>CP024753.1:1200000-1800000 GCA_003856775.1 Hyphopichia pseudoburtonii | reverse complement strand
GGTGGGGGTAACCTTGGTTCCTGGGTTTCCTCACTTAAGGGCAATTCAGGCAATGTATTCTTTGAAATGTTGTACTGTGAGCCTTCGAACTCGGGCGATTCATTTATAGTCTCAGGAATATATTCAGATTCTCCCTTCTTTTCATATTCGTCGGATAACATATCTTGAATTCCGCCTCCAAACCTTTTCGGGGTTGACTTAAAATCCAGGGGATAGTCCATACTAAGATCACTTTGCATAGATGGTGACCTTTGATGCTGGTTCAATTGCTCATGACCAACTTCGGTAGAGTTAACGCTCCCCACCGATGGACGCTTTTGGTGATTGTAATAAGGCGCAGGTTGAGTAGAGGTAACTGGAGCATTATTAATGCTTATATGAGATGCAATAGACAGAGTTGATGACTGTGCCCCTCTATTAGAGTAAGGATAGTTTCTGTTCGGCCCGATATTCGTCTTTTGAGTTGGTGCTGGATATTTAGATTGTGCCTTTTTTGGTGGTAATAAACCATCTGCCGCGCCCAATCCCTCGTTGAGCTGTAAGCTGTGAGTTGAGCCATTTGACGGAAGGTACTTGGAACTGTTGGGTGTACCAGGAGGCAAGTTAACCGAGGGAGTCTGCACTTGCGGAACCAAGGGTGACAGATGCTGTTGTTGCTCCCGTTGAATTGCTAGGTGTGTAGGCTTTGTATAAGTAGAGCCTGATGGACCCGGCGAATACTTGGAGGCCGTGGTGCTCGAGTTGGTTGATGCAATACCAGGTCTATTGGCCAATGGAATATAAGTTGGTTTCATGGTATCGTTGGATGTCGCTGGTGCGGAGGTAGAGCTTATGGCTGAATAAGCATCTCTAGGGTCTTTATTCGCTTGAGGCAGTGTTTGAGGCATGACTGTCAAGTCCAAAGTTGATGCAGTTCGTGAAATCGATGGACTAAATCTGTTGAAAACACCACTCTCAGTAGTCTTTTGTTTTGGTTCCTCCCCACCAATAAACTTATCAAGATGACCCCACATTTTATCAAGGTTGACCCTGCTAATTGTGCCACTCAACCAACTACTCTCATTCGAGTTAGATTCGGAAATTCTCATCAACAAATTTTGAAGTTCGTGAAGAGCGGTTGGGCTAACAAAGGTCGACCTTCCTGTAGATTTAATAGTACTACCAATATAATCACAATATTTTTGAGACTCACTAAACAAACCATAGTCCGCTAACAATTGAGCATGCTTAAGTTTAAGCACTATCAAGTGTGGAAATCCTGTTGGTGGAATGTTTGCAACAGGAGACAACTGTAAAGCGTATTCATAGATTTCACTGTAGACAGAGGTCAAACTTTGAGACCCAACGACAGAGAAAGCTCTACCACCTGCCATCGGGATATGGGACATGGGGAAATTTGCTAAAATGTAGCACATTTCGCTAATATTGGCCTTGCCGATGGATGCAAGGAAAGCTCCAAATTCTGACAAAAACTCCTGAGCCTTCATAGAACCATTTATCAAAACAGCAGCAATAATTTCTCGATAGTGTGAACATGCCCAATCACCTTCAGCCGGTACATTCACAAAGTCTTCGACGACACTTTTGGGGTTACCTGAGAGGACCTTTAAAAGAACTGGCATCAAATGAGCCACTTTATTGGCCGTCTTTTGGTATGGAAACAATTGCCTAGAATAATCAGAGGCAACTTTTCCAAATTTTTCTGCACTAACAAAGCTTGATATCATGAGAGATAACGCCCAATCTCCTCTTGATACCGCAAAGTCTACAGCTGTTTCCGGATGACCAGCCTGTAAAAGACCCCAAACAGTACCAATTCCAGCATTATCTAATTTGTAGGCATTGGCAGTCACATTCAAAGCATGACCAAAATTTGAATCTACTTGCTGGTTATAGTCAACGCCCGGATTGAGTGCACTACATGCAGCTTTAATGAAATCAGGAGACTTGGGATCACTATTGTGGGTTAACAAAGCTAGCAAAATTTCATTCAAGATTAATTCATCGGCACTTGAAGACTGTGCAGTGTTGCGTAAAACCTCGATGTTAGTCTCCAACCATTTTTCAACTTCCTTTTTCTTTGACTTACTTTTTCCTAACGGACCTGGAAAGGTTGAATAAAAATTTTTGTTAGGTAGAGTTTCTGAAACTGCCTTTACTTGGATACTGCCCACGCTGTGGTCGTATGCATTGATGGCCTTATTTGGAATCAAGTACACTATATTCTGGGAATTGCTCCAATTGAAAATTGGGAATTGTCGGTGCAAAAGTGCATTAGGGTCTTGGACTTTCGGGGCTGGTTGGTTGTTATTGTGAGTGTTGTAGATATTTGGTCTTGTGTTGGAAACACCACGCGTCCTGTTCGTATGTAATCCAGGAATAACGCCTCCTGAATGTATAGCAGCAGGTGGGGCATTTGGACTGAAAGGTTTAGGAGGCACTTGGCCAAGTACCGAACCCTGAACTGGTGGAGGAACCGATCCTTGAGGACCAACAGAAGGAGATAAATGATCTTGGTTAACGGGGGCATATGGGTTTATTTCTTTGCCCTTTCCACCAATCAAAGAACTGGCCCTCGAATGAGTACGTCTATGACTACTAGGAGCATATGGACCAGCATTAGGAACGTAAGGACTAGTGGCCGAGCCTTTCTCTTGAGATCTTGCTACATTTGTATTGATGAGGCCGGGAGAGGTTTTCTTACCACTCTGATTTGGGCCTTGTAATGAGGGAAATGATTGAGCCTGCGTGGTTCCATTACCTCCACTAGGGAAACTATAGTTATTTCCATTTTGACCTGGTACTACCGGGTGATCTTGACCTGAAGGCGGTAATGGTTGCCCTTGAGGTAACTGAGTCGAAGTCTGCGGTGCGTACTGACCTCCATGTGGTTGATTAGAATACGGATGAGCAGATAATGGTTGCCCATATACTGATTTTGCTAAAGGTGCTTGTCCTGATGGTGGAAAAGGTGCTTGTCCCGGTGGTGCGAAAGGTGCTTGTCCTGATGGTGGAAAAGGTGCTTGTCCTGATGGTGGAAAAGGTGCTTGTCCTGATGGTGGAAAAGGTGCTTGTCCTGTTGGCGGGAGAGGTGCTTGCCCGTATGCAGCTTGTCCTGTGGGGGGGAGAGGTGCTTGCCCGTATGCAGCTTGTCCGGGTGGTGGGGGTGGAAGCTGACCAGAAGTTGGCGGAAATGTGGCACTAGGCGGTGGGGCACTGCCTATAGCCTGATTGGGAGGCGGTACAGGACCGTATGAATTAGTTGGTGGTTTCTGAGGGGGAGGTGCCAATTTTGCATAAGGATTTACTGGACTTTTCACTTTCCCTGCGGTTAATTGCGGCTTTACGAGGCCCGGTGATGAACTTGCAGCAGAAGATGGGGTTCTAATGGGTGCGGCAGCCCTAGCGGGCCTAGCACCAGGTTTTGGCATAGAAACCGGTAACTCTTCGAAGAACGCTTTGGGTTTTGCGGTTTGTTTCTGTGGTGCTGAAGAAAGTTGTTGGGAAGACACAGAAGATGACCTCAGGCCCTTGTTGGTACTTAACGAAGGTGGTGGCAAGACGGAACCAGAAGACTGGCCAGTATGATGCAAGCCAGATGCTGGAAGGGAATGGGTTGATGATGACATTGAGGGAGCATACTTGCTGGGATGTCTAGGAGCTGGCTTTATTTTTTGTGAAATCAAGCCGTCCGGGAAATCGTAAGCATCATTTTTTTTTTTAGCCTGTTCTAAATTTTGACTGAAGTTTTGATTTTCAACTACCCTACGAGGTGCAGTGTACTGATTCAGGGTTGACTGAGTTGGCACATAAGAATGGTGTGGAGTTTTCTTCTGAGACACTGTTGAATTTCTGTTGGTAGAAATTGAGCTAGTTACACTTTTAACAAATTCTTTCTCATCCAATAACAAGTCATCATCTAAGTCAAGAAAGTCAAGCGATGAAGTTGGCTTGTCCTGAATTTTACTTTCGCTTCGGTTCAAATTAAGCTTTTGAAGCGATGTGGAACCTTCAAGCACTAAATCATTACCATCTTCAGCGAATAAATCATCCAAGCTTTTATCATTTGCTATTCCAGTGACATCCAGCTGTTGACTCTTTTGAGCTTGATCTGAGCGCCTTGTATCTTGACTATGATGAATAGAGTCATTTTTGAATTCAGCCTTTGAAAAAAATTCATCCTCATCATCATCAGCAAACAAAGCATCAAGCTTAGCTTCCTTTGAATCAGCATTTTCATTTGAAGCCTGGGAATCTTTTTGAGGCTGCTCTTGATAAAAATCAGCTTCTTTACTTTGATCTGACAGTTCTTGCTGAGGCTGTTCCCCGGGTGATTGATGTTGTTGACTTTGAGATTCCCACGGTAAGTTTTCCTGGTCTCCGTGTTGATGAAATTCTTCTTCCCAAGGTAACTTTTGTTGTTCTTCTTGATGTTCTTCTTCCCAAGGTAACTTTTGTTGCTCTTCTTGATGTTCTTCTTCCCAAGGTAACTGTTGTTCGTCCTGTTCTTGTTGCTCATTTTGATCTTGTTCCCAAGGTAACTCTGAATGTTCATCGTGCTGTTCATGGTCTTCTTCCCATGGCAATCTTTGTTGCTCATCATTTTGTTCTTCGTTTTCTTCCCATGGCAATTTTTGTTGTTCAGCATTTTGTTCTTGGTCTTCTTCCCATGGCAATTTTTGTTGTTCATCATGTTGTTTCTGATTTTCTTCCCATGGCAATTTTTGTTGCTCATCATTTTGTTCTTGGTTTTCTTCCCATGGCAAATTTTGTTGATCACTATTCCATTTGGATTTAGGATCAACTGTATCAGTTGAATTTATCACTTCTTGATTTTCTTCCCAGGGTAATTGGTCATTTGATTGTTGATTTTGAAACTGATGATCCTGATTTTCATAATGTGAATTATTTGCAGGATTATGGGGATCTTGATTATACCAAGGTAAATCCTCTTTATGAATATCTACATCCTCACCATCCATATCATGTGGTGGATCAAGATGTTCTTCACTCATGTGAGGCACGGCAGCTTTTTCAAAGGGAAACCGCTCCTCGTTGGATACCAGTGGTTTATTCCAGGGGAAAACTGGGCTAGGTTCTGGTGTTGCCTTTTCATCCTGTACTTCTTCTTCTTCCTCCTTTTGAGCCAGGGCATCATTGGATGTTTGTTGTTGCAGTTGATGATCTTGTTCGTGTTCAGGGGATTCAAACTGTGCAGCTTGTTGTTTTTCATTTTCGACTTGTTTTAATAAACTTGATGAATGATCAATATTCAACTGAGGAATAGATTCTTGATCGGCTTTTAATTTAGTATTCAGCTGTTGATGTAGCTTTGATGATGATTCATCGACAGGCAACTGCTTTTCATGTTCTTGACCATGCTTGTTTATATCAGGTACTGAATTGTTAAGGGGTACTTCATGAGCATCACCCTGATTGGGATCATCCGCAACTGTCATGGGTGATACTACAGGAGCAATTTTTTCTTCTGGTTTCAAATTAGATTGACCTTCTTCACTAAATTCGAGCTTATTGCTCTTGATGGCATTCTCAAATGTATTCTGCTCAATGAGTTCAGCCTTATTAACATCCAGATGCAGATATTCATTGTTATCAGCTTCTTTAGTTTCTTGAGTATCACCTTGTTGATCATTTTGTGAAGTTGTAGCATGATTTGAATCTTGGGGAGTTGACTCTGAAGCGGCCAAAGAGTCTCTTCTTAGTATTGAGCCTTCAGTAAAAGCAGCTGATTCTTGAGCAATTGAAGATATGGTATCAGCAATCGACATTTTTCTTGGTGCATCAGATTTACCTTGAGATTTTTCATCCTTCTTCAATTCATCATTGGTGTTATATAACACACTCATTCGTTGATTACTGGTTTTGTTATCATTCAAAGGATAAGTTACCTCAGGAGAAATTTGAGGGGAAGCTGTGTCTGATTTGGAGGTTTCAACTATTTGATGAGCAACTCGTGTTTGAGAGTTAACATTATTGCTATGTTCTGGCAATTGATCTTGTTGACCTTGCTGTTGCCTTTGATTTTGAATTTGATGATTCAGAGACTTCTTACGAGAGTTACTCTTATTGTTTCTTCTGGGTGGCATGACTGATTTGTTTTCTTTTTTATTTATTTTTTTTTCAAAATTTCAATTTAATATATTAAATCGGAAATAATGCTCGTGGTATGTGGGGACTGCCGATTTTGCCCCCTTGTTTTAATGAGAGATCACACAAAAACTGATAGTTTAGTAATGAAAATAAATTTGACGGCCAATTGAATGGACGATTGACGACTATTGGTGATGGTTGGTGTGATGTGGATATAAACAAATGTTCAATTGTAATATACGCTGAATTGAAGGAAAGAAAAAAATTGCCGTGTTTCCAATATTTTTTTTTTTTTTTTTTTTTGCTGTAAGTTTTGATCAGTCAGATTTTATTATCAGCGTGTCCCAAATGCTGAATTTTTCAGTGTATTGTTTTTTTTTGTTTGTTTGTTTGTTGTTATCTAGTTAAATAAAGTATAGGGTGTCCGGGTTTTAAAAATGTTTGTCACGTGATGCAACTACACTCACTTACCAGTATTGGCCAAATCTCCACAATAAAGCATTGTTGATTGAGTATGCTTTGTTGATCATATCGTTGAAGAATTGTAAAAATCAAGAAAAGTGGAAATGATGTTTTAGGTGTTCTAGTTTGAATGAAGATGAACTGAGATAAAAATAAACTGAAGAGATAAAAATAAACTGAAAAGATAAAGATAAAGTGAAAAGATAAAGATAAAGTGAAGAGATAAGAGAAAGGCATCAAACTATATTGCTAAAGGAACAGTAAAAAAACCAAATATTGATACCAATGGCCAAAGAAGTTTCATCCTTTGTAGCATAAATTGCCAATTGGGAATTTTTTTTTTTTTTTTTTTTTTTTTTCTTAATTTTGTTACAATTAGCCGCACATATATGCCAAAAATGCGTTGCAAAATACTTCAATTTTCATAATAAAGGGGAAGAAACAATTTTTTTTGTTTATAAAACGTTCTTTAAGACCGATCTATACACCGAATGACTCATCTATATCTTCCGTGCATACTTTTCACATGTATGGAGTATATTTCTTATGCATGAAACTAAAATTAATTTAGTCTTTTCTTTTTAGCCTACATTATAAGGATTGCAACCCTGTTGCAAAATGAGTTGAGCAAGTCAAAAACAAGTCGAATAATCAACAATAACTAAATCAAGACTATATATCGTAAATCATGAAGGCTTAGCATAATTCACAACCACTTGATTTCATCAATCGGTCCCAATTAGGTCAGCGCGTCATGGCTTGATATTTTGTACAAAATTTGCACCAATGATGTTAAATGTGTGGTTGTCAATGCAAACCCTGGATGAGCCACTTTTGTGAGTTGATGCAGCAGATGGAAATAAGCATGTACAACAAGATGTGTTCCTGATCATCATAATAGGCAAGTAGTCCGCTCCGCATTCTGAGTGGGCAAGGGAGGAGGTACGGGGTATGCATCGAGTAGGAGGAGGAAGAGGAAGAAGGGGTTATGGGGGATGGCCCACGGTGATGCTGCTATAAATAAACCATCTGCGATGGGCGCGGCAGCTGCCATACAAAACAAAAAAAGGAGAAAAAAAAAAAAAAAAAATCAATTGTGAAATTTTAATTAAGCGAGGAACCACCCATCAGAATTTCTTTTTTTTTTTTTTTCTCCTTTTTTTGTTTTGTATTTTCTTTTTTTGTTTTGTTAGCGTTCTCACTTTGTTACGCACCAAAAAAACAAAACATCAACACGGAGGATAAAAATAGATTCAGAGCATACTGAGTTAACGGAGGCTGGATCAGATCCCCATTCTCCAACATTACATAAACCATCCAAATCGACGGTTTTACAAAATCATTTTGCAACCTTGACAACAACATCATCAACAACAACAACGTATCAAAAGCATCTATTAGATCTATAAGTTACATGAATCACAATTAGAATCCGTACCTCTCATCATCTGATTATTTTATTTTTTTTTTTTGTTTTTGTTTGTTTTTTTTTTTCTTTTTTGTTTTCTGCTGTTGTTTTTTTGTTTTTCTTTCGGTATTTTTTTTTTTTTTCGTTTTTTCCCTGCCGTCTGGTTTCTTTTGTTTCTTTTTTCTTTTTTTTTTTTTGTTTTCTTCTGGTCTATCCTTAATTCCAGAATAATAATAATAATAACTACCCATCGTCTTCACATCCACAACACACACAGACACACACACACACACACACACACACACCAACAGAAATACAGACAGACAGACAGAGACATATAGTTGGATAATTTGAGTAACACATACATACCTCCCCTATCAAGTAAAAGTTAAAACAGTAGGGTCCTATTTTAACAGTTTTCCAATTAAAGCAACAAACATCTATCAACAGGAATCTTCCTAATCAATTAACATAATGGGGAGAAGAAAAATTGAAATTCAACCACTTACCGATGATCGAAACAGAACGGTTACGTTTGTTAAACGTAAGGCTGGGTTATTTAAGAAGGCACATGAATTGGCCGTATTATGTCAGGTTGATTTAGCAGTGATTATTATTGGTAATAATAATAAACTTTATGAATTTAGTTCAGTTGAGACAAAAGAATTGATTAATGCTTATCAATCAGGTCAATCTCCTCATGAATCAAAATCTCCAGAAAATTATGGTAATTATAAAAAGAAGAAACATTTAACCAAACATAAACATACCAATGATCATGATGATATTTCCATTGATGAAGATAATATAGATAGTGATTATGATTCAGATTCACCCGAACCAAAATCAAAACGTCAAAAAAGATCTCATCCTCTGAAGAATGGTTCAAAAAGAATCACCAATCCTTCTACATCTAGTAAACCACCTCCAAGTACCAATGCCATATATAAAAAACGATCTACTCCTAATTTTGGCTATAATACTGATATTGATCGTAGTTCTAGTGGTTCTCATAGTCGTGATAATTCTATATCTTCAACTAATCATCAAAGACCAGTTTTAAGAGTACAAATCCCTACTGATGCTAAAGGTCATACCAATGATTCTGCCAAAACAATTACTGCCGTTGATACTGGAATTAATAATTCAAATAAAAATAATAAGAATAAAAAGTATGCTACCAAACCAACAATTAAAACTGATGATACTAAACTTGATTCAGCTGAACTGCAACTTAATTCATCCACAAGTCTAAATCAAAATGATTCTTCTGGTAGTGGTGGTAATAATCCCATCATTAATAATCATCATCTTGGTACCAACAATACTAATCTTAATGCTCCCAATATAAATACTCCCAAGTATTCAAGTTTTAATACATTTAGAAGTCCTGATAGTCGAAAACCAATCACTCAACTCCCACTACCTATTCATAATAAATCACGTACTTCAAGTCCATCAAGTGCTACTGCCCCTCAATTACCAATAAGTGGAGGTATGTCTTCATTCTTTAGTTCATTACCTCAACCATCACCATCAACTCAATTCCCACCTGGTGGTGGCAATGGTAACGGGAATGGTAATGGTAATGGTGGAGTCGCCGGTCTGTCAATGTTACCCACCCCAGTACTTAATCAGGTTATGAATCAACAATACCTTTCACATCAACACCCAAATGATCATGATAAGTTTAAACCACCTTATTATAATGGAGCACAAGACCAACAACAACAACAACAACAACAACAACAACAACAACAACCACAGCAACCACAGCAAACACAGCAAACACCGGGCCCGGTATCGGGACTCCCGTCACGATATGTAAATGATATTTTCCCGCTGCCGTCTAATTTCTACGCTCCTCAGGATTGGCCCAGTGGAGTTGGGATGACTCCGATTCATGCCAATGTTCCTCAATATTTTATTAATATGTTACCTTCAGCAGGACCGGTACCACCACCAAATATCGCCAGTAGCTATGGTAAATTAAATCCGGGTCAACTACAACAAGTGAATGAGCATCAGGTGCCAGCACCACCTCCACCCCATGCAGGGGCCGCCGCCGCCGCCGCTGCTGCTGCTGCTGCTGCTGCTGCGGGTACATCACAACAAGCAGCCGGAGGACCCCCACAGGTTGGTAATATGGGATCACCCTTACAATATATGGGACCGTTTGGTGGTGGATCCAATGCTGGTGGTACCAGTGGACCCGGGCCCGGTAAATATTCCACGGTAAAGAATGATGTGGAGTAACCTAACGAAGAGAGAGTTTACAAAAATGTTGTATTATATTTTTACTTACGGCAGGGCCGTTAATTTGTATGAGAGTTGTTCTATTTTTTTTTTTTCTCTCTTTTTTTTTTAACAGCTTTCTTTTTTGCTTTTTTTCTTTCTTTATTCCCCGTTCTTTTCTTTTGAAGTATTTGTGTATATATAAATATTAGGTGAATTAGAAATATTAGGTGAATTAGAAATAACTCGGCTTGGAAATGTTGGTGTGTAGATATAAATAATTGTGTGTTGGTGTGTAGATATAAATAATTGTGTGATTGATTTTCATTTGATATGTATCATATTAGATGCAAAAAGAAAAGAAAGAAAGAAGAAGATAAGGCGCGATGAAAATAAAAGAAAGAAAGAGCAAGGGCTGAAACCCTGGTGGTATAGTGTGCGCACGTGATGCGCCCGACCCACCATCGCAATAACTGTTCTGTGGTAATTTGTTTTGTTTTCCCTGGTAATTTCTTTTTTCTTTTCTTTTTTTTTTTTTTTTTTTTGTTATTTGGGCCACTCGCTGGGTGTGGGTTTTTTGTCCTTTTTAATTTTTTTTTTTTCTCTTTTTTTTTTTTTTTTTTTTTTGTTTTGTTGTTGTCTTCCAATTTTGCGACGGTTGTTGTAATTTGCACACAAAGTGCAGGATGCCATTTTGCAGTGTGCACACACACTGTTTTGGACTTTTTCTTTTTTTTTTTTTCTGTTCTCTTTTTTACTTTTGTTAGCCGTAGAACAAATAATCAATACACTGTGCGATTTTTTTCGTTCTCCCAAACCTACCAAGTTTTTTTTTCAAGGGAAAAGAAAAAAAAAATTTTATTGAAAAAAAAAAAACCATCTCTTACTTCTTAAAATTTCTTAAGTTACTACCATACAGAAGGCATAGGTTAATCAGTCCAAGATGAAGGTATGTCATGACCCTATACTTGGCCAGCCGTATCGTTTTGAATCAATGAATCCATCCGTTGTCACAATCAACAGTCAATACCAATTATCGAAAGATTATCTCCATCCATGATTCAATTTCAATTTATCGAAACTAAACTATCCTCAAAATTTTTCATACTGAAATTAGAGCAAAATATTCCATTCATTGCATATCCATTAATGCTAGTCTTCAAATCATATCCAACAATCTGTAGTAATTTGTTGAATGATAGTTCCTCAATCTTTAATCAGTACACAATTTTTTTTCAATATTCCCAACGATACCCGCTGAGTCGGATCCTTTTTTTCATTTTTGATTACGTATACTAACCCCTCTTTATAGTTAAACATTTCTTATCCAGCCAACGGTACTCAAAAGAGTATCGATATCGATGATGAACACAAATTACGTGTTTTCTACGAAAAACGTATGGGTCAAGAAGTTGAAGGTGACTCTGTTGGTGATGAATTCAAAGGTTACATCTTCAGAATCACTGGTGGTAACGATAAACAAGGTTTCCCAATGAAACAAGGTGTTATGCACCCAACCAGAGTTAAATTGTTATTAGCTAAAGGTCACTCTTGTTACAGACCAAGAAGAACCGGTGAAAGAAAGAGAAAATCCGTTAGAGGTTGTATTGTTGGTCAAGATTTAGCTGTCTTGGCTTTATCCATTGTTAAACAAGGTGATGCTGACATTGAAGGTTTAACCGATGCCACCACCCCAAAGAGATTGGGTCCAAAGAGAGCTAACCACATTAGAAAATTCTTTGGTTTAACTAAAGAAGATGATGTTAGACAATTTGTTGTTAGACGTGAAGTTACCAAGGGTGACAAGACTTACACCAAGGCTCCAAAGATTCAACGTTTGGTTACTCCTCAAACTTTACAAAGAAAGAGAGCTTTGAAAACTCAAAAGATTAAGAATGCTCAACATCAAAGAGATGCTGCTGCTGAATACGCCCAATTATTGGCTCAACGTTTACATGAACGTAAAGCTGAAAAGGCTGAAATCAAGAAGAGAAGAGCTTCTTCTTTGAAGGCTTAAATTTCTTTGATTAATTTATTTTAATTGTATTTAAATTATCTAATCAAACTCATCTCCACTCAACCCTCATCCCTTCTCTTAAACTCAAAAAAACTCACTTCTTTTTATATTAGCTTGTTTAAAGAATAATATATGTATATTTTTTCGGAACTACTATTTTTTTTTCCACCTACATTTTATCTTGTAAAAAAAAAAAAATTGCTCATATACCCGTTATAACTAAGAATTCTCATATACCCGTTATAACTAAAGAATGCTCATATACCCGTTATAACTAAAGATTATTTATAATACCTATTTATGCCTGTCTTTTTAAATTACTGGTATCATCATCCATACCTCTTTTCTTGGCTAATCGTTTAATATTTTCATATACTTGATCAGTAGTTAAATTTGAATCATAGAAGAAATTTTTTTTAATAAAATTATTTTGTTGTTCTTGATACCTTGGATCTCTTAATAATACTCTTAAATGATTATCAAATTGATCTTCAGCAACTAATTTACCCGTAAGTGGACACTTAATTTGGGAACCAGATAATGATTTTCGATTCTTTAATCTTGATTCTCCAGCGGCTTTAATTTTCATACCTTTTGGTTTAGGTATTATTTGATTAGTATCCTTATCTGATTTTTCTACTCTTAATTCAATTTCTTCATTTTTAGTTTGTAATGATCGATAAATTAAATCATCCCTTGATAATGGAGCCGGTAATTCAATTACTTCATCAATCGCCGTAAATCCAATTTTACCTACCAAGGTAAAATCTTGCCATTCTATTGATGCATAATGTAATTGTTTATTTCGTTTTAAATTTTGTTCATCCTTTAATTTATTCTTATGTTGTTTATTATACTGAGCTCGATTAAATGCTCGATTAAATAATTCATTTGAATCTTGTAATATCATTAAAATATCATGATTTAAATTTCCATCAAATAATTCAATCACTAATTCATATTGTTTCACCAATTTTAAATAAAATTTATGTAATGAATGTGATGAATTTAAAAATTCAAATTGATGTTTATTACCTCGTTTGATTTGATGTTGTAATAAATCAGTTGCATAATCTTTATTCTTATTACGAGCAACAAATAATGCTGCCAATTTAATAATCTCACGATCTAATGATGATATGGGAGGTAATTCAGTTAAAAATAATAATTCTCTTGGTTTGGGTAAATCTATAGTGGTGGTGTTAATTGGAATCAGAGTAGTTTTGGTTTCACCACCTAGTTTCCATAAATAATATGCATGATATTCATCAGTTTTATTTAAAAATGAAAATTTATCACCATCATTATTATTTTTCAATCGTTCTTCAAATGATTTACCATTTTTTAAAACGTACCCCACCGTCTTATCAATCACATCTTTAAGTTGTTGTGGGGGTGTCGGTATACTACTGTCATCGCTAGTGGTTTTCGTTATATTGGGACTCATCTAGGCAAACTTATCAGGATATGTGACTCAGCTAACACTTGTGATCAACTAACACTTGTGATCAATTAACCTTGTGATTCAAACTCTACAAGAATCGTTTTGCGATGATTGAGAAAAAAAAAAATCCGCTTCCGAAAACAAAAAAAAAAAGAAAGGGAGAAGAAAAAAAAAAAAATTTAAAGGTCAAATGATTGTAACAAAGTACTGCATTTTGCCAGATTGTTCCCCACCGTGAATTCCCTAAAGATTCATTATCTTTTATAAATGCTATAAACTTCAAAATTAAAGTGAGAAATTTGAAAGTGTGTTAATTACATATCTCCTTCCATACGATGTCGCATAATCAAGATTCGGTTGCAGCTGCGGCTCTGCATAATCATCATCACAATATGATTGTAAATCATCATAATGATATACATAGCAACTTAACTGGAATCAACAATGATACAAATGGGAATGGATCCACTTCAAGGAATGATAATCTGTCTGATTCAGATGTGGATTCCCTAACACAAGATTTAGATCAAATTGGTCGACTAAATTTAAAAAATTTATCAAGTTATCTACTGACGGATAATTTACCTAATTTACCCAACTTACCCAACCTATATAATTTATCAAATTTACCCAATTTACCTAAATTCGCCAATTTACCTAATATTAAAAATATTGATATTAAAGGTAATATCCCCAAAATTCATGAACTTTCAAATGATATATCAAGATATATACTGTATCGAGTTAAAAATACCAATGATGAAGATTCAAATGATACTTCACAAAATGAAAGATTGATTAATTCAATTAAAACAACTATTTCAACTCGAATTCAAATGACTAAATTTCTTAATGATTTAAATTTAGGATTATCACTTTCAGCCGCCATTGATCGATTACAACCATTAACTGATATTATACATGAAACAATTATTCTCCCGGTTGAAGATACTAGTGATTTTGAAGATGATGAATATCATCATGAATCAAAACAAAGTCAACTGATTAAATCCATGCCTGATTATAATTCAACCGAACCAGTGGGAGTGGATGAAATTGTTCATAGTCAACAACCATTAATTAATGAGATTGTTATACCCGAGGAAACTGGTGATGAACACGGTCATCATCATCATCATCATCATCATAGGCATGGCCATAAGAGAAGAAAGGGAAGATCAGCAGCGAGTGTGGGTAAGAAAAGACATGATTATATATCTGATGATAGTTTTACGGGGACTAACAGTGATTTGGATAATATTGAAGGATTAACTTTGGAAGAAGCCGAGGCATTAACTCACCTTGAATCATTGGATGATTTTTATAAAGAAGATCTTTTAAGAAGAAAAATTCAAAATATTCAGAGTCATACAAATTTAAATCAATTACAAAAAAATAAATTGGTTACACGATTAATGATGGGTAATTATTATAAATTAATTAATGATAAATTATCAAAGGATAATCGTGAATTATTACCTAAACTGAACAAGGAGAATCTTGTTATAAATGAATCAATTACGGAAGATAATTTGCAACATCAAAATACAACTGAAGATGATGAATCCGATTCACATTCAGAAGGAGAAATTGATGTAAGGGATGAAGAAGATGATGATGATGAAGAAGAGGTGATTCTTACAGAAGAAGATCAACAACCATCATATTTTGATCTGCCAACAAATACCATACATGGATGTCCTCATTATCAAACCAATTGTAAGATTGAATGTCCTACATGTTATAGATGGTTCCCATGTCGATTTTGTCATGATAATGTGATTGGTGATCATAAACTTATTCGAAGTGATGTTAAACATGTATTATGTATGTTTTGTCAAGCACCTCAAGCACCTGAAAATAATTATTGTGTTAATTGTGAAAATGAATTGGCTAATTATTTTTGTTCAATTTGTATACTTTATGATAATGATACAACCAAAGATATTTATCATTGTGATAAATGTGGTATTTGTCGATTAGGTTTGGGATTAGGTAAAGATTATTTTCATTGTGATAATTGTAATATTTGCCTTTCAATTGATTTAAAAGAACGTCATAAATGTTTAACCAATACTACTCATTGTAATTGTCCTGTTTGTAATGAGTATCTTTTCACATCGGTTAATAAGGTGGTATTTATGAAATGTGGTCATTCAATTCATCAAGTTTGTTATGATGAATTAAGTAAACATTCTTATAAATGTCCAATTTGTAAAAAAACGGTGGTTAATGTTGAAACACAATTTCGTATTTTGGATCAAGAAATTAGACAATCACCATTACCTTTACCTTATAATTTGTGGAGATGTATAATCAGTTGTAATGATTGTAAAGGTAAATCTAATACTTCTTATCACGTATTGGGATTAAAATGTAAGTATTGTCATAGTTACAATACTAATCAATTAAAATTGATTAAGCCAGAAGAAGAGGAGGATGATGATCAAGTCGTTGATTCAATTGGTGGTAGTATTAACCTGTTCCTTACCCCTGATTTAGAAACTGATAAACGTATTAATTCAATGAAATTGATGAAGACCAGTATTCTGGATAATTTTCGTATTGATGATCAAGATATTGGTACCGAGGGTGATGGATTAATGCTGGCGGGAGCTGCCGATATAGATGAAAATACCCTGGATAATGATGAAGATGATCATGATAATGATAATAACAATCTTCAGAACATTGTTAATTTGAAACGATTAACCAATGCCATTGTGAGTAATTTACAAAGTGTCAGTAACTACTCGCCATCGCCTTCTAATGATGCTATCGCACAACAACAACATGAAGAGCAACAACAACATGAAGAGCAACAACAACAACAACAGCAGCAGCAGCAGCAGCAGCCGGTTATAACAACCTACGTGAGATCTATTCTACAAAATTTCATCAACAATGCCATGTCTGCTAATGGAGATGCCGTGGCCAGTAAAGATGAAGACGAGGTGGATGATAAGAAACATGATGTTGATATGAATGATTCGGATGGTAGTGAAGGATTGGATAATATTGGTGGATTTTAGGTCAACAAAATCCATTCTTGTTGCGAAAACGACCACAACTCAATTTTTCTTTTTTTTTTTTTTTTTTTATTTTTGGTGCGCGGCCAGCAATAAAAACAAAAAAAAAAAAAAGGAACAAAAAAAAAAATTGGGGCAAATTGAAAACGTTGGACGTCAACAAAGATGAACAAAACGGAGGCAACCACACAGATTACTGTCACAACAGATTACCGTGTGGGGAGATTGGCGCTGAGTTATTCAGTTACACTGGTAAGGTTGGGTAGTACAACAATACAAAACAATAAGATGGCATAATAGGAACAGCATGAAGTACAGCCGGTTATGTATGCGTGGATTCTCCCCAACAAAGCATCACCAAACAAAAAAAAAATGGCAGAGAAGAAAAAAAAATATTGAACCCGAGCTTTGCACCCGAAATTATCAGAGTGTCTCAGATTTACCAAACATCGACATGACCTTTCAGTTTGTTATCTACGATGAAACGAGCCTGCAAGAGGGGATCGTTTTGTATATAGGAAATATATGAGTGATTCGAGACCAGCAATGATTGAGAAAAAGAAAAGCCAAAAGAAAAAAGAAAAAAAAAAAAAAAGTAGTGCAAAAAGGAAGCACCAAACAGGGTAAAAGAAAGCACACCTTCAGCATAGTAATAGCTTCAAAATTCACATTCACGTCTTTCCATTGGTGGCAATGATCATCATCTTGTATTCAGTATTGTAAAGTCAAAAGTGTTCTATAATTAGATCATCCGTACACCACCACTTCCATCTTTTCTATACGACAGAAAGGGACCAACAAAAAAGAAAAAAAAAAAAAAAAAAAAAAAAAAGAATTACAGAATTTCTGCATACGGAAAACGAACAACAACGATGCGTTCTTCACAAAACCAATTTTACTGTTGCTGACCTTATTGCATAAATATATATATATATATAATGTATATATATATATATTGAATTGATTAAAGTTTTGCTAATTCATCTTTCACCTGATTCCTGGTTTCGTTCATCAATCTTGCTTGATCTGTGATTGTAAATTTGCGCCTTCTTTTATAGCCGGAATCTAAGGATCAAATACCTGAGACAAACAAACAAACAAACAAACAAAAAGAGAACTTGAGAAACTTTCCGATCAATTTTATACGCCGTGTGTCCTCTACCATTATCGTTTGAAATCAATTCAAACTAGTCTTGCAATTTGTCTCTGAGTTACGGATTTGGCACTTTCCTGTTTGTTGCTTTTTCTTTCTGTCTTTCCTCGGCTCGCTTAAATAATCGTGCCCCTTTTGGTTCACGTGGACCCACTCATCAATCCCCATCACAGGCTTCCTCCTTGACTTATATTTTGCTTTCAAAGAAAAGGTCATCATCTAGTGAGAGAACTGCCTTCAGAAAACTTGCATTATCGTCACCTACTCGATTCGGAATTTATAAGGACTATGATCAACCTTTGACTTTTACCTGTCTTGTCATCTCCATTCCATTAAGAGTACACCCACCTTTGCATACATCATGAATTCTCTCAAAATATTAGTTAGTTCATTCGATAGCTTATACTCCAATACCCTGAACTACGATGACGTTCCATCGCTAGCGGACTTGAATGCAATTGAAGATGAAAACATTGAAAATAAAAATGAAGAGATTGATTTGAATCATCCTACTGATTTATCATCCTCAAACCCAAATCAAGCAACTCCCCCAACCTTGTCCATCACTGAAGAAGATGAAGAAAATACCGATGATTACAACGCTTCTAATAACCCTGATGTCAACGATACTGTACACCACCAACCATCATCACAACAAATTGAATCATCAACAAAATTAAGCATCATTATCAATTTTATTTTATTCATACCCAATTATTTCATTGTCAAGCCCTTGTTATTTTTTTGGTTACTAATTACTTTCCCATTTACTTACTTGTTTGGTACTCCTGCAACATCCACTTTTTTAAGTGAACATAATAGTGGCCATGATGATTTAATTCATGAAAAAACCGAACTTTTGAAACAAGAAAATATTTTATCAAATAACATCAAATCTCCAACTTCTTCATCTAAATATATTATACCTCCACCTCAACGATTATTCCCCCTTCTGCGTAATCCGGGTAAGAAAAGAAGACGGAAAACCTTAATTCTTGACCTTGATGAAACCCTTATACATTCTCTTTCTCGTGCATCTCCTCGTTCTTTTAGTGGTGGTAATGGATCATCTCATATGATTGAAATCAAATTAAATAATATTGCTACCCTTTACTACGTTCATAAACGACCCTATTGTGATTATTTTCTTAAAGAAATTGCCAAATGGTTTGAACTACAAATTTTCACCGCAAGCGTTCAAGAATACGCTGATCCCATTATCGACTGGCTCGAAAGTGAAATTGTTAATTATGTTCATCCTCCAGAAGGTAGTAAATTACAACGCAAATTAGATAAGAGTCAAAATAAATCAAACAAGTATAATAAACTTGATCAACGTTATGCTGATCCTTCATCTTCTTCACATCAACAACAATATCCACAACGTGACCAATATGCACCCCCTCGTGTATTTACCAAACGATATTATCGTGGTGATTGTACTTATAGACCCGGGGTTGGTTATATTAAAGATTTATCACGATTTTTCCCTCGTGATGATGATTTGAAAAATGTGGTCATTTTGGATAACTCACCGGTGAGTTATGCATTACATGAAGATAATGCCGTGATGATTGAAGGTTGGATTAATGATCAGAGTGATCGTGATTTACTTAATTTATTACCTATGCTACATAGTTTAAGTCTATGTATTGATGTAAGGTTTATATTGGGTTTACGCAGTGGTGAAAAGGCGTTTGAAAATTCAATTTAATGATTTTACCATTTTTTTGCTTTATTTATATTTATTAATAGTTTCAATGCATTTATACCTCGCAATATATGATAATGATGTAATTTTTCGGTATTGATTTTTTGCAATTGTTAAATTAAAAACGCGACTCAGATCAAATTTGAAAAATCGAAAGATGAAAAAAAAAAAATTTGAAAACGATAATTAACCACGTCACTTTATCAATCTGTCACCAATCATGTCTGATATAACACCATTATCAACAATTACGAACAAACTCCAGACTCCCTTGGCAGAACCAGAACTAACAATTACTTTGAATGAATTAGGAACGTTACTACGTGACGTCAATATCAGATCATCAATTGAAATCCAACAACTTATTCCACAATTAATCAGCATTACCAATACCCAATTTTCGAAAAATTCTTCTCAAACGTTACTTGAATGTTTTCGAGTTTTAATCAATTGTGCCGCTGATAATGAAATTAATCGAGATATTTTGGCTCGTACTGATAATGAATCAAAATATCAATTTTGGCATCATATAATTCAAATCTTATCTACCAATGATCAATTAAATATTTGTGAACGAATTTTATTATTTTTACCTCAATTTATTCATTCTACTACAAAACTGACAGAATTTATTCATTTTTTCACAAGTGTGGGATTAATTGAAGCTTTATTCAAACATGTTGATGTCCTTAATCAAACTTCAAAACTGCCTCAAGTAATCAATGATGAATTTTTGGAAGATGTTTGTCAACAATATGAAAATGTGCTTGAATTATTATGTAATGCATCAACTATTATTGAACCACAACAATTATTAATTACCGGTTGTGAATTACGTAACTTACAAATCATCCTTGAGGCATGTACTCTGATATTACAATACTTTAATAATATCAATTCATTTAGTAATGAACTCCCATCAATTCTTGGTGAAGTATTGGATTATGCACTGCAAATATTATATAATGGTACTTTACTCGAAGATTGTCCAACATTAGCCAAGTCTAACCTTCATGAAATATTACTTAATATATTACAATTGATTCCAGTGCAAGGTATTGAAAATGTCACCATGATTAAAAGAAGATTATTTTCAACTAGTGGTAATATTACTTCAATGCCCAATTATGATAATTTAAAGGATATTGAGCTAAATATTTCAATAATTAATCGTCAGTATGATAAATTTTCAACAAATCAACCTGATTCTTATGTGGCATCAGCAGCAGCTATAGGTTTGGGGAATTCAATTCTAAATAAATCTTTACAATTACAAATTATTGAAATTATTGGTCAATCAAATTTAACAGCTTTTACCAATAATTTTTTTCAAATTGGATTTATTGATGTTATACAATATCAAGCTTTACATTTATTAAGTAATTTAATGACGAGTGAAATAGCCAGATCAATTTTAAAAAGTTCAACAAATTATGATAAATTATTACAAATAACCAAAGCAATTATTGATAATTCAAAATATTATAAAGAGGTTAGTTCAGTTTATTTTAAATTTTTGAAAAAATTAATAAGGTTTGAATTTCTTGAAAATTCAAATGATAATATTAATCAAGGTCACCTTGATGTAATTCAATTTATTGAATTATGGGATTATTTAGATAATAATGATTCTAAAATTGAAGTTGATGAAATTAAATTCTTATTATTACAAGCAATAATACGAAATATTAATATTGATAAAAATGTTGCCATTAATAATTTAGAATTTTTTAAAAACTTACTTGATAATTCAATCAATAATACTGGGGGTGTTAATATCCCCATTACTTATATGTTAGAAAAATTAAAAACAATTGGTATAACATTACAAACATTTTTAAAAAATCAAATTTTGATATCAAAGTTGATGTCAACCGTTTATCAAAATAATGATAATTTTATACAATCATTTTGGCAACCATTTACTCAATTCCTTATTGAATTAAATCAATTTCTTCAATCTCAACAAACTACTAATCAACTGACACCTCAATTTCAAGTAAGTGCTTTGATAAATAATTCTAAGTTTGTGGCAGCTACAACATTAACTTTTAGTGAAGATTTCTCGGGTGATAAACATGAACTTGTTGATGCCTGTAAATCAATCATAAATATCAATTAGCCAAATTGTTTATTCTTCTCAATAGAATCTCAAGCCTATGGGCTGCCTAAAAATCGTATTCATGAGTTATTCGAATTCTTTTGGAAATAATTTGCCGTCTATTGACTAAGTTGTGTAACATACCCCGTTTGGCTGACTTGCATGGACAAACTATTTTTTTTTTTTTTTTTTTCTACAAAGCTTTTTCTTCTCTAAGAACTAATATATTGAAAAAATATATATACATCCGTAAGAAACGATTCTTTCAAAAGTATCTGAGTTATATATCCAATTTCGTCTAATGATCTTTGTTCTAATTTTGTTTAATATTGCAAGTAAATGTAGGAAAAATCAAAGAATTCCAAAAAATCGAGAAATTTTTCAAAATATCCCAATTTTCACCAAAGAAAGTAATGGCATACCGCTTGAAAAATGAAGCTGGATTTATTTTTCGAGGCCTAAACTTTCAAATTATACACATCAACGTTTGTTTACGTGATGATTGTTGTCTTATCGTATGCTTGTCTTTCAATTTTCTTGAAAAAAAAAAAAAAGAAAAAAAGACAAAAAAATGCAGATTCATCGTCGCATCTGAACCAATCTAATCCCTAGGAATGATAATATTGATGGGATAAATGTATGTTGGTATTCTGACATTATTTAAATTCTTTTGCTTTTCTAACCTTCTGAGTATCACATTTTAGTTTCATATTGAGGTATTGATTTCCATGTTTAATCGTTCCTGGATAATGTAATCAATTACTTTCCATACCAAGAATATATTCATTAATCATTACAAGCTCCCCATCAATGCATACAATCGATACCAAACTATTTTGTCAATGATATTTTAATTTTCAAAACTCAAAATTCAAAAAAATCTTGAATTGTTTTTTTTTCACCAGAACTCCGTGGAACAATATTGTGAAAATTATTTTCTCGATATCCTATATACATATTAAGCAATTGCAAACTACAAATACCTACTTTATGTAGGCGTAGCAGGAATTACCTCCTCACAGAAAAAATACCACAACTAATAGAATTTTTATTACATTAAGTCAGAAAGGCCTTCCTTGAAATTTTAAGCGTTCAGAAAACACGGGCGTGTGGCGTAGTTGGTAGCGCGTTCGCTTAGCATGCGAAAGGTCTCCGGTTCGACTCCGGACTCGTCCATTTCTTTTTTCCACTTTTATTCTATCGGATCTTTATTTTTTATTGTCTCCTAAGACTTCATTCTATATTGAAAACTGGTATTTTTCATACAATGCGTATTGTAAAATTTCTTGTGTGGTATTTTTTTCTTAATTGATCATTGTTTTCAATTTTTTTTTGCAATTTATACCCCTCGTTTCACTCACGAAAAATAGATATTCGAAAAAAAAAAAGAAAATAAAAATGCAAAAAAAAGATGGGCCCACTCGGAGTTATTATGAGATGCGGGGGTTTTAATAAACGAAGTGAACAAAGCAAAATAAACGAGGTAAACGAAGAAAGCATTAACCAAGTAGTAAGTAAAAAGTATTCATAATATCATTATTAAATAAGCTAAAACAGTAAGCTAAAGAAGAATTGAATTAATCCTGTTTATATTGAAGATCAGGCAAATGAATTGCTTTAACAGTAATATAAGAATTTTGTTTATTAGCCAAACCCGCGTATGCATTATACCAAGCTGCAAATGCGGTGAGTAGACCAAATACGCCCCCAACTTTTTTAACGGTGGTTGAATTTTGAAATTCCAGAATTGCCAATAATAAAAATGTTATTGATAAAAAGAAAAATACCGAAAAGAAAGCCAAGGTTGATTTAAGAGTAAGTAACATGAGGAAGAAAGTAAATATAAACCAAGCCACCAAAAATAAACCCACGGCATTTCTAAATTCAACCTCCAGATCAAAAGCGGCCTTGATACCAAAACTTGGAACGTATAAAGCAGCCCAACTACCCCAAAATCCACCATAAGAAGATAAGGCCACGGCCCCGAAATTCCCACTGGCCCCTTCAGCAATGGCAAACATTCCCGCCACTAATTGAGCCAAACCACCATAAAAGAATGCAAGACCAACAACAATATTAGGTAAAGTAACCCCTCTAGTTTCTAAATTAACCAAGGATAATACAAAAGTAGTAAGAGCAAACGCCGATAAACCAAGAGGAGCCGGATTAGCCACGGCATGTTTGGGAGGAGGTCCTAAACCAGGATTTAAAGTACCACCAAAAGCTTCTGATAATTCAGAACGAAGATAACGTTCACCACCAAAATGAATATAATCACCATCGGTATGAACCTTGGTAATTTTATGAGTATTCATATCATCATCATTGATTGCAACCGGTTGATTTTGATTTTCAATTATCAAATTATGATCATGAGGATTTTGATTTTCTAAATCGGGACGTTGGTGTTGTTGTTCAATTTCAGACATGTTTGTAAGTAGAGATGTTTTTTTTTTTTACTTTTGAAATAAAAACATAATTTGAAGATTAGAGGAATGACTATATATATAAAAGATATCGGTTAATGGAGTTTAACCTCATCAACAGCAAAGCCGCCAAATAGAAGAAAAAAAAAAAAAAAAAAAAAAAGAAAAAGAAAAAACGAAACCAAAAAAGGATACAAAACAAAAAATAAGCAATAAAATAAGCTATTTGTGAGGGTGAGAGAGAAAAAACTGCAAAATTATTGACTAAACGGTTTGGAAACATTAAACACCGGACACAAAAGAAACAGCCAAAAAAAAAAAAAGCACCAGCCAAAAACAAAAAAAAACCCACCAAAAACAAAAATAAAAAAAAGTAACCACCAAAAAAAACAAGAAAACAGAAGAAACAAAACTAAGTGGGGATAATTGCGAAGAGGGGGGAGGGGCGTGCGTGCACCGTACATCGGAGACCGGAAAGACTACACCGCGAGAGATACGACCCTGAAAGGTAGTGCGCGCACGTGCTGGCACCCACCCATTTTCCACGGGCATGGTGACACAGGTGGTGTGCCGGTGCCCCGGATTTAACCACACCACGCCACCGGTGGTTTCCCCACACCATTCTCACAAAGGAGCCAACCTGTAAAACACCAAGCGGGGGGCCCACCAAACACTAACAACACCACCACCACGATGATGATGATGATGATGTGACCAACCTGCACTTCCGCCGATGACAACCGATACTATTGTTGGCCCATAATTACACGGCTTAAACTTGATTTGCTGTCATCATCACTCACTCAGTAGTCGGTAGTCACTAGTCAATACTGGGTTGTCACTATAGTAATGAATTAAGAAGGAAATCAGTAACTCCGACTCCGATACACTCTAGGAGTAAAGAAAGATTGGAAGATCTAGTGTCTCTACGTAAACGAATACACATTAACCCCACCTATTCACTCTATTCACTTATGGATGAAAGGATATATCAACATATATATATATATACTTCAGAAAGGTGTGGGGATCTGATTGCATCATTTCACTCAACAATTCATAAAACAACAACAACAACAACAAATACAACAGAACAACAGAACAACAAAACCAATAAAAAAAAAAGAAAAGTACAATTGTGGGGTATGACACATTGACAAAACTCCGAAGTTACTTTCCTCAACGGCGTTTAACTGCTTTCTCTTCCACTTCCCATCAACTCCGATCCCGAGTTTGATCAGCTGATCACTATCACCTGGTGTACTGGTTTTCCCAGATTGAGCGCTCTTTCCTCATCATCACCCAACCTGTAATTTGGTTTGTGTGCTTTTACAGTTTTACAGTTTGAGATAATGCACGTGACTGACACGCCAAACACCCGTACCACTTTTTTTTCTCTCTTGAATTGCAAATTAACAATGTTTACAAACACTCCAAATCAGGTAAATTTCATCGAGGGTGACATTTAATTACTTCATTTCATAATTGTACTTCAAATCTTAATTGGGTGATTTCATAAATATTCATTCTTACTGTTACCATTCCTCCTAAAATAAGAAATAGATCTAATCTTGCTTTTCCACAATCATATATATACCTATCTTTCTTTCTTACATATTCACATTCACAATCAACATTCAAGGACGTTTTCAAAAATCTATCGTTACTTTTCGTCATCACAACCATCCCCATCCATAACTTGTTTGAAAAGAAGACCTCCAGCGCAAAGCAAAGCAAAGAAAAAAAAAAAAAAAGTGGTGAAAAGAAAAAAAAAAAAAAAAAGAACAAACTTGCATTCGAGCCCATACCGGTATTCTAAACTTTTTTTTCTTCAGCAATCATGGCACTTTTCAAATCTCCTTATAAACCAGCTGATATTGCTGATATTTCTCAATCAATGGAAAACGTCAGTATCAATGGTACCATGGATATTGATCCTCCTTCCAATGATCATCTTCGAACTCCTCAACGTTCACTCAACAAGGAAAATATTACCCCCGTTGGTTCACCAACAAAATCAATCTTACATACTACTCCTCAACAACCAGGTCATAAATTAACTGCTGGTGGTTTACAAGCTAAATTGTATCAATCTCCTTATCAACAACAAACTCAATTGGAACAACAACGTCAAACTAAATTACAAAATATTAATGCCAATATTAATCAATTACAACCAACCACCAATAATCGTAAACCAAAATTCCCCGATGATTTCCATAATAAAGCCAATGATCCTAAAACTAAAAGATTAGCATCAGTGGCTCAATTATATTTTTTGGATTATTATTGTGATATGTTTGATTATGTTATTAATCGTCGTGAAAGAAGTTTAATGGTTCAACATCGTCTTACTAATGATTCTCAATTTTCTAATAATTTACCTCGTCAACAATTAGAATGGAAAAATTATACTGGTAGAGAACGAGCATTACTTCGTAAACGTCGTCTTAAACCAAAACATAAAGATTTTGAAATGATTACTCAAGTTGGTCAAGGTGGTTATGGTCAAGTTTTTTTAGCTCGTAAAAAGGATACTCGAGAAATTTGTGCTTTAAAAATTCTTAATAAAAAATTATTGGTTAAATTAGATGAAACAAGACATGTTTTAACTGAACGTGATATTTTAACTAATACTAGAAGTGAATGGTTAGTTAAATTATTATATGCTTTCCAAGATCCTGAAAAAGTTTTTTTAGCAATGGAATTTGTTCCAGGAGGTGATTTTCGTACTTTATTAAATAATACTGGTTATCTTATTCCACCTCATGCTAGATTTTATATTAGTGAAATGTTTGCTAGTGTTAATTCATTACATGATTTAGGTTTTACTCATCGTGATTTAAAACCAGAAAATTTTTTAATTGATTCAAAAGGTCATATTAAATTAACTGATTTTGGTTTAGCTGCTGGTACTGTTTCAAATGATAGAATTGAAAGTATGAGAATTAAATTAGCAAATTTACAAGATTTAGATGAATCAAATTATAAAATTCCATCAAAATTAATGATTGAACGTCAAAAAATTTTTAAACAAAGTCAAGGTCATCATAATTTAGCTAATTCAATTGTTGGTTCACCTGATTATATGGCTTTAGAAGTTTTAGAAGGTAAAAATTATGATTTTACCATTGATTATTGGTCACTTGGTTGTATGTTATTTGAAGCATTATGTGGTTATCCTCCATTTAGTGGTCATAAACAAGATGAAACTTATTATAATTTAAAAAATTGGAAAACTGCTTTAAGAAGACCTCAAACAAAAGATGGTAGATATGTTTTCAGTGATCGTACTTGGAATTTAATTACTAAATTAATTGCTAGTCCATCTCAACGATTACATAGTTTTAAACAAATTCAACAAATGTCATATTTTAATGATATTAATGATTGGGAAAATTTAAGATTGAAAACTCCTCCATTTACTCCTCAATTAGATAATGAAGAAGATGCGGGATATTTTGATGATTTTGAAGATGAAGAAAGTATGATGAAATATAAAGATGTTTTCGCTAGACAAGAACAAAATGAAAGTTTATTGGATAGATCAGGTAATCAACAAAAAAAATTTACTAATAATAACTTTATTGGTTTTACATTTAAACATAAATCAAATCCAAATAATAAATTTAATGGTGAAATTAATTTATTAAATTTAAATTCAGGAAGATTAAATGGTGGTAATATTGGTGGTGGTAATGTGGGACTTGCTAGTAGATTAGATCCTTTAGCTACATTATATTAATTCTCTTTATTTTTCTTTTATGACTTATCTATGTCCGGTTGGTGCTTCTTCTTTCTTTCTTCTTTGTTTCTTTCTTCTTTGTTTCATTCTTTCTTCTTGTTTCATTCTCTTTGTTTCATTCTTTCTTTAATTTTTATTATCATGGTCTTATATAATTATACACATATTAAATTTCATAACTTAATTAGCCCAAATGAAATCTTGATTGATTTTTTCTCCCACAAGTCGCCTTTGATATTGATTATGAATTAATTCACATTGTTTACTTGCTTGTTCAATAATTAAAATTAATTGTTCTTGAGTAAATTTACCCTGACTTTCTAATAAAATTAATTTATTAGCCTTACCATCCTTAATATCAAAACAAATTACATGATGTGAATCACTTTCAATAAGTTGAGGTAATGTTGGATTTATGATTATTGATTCAATTGATTCACTTGATTTTAATTGTCGTGGAATACTTAATGAAATAGATGCAAATGAATTATATAATGCAATATTAGCATCAATTAAAGCAAAATATGCACAATTTATTGCTGAATTTAATTCATTACTAGTATAATCTTGACTATGACCTTCTTTACCAATAAGTTGTTGATTAGTAGTATCAGTAACTAAAAATTGAATTACAATTTGAATTAATTGTCGAGGATATTTATACCTTATTATAACATCTTGTAATATTGATCTTAATTTATCTTCCAATAATTTTTCTCGAGTAGTTGATACTCCAATCGATGGTCTAACCGTAATTTCTAAACTTCCTAACGTGGGTAATTCTTGTCTTAATTTGGCCTCGATGGGTCCTGTTACTGATGCTATTAATTTTGTGTTGCCCAATACCAATTCGGCGGATCCGTCAACTCGACTAAGTAATGATGTGCTAAGTTCAAATTTCATGTTTGGTGTTATATGAGTTGGTATATGAGTTGGTATATGGGTATGTATATGGGTTGGTCTGGTATAATGAATCTCATCGAAGTGTATTTCAACCTAACTGAAGAAAAAAAAAAGAAAAAAAAAAAAAAAAAAAAAAAAAATTGTGTGTGCAGTGACGGAACAGGGACCAAAAAAAGATACTAAAAAGAAATAACATACTTGTTTTTGCAAAATTCATAAACGATAAAACAATGCAAGACTATGAGAATGAGTTACTAGCTGATTTTGCAAGTGATGAGGAAGAACATGAAGAAGAACAAGAACAAACAAACGATTCCAAGTCAAACTCTCCTCAATCTTCAGATTCAACTGCAAAACCGCTACTACAAAATGAAAATTCAAATGATAATCACACTGATGACTTAGAATCAGTACTTTCTCGGGCTGGGAGTGGAGCTATTAGTGAACTATTGGATCACGTTGATATAAATAAGATTCAAGACATAACCACCATTTCTCAAATCAAACCCATCATCCCCATCTTGAAAAACAAGATTCTTTTATATTCCGATACAGAAACTTCCGATTACTTGGAACTATTATCATCAGTTCAAAGAGATACCCAAACTGATGAATATAAATTCATTTTACAGGTTAATGAACTTTCTAACGTTATTAACAATGAGATAGCCTTGATTCATAAATTTGTAAAACTACATTATCGAGTGGTATTTGGTGAATTGGAAACACTTGTGTTGAATCCATTTGATTATGCCAGAATCGTGATTTTAATTCAACAAAATTTGAAAGGTATCAAAGATTATGAAGATCAACTTCGACAAATTACCACCAATGAAAAAGTACTCGTGATTATAATGGCAGCTTTACAACAAACTAACACTCAATTCAAATTAACTGATTCTGATTTCCTTAAAATTATGGATGCTTGTTTATTAATTATTGAACTTAATCAAATATCGGTTGAATTATCCCAATTTATTTCATTAAAACTTTCCAAATTTGCTCCTAATGTATCTGCCATTGTTGGTTCATTAACGGCATCTCAATTATTAATAGCAACGGGGTCTTTACGACAATTGTCACTTACACCATCATGTAATCTTCCATCGTTGGGAGTTAGAGATCTCTCTTCCCAAACCAAAACCAAATCAAATTTCATTCGAGCTACCGGTTATTTATATCATTGTGATTTAATCAATTTCTTACCTCAAGAAATAATGAAGCCAGCCATGAGAATTACCAGTGCTAAAGTTATTCTTGCTGCTCGCATTGATTTATCAGGATCTTGTGCCTCGGGTGAACTTGGATTAAAATATCGTGATGAAATTCAAAATAAAATTGAAAAATTATTAACTCCTCCCGAATCTCAATCAACTAAAGCTTTACCAGCACCCATTGAAGTTAAACTGAAAAAACGAGGTGGTAGAAGATTTAGAAAATTAAAAGAAAGATTTCAAATGTCTGAACTTCGTAAAGCGCAAAATAAAATGGCATTTGGTGAACAAGAAGAATCAGTGATGAATGGGATGGGTGAAGAAATTGGACTTGGTATGACTAAGTCAGGTGGTGGTGGTAGATTAAATATTCTGATAAACACCAATACTAATGCTAAAATGTCAAAGGCAATGATTAGTAGACTACAACAACAAAGACAAAAGGTGACTAATCCAGACTTGGATACCTTTACGTTATCAAATCCTGATATGACTCCATCACATCAAAATAACGCCAATGATTCCACACCTCAACAAAAACCATTACCAACGTTACTGAGTATCACTGACAATAAATGGTTCACTGGTTTGAATAAACGGCCGCACGATCAAGTGTCTGAGTCATCAGATGAAAGCAAAACTAAAAAGGTTAAGTTTTAAGAGGGTGTCAACAACTTGCTTTGTATATTATAAAACTGTGTATATTAGATTATAGAAATGACTCACTTGGTTCCATTACTTTTTTCTTTCTTTTTATTTTTTTTTTTTGCAGTTTCCACCCTTATCGCTTTCAAAAAATAGATAAAAAAAGGGAGCGTATAAGATTTACTCTTTTTATTTTTGTTTTGTTAGTTTTTTTTTTTTGCAGAACCAAATGCTCACACAGAAGAAAGAAAAAAAAAAGAAAAAACGAAAATTTTTTTTTTTTTTTTTTTTTTTGGAGAAGTAGCCAGACCTATATATACTCTGCAAGTTTCCTTGAACTGTATGCTATTTAGGTGGATACTGACCAATAGTGCTGTTAGAAGTTTAGTTTATCGTAATTCCTCGAGACCGTCTTTCTCCTATCAGTTTATAAGAACAATCAGTTGGAACAAGATGAGTGATCAATCAACCAATCCAACCAACGAGAAACCAGCTGCCACTCCAGCTGCTGCTCCAGCTCCAGCTTCCTCAGAACAAGCTGCCACTTCTGCCAGTGGTGAAGCTCCTCCAAAGGAAAAGTCTTTAAAGGAACTTGAAAAAGAACGTAAGAAGGCTGAAAAATTAGCTAAATTCAATGCCAAAAAGAATAAACAACAAACTGACGCCAAAAATAAGTCAGCTGAACCAAAGAAACCTAAGAAGGAAAAGAAGGTTGCTGAACCAGTTCCTGAATTCAAGGATGAAACCAAAGAAGGTGACAAAAAAATCTTGGTCTCTTTGGAAGATGCTGCTTTTAAAGCCTACAACCCTAAAAACGTTGAAAGTTCGTGGTACAATTGGTGGGATAAATCAGGATTCTTCCAACCTGAATTAACCCCTGAAGGTGAAATTAAACCCGAAGGTGCTTTCACCATTCCAGCTCCTCCACCAAATGTTACTGGTGCTTTACACATTGGACATGCATTGACCGTTTCAATTCAAGATACTTTGATCAGATACAATAGAATGAAGGGTAAGACCACTTTATTCCTTCCTGGTTTCGATCACGCCGGTATTGCTACCCAATCTGTTGTTGAAAAACAATTATGGGCCAAGGAACAAAAAACTAGACACGATTTTGGTCGTGAAAAATTCGTTGAAAAAGTGTGGGAATGGAAGGAAGAATATCATGCCAAGATTAAGAATCAATTCAAAAAATTGGGTGCCTCATACGATTGGACTAGAGAAGCTTTCACCTTGAACCCAGATTTATCTGAATCTGTCACTGAAGCTTTCGTTAGATTACACGAAGACGGTACCATTTACAGAGCATCCAGATTGGTTAATTGGTCTACTAAATTAAACACTGCCATTTCTAATTTGGAAGTTGATAATAAAAATATTACTGGTAGAACTTTGTTATCTATTCCAAACTACGATTCCAAAATTGAATTTGGTGTCTTGACTTCTTACTCTTATGAAGTTGATGGTTCTGATGAAAAAATTACCGTGGCCACTACCAGACCTGAAACCTTATTTGGTGATACCGGTGTTGCCGTTCATCCACAAGATTCTCGTTACAAACACTTACACGGTAAATTCGTCAAGCATCCATTCTTGGATCGTAAAATCCCAATTGTCACTGATGCTGAAGCCGTTGATATGGAATTCGGTACCGGTGCCGTTAAGATCACCCCAGGTCATGACACCAATGATTACAACACTGGTAAGAGAAACAACTTGGAAATCATTAATATCTTAACCGATGATGGTTTATTAAATGAAAACTGTGGTCCTGAATGGGAAGGTGTTAAAAGATTTGATGCTAGATACAAGGTTATTGAAGCATTAAAGGCTAAAGGTTTGTATGTTGGTCAACAGGACAATGAAATGACTATTCCAACCTGTTCCAGATCTGGTGATGTTATTGAACCATTATTGAAACCTCAATGGTGGGTTGATCAAAAGGATATGGCTGCTGAAGCCATCAAAGCTGTTAAGAATGGTGATATTACAATTACTCCTAAGACTTCTGAAACTGAATATTTCCATTGGTTAGAAAACATTCAAGATTGGTGTATTTCAAGACAATTATGGTGGGGTCACAGATGTCCTGTTTACTTTGTTAACATTGAAGGTCAAGAAAACAGTAGATTAGACAATGAATACTGGATTGCCGGTAGAAGTTACGAAGAAGCTTTGGAAAAAGCTCAAAAGAAATTCGGTACTGATCGTAAATACACTTTGGAACAAGATGAAGATGTCTTGGATACCTGGTTCTCATCCGGTTTATGGCCTATTTCTACCTTAGGATGGCCAAACAAAACCAATGACATGAAGTTGTTCGCTCCTATGTCTATGTTGGAGACTGGTTGGGATATTTTATTCTTCTGGGTTAGTCGTATGATCTTATTAGGTTTGAAATTGACTGGTGATGTTCCTTTCAAAGAGGTTTTCTGTCACTCTTTGGTTAGAGATGCCCAAGGTCGTAAGATGTCCAAATCTTTGGGTAACGTTGTTGATCCATTAGATGTTATTGCTGGTATTCCTTTACAAGGTTTACATGACAAATTATTAGGTGGTAATTTAGATCCAAAAGAATTACAGAAAGCCACTGAAGGTCAAAAACAATCTTACCCATCAGGTATTCCAGAATGTGGTACTGATGCATTGAGATTTGCCTTGTGTGCTTACTCTACCGGTGCCAGAGATATCAATTTGGATATTTTGAGAGTTGAAGGTTACAGAAAGTTCTGTAACAAGATTTACCAAGCTACCAAGTTCGTGTTAGGTAGATTGGGTGATGATTACAATCCTCCTGCTACTTCTGCTAAATCAGGTAAAGAATCTTTGGTTGAAAAATGGATCTTGCATAAATTAACTTTAACCTCTAAATCTTTATCAGAAAATTTGGATAAACGTGATTTCTTTGAAGCTACTAATTCCATTTACAATTTCTGGTATGACTTGTGTGATGTCTACATTGAAAACTCTAAATACTTGATTCAAGATGGTACCCCAGAACAACAAGCTTCTGCCAAGAATACTTTATACACTTGTATTGACAGTGCGTTGAGATTAATTCATCCATTCATGCCATTCGTCACCGAAGAAATGTGGCAAAGATTACCTCGTCGTGAAGGTGACAAGACTGTCTCCATCATGACCGCTGCCTACCCTGAATACGAAGCTAGCTTCAATGATGTCAAAGCTTTGGAAGCTTACGAATTGGTCTTAGAAACTACCAAGGGTGCCAGATCTTTGTTGTCTCAATATAACATTTTGAAGAATGGCCAAGTTTATGTTGAATCTTCCGATGCTGAGGTGAAGAAGATTCTTTCTGAACAACAAGACTTCATTGTTTCTTTGATTAAAGGTGTTGATCAAATCACCGTTGTTGACAGTTCCAAGGATATCCCATCTGGATGTGCTTTACAATCAATCACTCCAGCCACCACTGTTCATGTATTGGTCAAGGGTCAAATCGACTTGGATGCTGAAATCAGCAAAGTGGAAAAGAAGTTGTCCACTTCCAAGGAATTTGAAAAGAAAAATGCTGAATCCATCAGTAAATTCACTGAGAAGACGGTTGAAAAGGCCAAGGAAGCTGCTTACAAGAGAGCTGAGGTTCTCAAAGCAGAAATTGAAGGCTATGAACAAACCATCACCATTTTGGAACAATTGAAACTCTAAGACTAATATATCAAGGGTTTTTTCTTAAAGACTATTTTCTGCTCCATTTTGTGTGTATTTTATTTGATTGTCCACCTCGTGTATTAGGGATGATATGTATGTACTGTTTTCCTTTCCACTATAAATAGCTAATAAATTTTAAATTTGATAATTTCACGTTGACGAAAGCTTAAAATAAGAAAGAGAAGTATCAATCGACATGCAGGGCCCTCAATATGACCGAATCTCACAGAGTTTTGAAGTTTGACTTAAACTTCATTAGTCCCTTTCTCTGTGTATTTAAATTCAACTTGTTATGAATGAAAATGGATTGAGTCGAACGGGTATCTAGTGAAACGAGCAATGACGTAAATCCAGACCTGTCAGATTTAGTCACTTAGCGAACAAACCAAAAAGAGAAAAAATTAGAGCATCCTGCATACAGATGCGCATCATGTATGCAACGCCCATGCAGAGAGACGCATGAAAAGAGAAAGAAAATTACGTAATTACTGACTAAGCAGTGGTTAGATTCTGTTCGCATAAGCCTCCCGTCGTCTCTATGATGCAATGGGCCGTTCTGAAATTTCACAGTTTCACCGCTTCTGAAACTTTTTGTGGTTGAACCAACGCACTCTAATTTCATGATTGTCGACAATTTAACCGGGCCATTTCCCTTATATTGTGTCTTTAAAGTCACGCTTCATGATCAATTAATCAACCAGCCCATTCAGTCTCTTTTGAAGAATGATTGAATTGAATTTTGGAATTCAAACCTATTGTCCATTGAAACAGGGCTGGACCGAAAAACTATTCGGCATTTGAAAAATACATTGACGTTGACAAATAAGAATTGCCGGCGTCCTCTATGCGTAGCTGTAGAATAAAATCATTCACCATTGACTCAAGGACATCACTCTACCACCTCTACAATCGAATAGAAACCGAAAACTCCACAGAATCAGAAAAGTCATGAAATTGACAACGCTGGAAGACAGAAACACAATAGGGGAGAAGTGAGAGAAAAAAAAAAAATAAATAAAAAGAAAAAAAAATAAAAAAATAAAAAATTATGGGAACAAAACCAGATAGACACTGTTTCAGCTATATGGCTCTATTGTTTGAAATTGAAATTTCCCTATCGGAACACCCCAAAAATCCCTATTTACGTCGGGAATTGTTCAGGTTGAACTGACAATCTCTGCATATTAATAAATAGTTTAACTCAATTCCTTGACTCTCAACGAAGTCCCCTATAAATACTCAGTTGCATCCCCTTTCCTTGTAGATTTTGATAGTTCTCTTTTCTTCTTTCTTTTTTTTTTTCTTCTCCTATCACATACACAACAACATACATTAAACTATACACAATGGGTTTCGACGATTTAATCAAAAAGGGTAAAGACTTAGTCGGTGACAAGGACGGTAACATTGACTACAAGCAATACTCCGAAGACGCTAAGAGTGCTTACAACACCTTCACCTCCAAGGACGGCTCTTACTCTGAAAAGGCTCAATCTGCTTACTCTGACTTCCAAAAGAACCACGCTTCCAAGGATTCTTCTTCCTCTTCTGACAAGAAGGAAGAAAAGAAATAAGCAACATGTTTGTCTCTTATTCTTGATACTTTATTTCTTCGCTTAAATACTATGCTTTTTTAGTTTAGTACGATTTTGTTTTATTCAATATATTTCCTAAATTTCTTTATTAAAGATCAATTGAGCCTATCGATTGATGGGTTTTGTAGTCTTTGTAAATCAATTAAGCATATCTACTTCTTCAGAAGCGGCCAAAATGCTGTATCTCGCATTTTTTTTTCTTTTGCGGGTGTTATTTTATTTTGAGTGCGAGTTTTTATACTGTGTGCCACAAACAAAAACGCCAAACGCGTCCTTCATCGTCATCTCGACTTTTCATAAATCACATTACTTTCCTTATTATTCTTGTATCATAATAACACGTTAAACATATACAAGCTAATGCTAAACATAAAGTACCATCCAACCATCTCAAGTGAAATTTTCAATGATTTATACTACCATTTCAGCGCTATAGATACTATACTAAGTCTCCATTTTTCCAATCATGCCAGTCCACCATCTTTATCACAAGCTTTGACCAAGGCCGCCAGTTTAGCTAGAAAAAGAGTCACTGCCACATCCTTACTACTGATATTGGAGATATCACCTCAGATGTATACCATCATAAATAATAGCAACCAGGATTTTTCACTCACATTACCTGATGATATCGATGCTTGTAAGTTCAATCATCTCATCCCTCTTCGAAAAGACCAATTTTTGAAAAATTTAAATCAATGGATCATGGAAAATCGTGGCCTGCCAACGATCCCATACAAAGATATTATGGATGTGGCAATTTTGAAAAAGACACCCAATCGCGTAAGTCATGGTAAAGTTATGAAAAAGACACCTCCTACTGCTACATTGTCATCACCAACGAAAAGAGCTCGCTTAATTGAGGACTTGAAGAATGATTCATCAATGTATAAATTCAAACCGAAGAATTCTTTGAAACGGGAACTGGAAGACAGCGGTTTGTCATTAATCGAAAGAATCAGGCTAAAAGAAAAATTAAATAAAGATAAAGACCCTCAAGATACCCCTGAGTTGAAGTATCAAAGATACATCCAGGGAAAGTTAGTGGCAATTTATAACATAGTCTACGAAATGAATGGTGGTAATAAGATTAACAAGTCAGGGACAGCTGTAACTGCTAAAAGCTTTCCCATGCCCAAATTAGTAACTCAAATTCAAGATTCACTTCAGTATCCGATATCTGAGGATGAAGTAAGGGACGTTATTCAATCAATATCAAATCGGTTGTCAACTGAAAAAATGGAGGTTTTGACCAGGGGAAACGTGTCAGCCTTGAAGGTGTTTCACTTAGATAGGGACATCGACATATCACTTTTGGAGAACTGAGCTAGACTCAATATAACTCCATAGCATTTATTTAGCATTTAATCTTCGCATATTCTTTTTTTTTTTTTTCTTTCCATTCTTTTATATCGACTACAAATTGACCGTAAGAAAGCTTAAGTATGATTCGACAACGCAAAAATTGTCGATCAAATCTATAATTAACAAGAGAAAAAAGCAAGCTAAATGTATGAAGGCCCATTTCTGGTTACCTTATCAATAATTAAAAAGAGCACTAATCATCTCTGAGAGCGATATCTGCAGGTGCTGAATTCATGAAGAAATACTTCAACACCAACTCAATAGCCCAAGTTGCACCAACGTCAAGTATAATACAACTAGTCAACTTGGTTTTGAACTCAAAGTCCATTGGAACGAATTGCATTTGTTCATTCAATTCAGGAAGAAATTCGGTAGAACCAGCAAGAGCCAAACCAGCAACACCTAATAAACCATAGTACATACCCTTGTTATCTTTGATACTGTCTCTGAATGGTTTACCTTGATAGTTAACGGCAAAAGTGGAAACCAGCTGGGCTAATTGTAATAAGAATAAACCAGTGTTTAACAATGATGGAGTGAAAACTTTTTCCAAATCAATTTGAGGTTCTCTTGGTTCCAAAATGTAAATTTCTCTGGTAATGTACACTAAAGTAATGATATGAATGGCAAATTGACCCAAAATAGAACCCATGATATAAATGTTGAAAATACCATCCTGAGGTCTTTCCTTAGACAATTTTTCAAGAGGTTTACCACGAGAAATACTCAAGAAACAAACAGATAATAAAATACCAGACACGGTAGCTTGACCATCACCGAATTTGATACCGGCCATGTACAACACAGATAACGAATAAGCAGAAATTAAACAGTTCAAGGCCAAAATCTTATACATTTGAATGGTGGAAACTAAAGCACAACGACCTTGACGGATAATGTGAGTCACAGTAGAAACAGAAGACAATTTGGAAGTAAATGGAGCAGCAACCGAAGCATCACCTAATTTTAAGGTGGGAGTTTCATCTTCAGCTTCAGCATCATTCAAGGCACCTAACAATGTATCAGCAATATTACCGGGACTATTAATGTCACTCTTCTTCTTCTCGTTTTCAAGAGCCAATGTAGCTGGGGTAATGGTAGAACCATGCTTGTTAGCTAATTCAACTGATTGTTTCAATTCAGGAGTTATTTCAACACCCTTCTTTTCCATTGCTTCTAAATATTTAGGATTACTTGGACCAGGTGGGTATAAATGGGCAATAATTGGTGGTACTGGTGGAGCAGGTCTATCCCAATGGGCGAATAAAGCAACTTGCTTATTGTAAACGGTTCTGGTAGCTTCAATTTTTCTGTTTTCGGCAATCTTTTTCATACCTTCTTCGGTACCGTTCAAAAGAGCAACACCGATGTGGGCTTGTTTCAAAGCACCAACGTCATTGGTACCATCACCACACATTAAAGTGCTATAACCGGCATCTTTCAAGGAAGTCAAAATAAATTCTTTTTGAGCTGGAGAAACTCTGGCGTAAACCCAGGTATGTTTCAACAAGTCCAAGATTTGAACATGCTCACTCAAATAGTTCAAGGCATAACCAGTAATACAAATATCATGTTTTTTGAATAATTCCAAATCAATGCTATCGGTGCTTCTAAAGGGAATCACCACTGATTCTTCAATATTTCTCCAGACCAAATTTTGCTCTTCATCAACATTGTGATGATCTTCCGGAGCATCCAAAATTAAAACATCCTTTGTAGTAATGGCAACTTCCTTGGCAACATGACAGGCAGTCAAAGGATTATCACCAGTAATCATAACAGAACGATGAGATGATTCATTCAACATCTTGATGGTCTCAATGGCGTCATCCTTCAAAGGACAGTGGAAAACAATAAACCCAGCAAAGTGTAACTTAGATTCAACGTCCTTTCTGTTGATTTTACTCACATTGACACCCGTATCCAAATACTTGTAAGCTAATGCCAACACACGAGAACCAGCTTTGGTGAAAGATTTGTAAATTTCTTCATAGTTTTCAGGAGCATCAACAATCATGGTACGAATAGTTTCAGGGGCACCTTTTGCAGCGACAAAGTTTTTACCAGGTAAGGTGTTGATCGAAGTAATAGCAGATGATCTCTTCAAAGCAGAAGAGAATTGGAAACGACGTAAAATCTTAATCTTTTCGGTCTTGGATTCATTGGAGCCAGTTTTGGTGACATCTCTTTGTACTGTGTCATGGTTACCAACGGTCCATTTTGCGGCATTTAAAGTGGCTTGTTCCATTGGGTCACCAACCACATCACCATCATCCAATTTAACCAAAGCATGAGCAGAACCTAACACGTAAGATGTGGTTTCAGGGGCTTCATCACAAGTGAACAAGTGATGAATATCATCATTCTTGAAACCAGCCAAACCTTCAAACACCAAGTCTTCAGCGGTCAAGGTACCAGTCTTATCAAAACAACAAACATCAATTCTACCTGCCAAGGGAATTCTGAATGGTTCAGTACAGTAGATAAAATATTTTTGTAAAGCAGCCAAGGAGGAGTTAACAGCCATGGTCAATTCCATTGGCAATTCAGGGGGAACAACGGCAGTAAGAATCATGATACAGTCCAAAATCAATTTAGATTGAACTCTTCCCATTTTGGTACCTTCGACCCATACGTACCAAGAAGCGGCAATGGCAAAAATAAGTAAGAACAAAATAAAGAAGAAAGCTTCCTTGTTACCGGCGCTAACTCTTTCACTGGTGAAAATCATCATACGGACTAAGGAACCTTGGGAAGTTTCAAACCCGGTCTTGGAAACAAAAGCTAATGCACCATTATCCGGAGCCACAGGCACCACGGAGTTTTCTGGCTTGGTAACTTGCAAAGCCATGGTACCACCATGTAACAAGGAATTTTTATCGAAACCTTCTGGTTGTAACAATTCTTCACTAGGTCTTAATTTGATGGACTCTTTTAATAAAGGGGTTGATTCACCTGACAACATGGCTTCATTCACAATGGCAGACCCGTCGACCAACAATAAGTCACATGGAAGAGCACTATCATCGCTGGTTCTAGTGATAGACACGAGATCACCGGGTAACAATTCGGTGGTTTCGATTTGTTTCCACTTCTTGTCTCTGTAGGCATAAATAGGGTAAGGTTTGATCCCCATGGTTTGAAATTCAGACATGGTCGTTCTTCTTTGGAAAACAGTGGTCATTTCAAAAGTGACTAACATGAAAAGCGAAAAGAGAGAATAGTACCATTGCTCATCCATACACCATAAAGCGACGGAGAAAAGTTGGAAAACAAAAAATGGAGCCACGGCATGTTCTTTGAACAATTCTAAGAAGGTAGGAACGGGGATATCAAACTTGTTTGCCCCGTAATTTCTCTTCATTTTTTCTAAATCACCACTGAGACCAATAGATTTTTGAAAGTAGCTAATTGGTGGTAATTCATCAAATTTAAACGTAGGTGGAGAAAACTTACCTGATTCGGAATCATATAAATGACGTCTCTTTTGATACGAGAAGCTAACTTGTTTGGTACCATTCTCAAAAACTTCTCTAACAATTTCACAAATTTCACCCAAACCCGAATTTGGAGCTGGACTAATCTTGATATGGGTAGCTTCAGCAATTGATTTAACGGGAGAGTAGTTGAACTTGGCGTCGATGTCAATGTGCCAATGAGGCATCAACCAAAACAACGTATTGAGAGAGAAAATAGTGATCAAATAAACAAACGTCCATTCAGAACCACGAATGTAGGTATCATAGTGATTGAAATAGATTTGAAGGAAGATAGGGTAAATGATGGCGAACGGCCATACCCAGGGTCTGAAAGCCAATGGCTTAGGGACCAATAGGTCAGCGCCCGTGATAGCAAGATTGCTTACTATATCAGACATGGTTTGTAGAGTGAACTATATAAACCAATTTTGATAAGGAAAAGCGATTTGGTGGAAAGGCTGTAATCCTAAGATAAGGTAAATCTCTATGTATATTTAAATTATTCAAGTTCCTCGTTTCTCGTTGAAAAAAAAAAAAAAAAAAAAAATTAGATCCGGACACATCTTTGATTAAGAAAAAAAAACTCCATCTTTTTTTCTCCGTCTTCTTTGTTCTTCTCTAACGTTCTATTTAATTTGACCTGGTGTACGGCACACTGTCATTTTATATCATCTCTTCTGGGAAAATCCGACGAAAGGAAAGTAGCTATCAAGTTTCTACTTAAATTCAATCAAAAGGTGTTAATTGATTCGATGTTTGGTTTTCAATGTTTTGTACTATTATGATTAAATTTCGCAACACATTGTTAGAAAGAATAATTATTCCGAAAAAAGTGAATTAAATTCATTAAAAGCCTAACAAAAAAAAAAGATTGCCAAATCAATTCTTGTTTATTCGCTATTCGTAGTCCTGAGAATAGTAAAACTCAAAAAATTACCATTTCAGTCTTACGCTTCTTTTGTATTTGCCATGAGACCTTTCAACAAGCATAGAAAGGCTGAGGAATCAGACGGAATTTGAAAATTGCAAGAAAAAAAACAGGAAAGAAAAAAAAACTGTGGCTTTACCCAATCTGCTGATTTATGATCCCATTGATTTATTAAGCAGATCGAAATTTAAGACTTTCTTCTCTTTTATTTTCAATGAACTCAAGCTTCTTCACTCTACAGCCAAACAATGTCTTTTCAAAACATACCCATACTTGACTTGAGTCTAGCCAGTAATCCTGAAACAAAACCTCAATTTTTGTCCACGCTTCGAGATGCTTTGATCAACGTGGGATTCTTGTTACTCACGAACTATGAATCAGTGGGTCCCAGTAGACAAGAACTCGAGAACATTAAACAGCAATCCCTAGAGTTCTTTGCACTTCCTCAAGAGGTGAAGGCAGGATGTGAAATGATTCATTCTCCTCATTTCTTAGGTTATACCAGACTCGCCAATGAAATTACCGCTCGCCACACAGATTGGCGTGAACAAATTGACTTGGCCACCGAGTTACCTGCTCCTTTAGAAGGTGAACCGATATACAAAAATATTGAGGGCCCCAATTTATGGCCTGATGAACAGGTCATCCCCGAGTTCAAACCAACTGTGTTGAATCATATTGCTAAAATGACACAGTTGGCCACCGTTTTCCGTAGGCTTGTTTCTGAGGCAATTGGTCTTGAACCTCTGGCATTGGACGGCTATTTCAAACCTAATCAACAGTGTAAAATGAAACTTATTGCCTATCCCGATTTCAAACAGCTCGAAAACAAATCTGCCGTTTCATTAGATGATACCCCCAATACTGCCGGTCAAGGTTGTGGGCCGCATCGTGATTCAGATTTACTTACTTATATTTACCAGGCCACCGATCATACCGATTCACTTCAAGTACAGAATTTTCAGGGTGAATGGATTACGGTACCCAATATTCCTAATGCACTCGTGGTTAACAATGGGCAAACTATGGAGGCAATATCACAAGGTGTATGTAAGGCTACAATTCATCGAGTACTCATTCCCAAACAGGGTACTGGTACTCGTATTTCAATCCCATTTTTCCAAACAATCAATCTAGATAGTTTCAAGACGTCATTGAAGGATATTTCACCTGAAGTATTGGCATTGAAGGAAGACAGAGATCGGAAAATCAAGGATTGGGCGGTTGATGTTGGCTTTCAATTCAGTCCCGACGTTGAGAAATACCCTGTGGGTCATGCTGTATTTAGAAATAGAATTAAGAGTCACCAGGATGTTAGTGCCAGATGGTACCCCAAAATTTTGAAAGAAGTGCTTACGGAATACTAATTTATGGGCACTTTTGCTTGCCCCTTTAGGAAGACCGAGACCTATATACCCTCCCCAAAATTCGAATTTCGAACTTCTACACGATGTTCATTTGTAGTCATCCATCTGCTTTGATGGGTTATTGTAGTTGATGATCGAGTTAAGGTGCTCGGTAACGCGAAACAAAAAGGCAGAACAGAAAAAAAAAAAAAAAAAAAAAAAAAATAAATATTTATATAGGACAAAGAAGTCCGAAGATCTACATGCCGAGCAACGAAGATCATATCTTTAGCAAGTCTTTAGTTTTCGTATGATTTGGATTGTACCAGCAGTGACATCACACACAAAAGAAATCAGATCAGTTTCAGTATGGGTGAATCTGTAAGGGAAGATCACTTGAGGAAAGGGTCCTCAGTAACAGCTTCAGAGGCAGCCATCGCTGGCTCGATATCAGGGGCCATAGCTAGGTATGTTCCTGTTCCACCAAAACTACTTTTGGAAAGCTGATGAAGTTTACGGCTCCAATGGTCGGTATTGAATTGCTGTGATATACTAACAATTGATCTATACAGAGCCATTACTGCACCCTTAGACACAATTAAGATAAGACTTCAGCTTCAAAGGACCGCTTTGGTAGCTAAACGTAATACATTGCATACTTTACGAACGTTACTCCGTAATGAAGGTATAACCGCCTTATGGAAAGGGAATGTCCCAGCAGAAATTATGTACGTTCTATACGGAGCCACTCAATTTACTTCTTACACTGTTATCAACAGATCATTGGGTGAATTGGAAACGCTCTATCCACAATACATCAAGATTGGTCCCCATATCAATCCCTTGTTGGTTGGAGGTGGTGCGGGGATCTGTAGCACGCTTGCTACATACCCGTTCGACTTATTAAGAACAAGGCTAGCGGCCAATTCATCTAAAGAATTTTTGTCCATGATACAAACAATCAAAGCAATTTATAAGAAAAACGGAGTAAAGGGTTATTTTGCTGGAATAAAACCTACCATTCTTTCCGTCGCCAGTACAACTGGTTTAATGTTCTGGTCATATCAGCTTGCACGAGATTTTTCACTGAAGTATAAAGATTCAGTACCATTTATGGAAGGATTTTGTGGATTCATTGCTGGGGCTACCTCAAAGGGTATAACATTTCCGTTAGATACCTTGAGAAAAAGAATTCAAGTGCATAGTATAATGGAGCCTGAATTGGGACCTATACGAGCGACTCAAAGCTTTACAAATATTTTGAGAAATGAAGGTCCATTGAAATTTTACAAAGGGTTCGGGGTTAGTTTATTGAAGACTGCCCCAACCAGCGCATTATCTCTCTTTGTATATGAGTATTCCCTTAACTTTATTCAGGCGACTGAAAAGGAAACTTTAAATGCATAATTTTATTTATTTATTTAGACGTTCAATTACACAAGTAACGTGGACTATCATATAGATTGAATCAGATCTGAAATGCTATACACTGAATAAGTAATCATCTTCATCCAGTTCATGAGGATGCTCATCAATGTCATATGTAGGTGTGACATTAATGAAATCCACATCTCCTATGTCTTCGAGCCCGTTATCTATATCATCATCATCAGACGCATCATCTCCAACCCCATAGTATTTTGTAACCAGGGTGGGTGAGATGTACTCCTTATCATTCTCAGAGGTGAGTTCATTGTGATCATCATTGCCAAAGTCTTCAAATGAAACATCATCAGTGCGATTCGTACCATTTTGAGATACAGTTTCGTCATGCGCGAGACCAACGTCCTTCGAGTGTATATATAGTGACTGTGAGTTGGCCAAAAGGTTGTGAATTCGGGAAGTTTTTCTTGAAATACTTGATTTTGGAGTTGAATGTCCATTTTTTGATTTTATATTATTGATAACTTTGGGCAACAGGTCATCATTGAGTTCACTTTTATCCTTACGCTGTTCTGTTTTGAGGGCCTTGTCAGATTTTTTGTCTTGACTCAACGGCTCGGTAAGTCGAGCAATGTTTTCATCTGGTACCGTTTTATCCTTATCCAGAATTGCCCCTAATTGTTGCCTAATGTATGAGGGCAAATTTTCCCCAACCATCGAGACCCGTCTTGCAGCTTTATCAGCCTGTGTTGAGACACCATTTATGCTTGGCCTTACTTTAGGATCACTGTCCATTTGCTTGAACTCTTGATCTTGCACTGATGGCGACGTTTGAAGAATAACTTTGGTATGTGGTTTACCCAGTTTGCTATCGATGGCAGGCCCGCCCGCCTTTGTTCCATTATCGAAAGTATTAGTTTTCTTCTTACCCAAGCTGAATTTGAATCGTTTGGAGACATCTTTGAGACGGTTTTTGATGGGGACGTTTCTGTTATCGTTTATGCCATTACTTGTCTTCTGCACCTGCGTTTTATCAACGGTGACTTCAGCTTTGGTGATGACATTGACATTACTTGTGGAAGCAATTGCAGGTTTACCTAAACTAGAATTTCTTTTATGAAGTCCAGGTCGGGTCATGGCATTACCTTGATTTAAATAATCAGGATTTAAATGCATTAAGTCTAACGACATTCTCCTTTGAGTCTTAGTAAGATGCGGCACTTCTTTGCTGTCCCAGTTAAAATGTTTTCGATTACTAAACAGTGAAAGATTATTTGATGACCATCGCTCCTGGTCCGTAATAGAGTCTGTTTGTTTTTGATTATGAAAGTTTGAAAGATTTGTGGGTGATGGTTCTTTCGACTCATCATTGAATTCGGAGATATGAGGTTCGTAGTCTTGTTCGTATTCTTGTAGTCTCAAGCCACTGATGATGTTTTCAACATCTTGAAACAAAGGGTTCAGTTCATTTTTGTTCCATTGGTTAATTATCGAAGATAACCCATCATCATCCTTAAAATATGTATCAAGAATATATTGTTGATACAATTCATCTACCTTCAACTGAACGAAAGGAATGTAAGGCGTATTAATCAGTCGAGCAAGTTCTTCCCACGGTAACTTTGTTGAATACTCGGGTGGCATAAGGGGCCACAATTCCCTTTCTCTCAAGAATTTTCGAAGTAGTTCATCCTTATCCTCATTCCATTCAATCTGAGTGTGTTAGTATGAGACTTCCTTCAACGAATAACGATAATTATACGGTGAACACGTACCGAAGTGGGATCATCCAAGTTGTTTATGTCTTTATCAAATCGTAGTCCAATTTCCGAGGACATTTTATATACATTGACCATGAGATGTGGGCTTTGAAGACGCGAGTACCGTGTTTCTAAAATGTGCTTAATCTGGGGAACTCAAAAGTCCCTCACTCCCTTTTTTTTTTTTTTTTTTTTTTGTTTGTGAATTTTTGTGCGCATGGAGATATTCTGTATCGAAGTATTACTCCAAGAAACCGGTTCTGACCACGATAACAGTGTACTTGCAGCAATGGTTGCTTCAACTCTAAGCCCAAAGCCGAGTAAGCTGCCAATGGATTGCTTGGTACGAAATAGGTGTGGACTCGAGATTGAACAAGCTTTGATCATCATGATGAAGATTATCGGCTGCATGAGCTTCTTCAAAACTAAGTTCATTCAGCATAAGCAAAACATGACCCATGTTTCCGTACTTTACAGTTACCAGAAGAAATCACAACTCAAGTCGAAGGATATTACCCTATAGATTTGGCTCCATACCGATAGCTTCTGAAGAGAAAAAGAAAGAAACATCAGATTCTTAATGATGACTGCAAAGTAGGATGATTCTAAAGAAAAAAGGATTTGTACAGAACAAAGTAACCACAACATGACCCTTTATTTCAATGTTGAGTCAAAAAGGACGTTAAATCTTTGCAGCAAAATTGTACAAAGTTGCAAACACGCATTAAATTCACAAAAAAAGAACGGAAAAAAAAACGGAAAAAAAAACGAAAAAAAAAAAAAGAAGTGAAGCATCAAGCAAGTTGCGGCGGTTAAATTAGTTAAAGAATCACTTGATACACCCTGTCATACTTCAATAATACTAAAGCTCCAGAAAACAGTATGCCCTACCGATAATGCTGCATGCAACTAGTATTCAGCAGTTGGATACCGCCGTTAGAGAGCGATTGCAATCTCAAATTACCATCAGTTCCTTCGGAGCAGCCATACGGGAGGTGCTTCAGAATAGTATCGATGCCAACGCCACGAACGTATTGATAAAACTCGATTTAGAAACATTGGCATTCTGTATCCAGGACAATGGCCTGGGCATGGCACCAGATGAACTTGAACAGACTTGTCGACGTAATTACACTTCCAAACTAAAGAGTCTTGATCATTTAAAGAACGTCAAGACGTTTGGCTTTCGGGGTGAAGCTCTTCATTCTATGAGCACCATAAGTGATTTGTCAGTAATTTCAAAAACGAATGATTATAATATGAGTTACGCTGTTAAGATCGATGCCGGCAACCGACAAGGAGACAGAACCGCGTCACCCTTTGACTTGAATGATGAAGCGACGAATCCAATCCAGGGTAAGTTCTTCCACGTAGAACCTTTTCGAACTAATGGCACCACCATAATAGTCACACACCTATTCAAAGATATGCCTGTTCGCAGAAATCACATCTTGAAGTTGTCGCAATACTCACTTTTACAAGAAGTCAAAGAAGCCGTGCTTCGAAGCTTGATTTCTCATCCGAGCGTCCGAGTTAGTGTATGGAAGATCGACAAAGATCTGCAGTCTTCCAAGCCTATCTTGAAAGTTGATAGAAAGCCTCCGACTATTAAATGGCTAGCCCACTTGTTAATCTCAGTATATGGTTCCAGCTTGTTACCTCAATATGAAGCGGTCCACGCATCATTTAGAGATTTTCGCTTGAAAGGAGTGTTGGGCCTTCGACCGACCCAGTCTCGGCAGTACCAATACATATTCATCAACGGCAGGTCAACTCTTCTTTCTGATGAGGACTCGAACAAAATTAACAAACTATTTACCAGCTGCAATTTTGGAGAGAATCAGTCAAAGATTTTCAATTTAAGTTCCAGCAAAGGGGTTACATCAGTTGGAAAACCTTTTTCGAAGTTTCCTGTTTTCATGATAAATTTTGAGTGCCCGATTATTGTGAGCGACTTGTTACAAGATCCATCTAAGACAGTTTTCCACTCAAAGCAATGGCATATACTATTCAAAATGCTTCAAAAAGTATTTTTGAGTTTTCTCAGACAACAGGGATACGACTTACAAATGAATAGAAAAATTGTGCTATCCCCATCTCCTAGCCCCACTAAACGAACAATATCGAACAAAGAAATGCCGCACATGGAAGATCCAATCCTGCCCCTTAAATCCAATTCATCCCTATCACGCTTCGTACTTAACTCGAACTCAAGAGTAGGCTTTCTTCGATCAAATGAATTGAAAGGAATGTTACAGAATAGTAATGAGCCGGGGTATTCCTATAGGCCAATGACTTTTTTCAAAGCTACAAAGACAGACACAAGCAATACACATAGTCGATTAACTCATAGACACCTGTGTCATAGTCATGTGAGTAAAGATGAAGGTATCCGTAAATTGGGCGGTACCGCTGAATCCTCGGATGCGGATTATTTTCGCAATTTGGACAAAATGCAAATAACAAAAGAGAGCCTTCACGAAGAAAATTGTAGAGTGATTCAACAACTATATAAAAAATTTATCTTGGTTGTTATTGAAGCTGACGACCGAAAAAATTTACTTATCATTGATCAACATGCTTGTGATGAAAGAATTAGAGTTGAACAATTATTCAAGAGCTTTATTTTAAGTGTTGCTGATCCAAGGGTTGACTTACGCTCTAAACTCATGAAGCCATTCGAGTTTGAAGTACTGGGTCAAGAAGCTGAAATTTTATTAGCATTCAAAAATAACTTTGTTGGTTTTGGAATTGATTTCGAGGCTTCTACTAACTATGAAGCTAGCAATGTCACCATTACTCATCTTCCTCTGTTATTATACGAAAAGGTGGATGGGGATGGTCAATTTTTGAAATCCAGTTTACTACAGCATGTTTATGATTTAGCTCATCATACTAAAAACAAAACCTTCACATTTAGCAACAACAGCCAGGAAGCAAACTGGTTCAGTAAAATTCGAGATTTGCCTAGTGTTCTTATTGATGTCATGAACTCCAAAGCTTGTCGATCGGCAATCATGTTTGGTGATGAGCTTACGAGGTCCGAGATGCTTCATTTGGTGAGACAACTCCACAAGTGTGAGATGCCATTTCAATGTGCTCATGGCAGGCCCACCACAGTTCCATTAGTAAATCTATAACAATGTCTTTAATATTCACTTACCAATAAAGAGATTTTGCAACAAATTTTAGGTAGTAAGAGTAGTGTATATAGTTTTTTTTTCTTCTCATGATATTTTGTGTGTTGATTTGTTTTTGTTTTCTAGCGCATCATTCGAAAGAATTGAAAAAAAAAAGAGAAAGCGAACATCGAAACATTTAATACAGCAGTCAAACGCATATAGAAGAGTGCTTATATTCATCAACCTCATTAAGTTTTGAAAGAGTTCAATCATAATAGTAAGCATAATCTTACTTTTGAATTATAAGTAATTGAACGACTTACCTGCATCAATATACGATTAGTCTGTTTTGTTTCATTCCAGAAGTCATTGCAGCAATATCAACAATACTTCTTAGCATAAACACAGTAACACCATGTCATCATTTTCAAACCAAGATGAGAGCGGTATTTTCTCCACACCGTCCAAGCTGTTTCCACCCCCATCATCAACTCCTAATTTCAATTCTCCTCGTCAACCATCTCAACCTTTGCAACTGATGACTCAGTCACCTATACGGAGATACCGATTGCATAATTTGATCGAGGATGAGGATACCAAAATCAAGGGTAATTCAACCGAGGTTTCGCATTCTAACAACAATTATCAAAGTCTGGAAGGTGAATTCGGTCAATATTCAACAAGTAGTCATCAACCATTATTGCCATTAGCCAATGGTTTGACAGCGGGAATTAATAATAATCATCAGGATAACAATAATAATAATTTTGGCTTTAGAAGCAATCAAAATTTACAACAGCAGCAAGCTCAAAAAGAACAACAAGAAAACAGTAAAGAACCCATATATTACAAACCTCCTAGTGCCAGTAGCCGATATGGTTTTAAAGGTATCAAACAGCTTGGTTCACAATTACCTGATAACAAATTCATTAAGAATCCCATTATCATCAATGATTCTCATGAACTACCATCACGAGCTACGAAGGATAATGATGATGATGATCTTTCTGATAATGAATCCATGCCGATAGATTTCCCCACAGGTCAATGGGTGAATCCGGTAATTCAAGTAGCCTTATCACGTCAAGTGAATAAACAAGCCCAATTTCATAAAATGGCCATCAATTTGGTATTGTTATTAATTATGATATTAGGTAAAGGATTAGTAAGGTATGTGATGTTTTTAATTGAATTAAATCAAGATCCTAATATTCGAACCATCAATCGATTTTTGAATTCAGAAGTGGATGCAAATATTAATGACAAAGGTTATGATTGGGCATATTACTTTTATGTAATTGGTAAACTTGTTGAAAGTTTATTTATTATTAATGGGATTATTGCAAGTTATCGATTAATAAAACCACAGGATCAATGTTTAGACTTACCATTGACGGCAAAGCAAAGAAGATTAATTGGTTTGAAAGTAATTGGTGAAGAAGAGGATGATGAAGAGGAAGACGAAGAAAAATCCAAGAAGAATAATGCCGATGCCGATATTGATATTGATATTGATACCAAAGCAGATTTAATGTTAAAACAACGTCAATTTGAAAGTAAAGTAAATGGAAATATAATGGCTCAATTACCCAAGTACATGAGGTCAAATGCGTATTCACCCTATACTATAAGACCTAAACCGACTAATAAACCAAGTTCAAGTTCAAGTTCAACATCAAATCTACAAATTGAAACCAGTTCAAATCAACAATGGGATCTGCAAATTGGTCTTTATGGAGGAAAATTTGATTATGGTCAAGCTAGACGTCGATTGGCCCAACAACAACAGTCTCATGTACCGCCAACTACAGATTTAAGAGGCCAGACAGCTGATATTACAGAACAACAGCAACAGCAGTATGCTAAACAATTACAAAATTTTAGTCAAAAGTATAATATTGATTTTAAATTCGATGATGATAATGATCAGGCCCCCATTGGGGGTAGAGTTGATACTCAAAATATATTATCATCATTGAATTAATCTTTTTTTTTTCACTCTTTTTTTTTGCTACCTTTTCTTTTGCATTTTTCTCTTTTTTTTTTTTTTTTTTTTTTTTTTTTTCTTCACTATATTTTCGATAAAGTAACTAATCTAAGATGTTCATAAGATGAAGTATTATCTTATCGGTTATAAGGTTAATTTTCACAGTCATTGCACATGTAAAAAAAAAAAAAAAGTAGTCTATTGTAAACAGTGAGAACGCTATTGGGTTTCTCCCATTTTTTTTTTTTTTTTTTTTTGGGTAGTTATTATTTTTTGCGGGGTGAGAGGGACGTAAATCGATTATAAACACACGTGAAAATTAAATCACCACAGCATACTTCGAGTTGATAGAGCTTTAATTATTTATTAACTACTGATTGATCTATAGATTCTATTCATTTTCTTTCTATTTTCAATACCAGTTTTAAAGCAATTATGACTCCACCCGTGAAGCCCATACTTGATTTCCCCGAAGCATTCCGAGTAATTAAGATTGATGAGAATAATTATAAGGGAGCGCATCCACTTCTTTTACCCATACTGGCAGCTCGAGGAGTTTATGGAGGTCATACGGTAGCTCAAACATTATTAGTTGCCATGGAACTGGCCCCAGGTTATATACCGAATCTGTTTCATTCATATTTTGTTAAGGCGGGGAATGCCGTTGAACCCATGCATTATCGAGTTACCAAACTTCATGAAGGTCGTAATTTTACTCAACGATGGATTGAAGTTGTTCAAAGAGAAAAAGTTGTTTTCAATGCCATGGTTTCATTAGTTAAAAAGGGATGGAATAAGAATAAGGCTGATCCTTATGATGCTCAAATTGCAGCACCCAATTTACATTATAAATATCATAATAATCATAATGATGTTAAACCATGTAATGAAGAATTAACGGTGGTTGAACATACTGATTATGTTCGTAATGCATATTCATCTGAATTTCTTGATTATGAATTATGTCCTGAAGAGGAAAAATTAGCACCACTGGAAAGATGGATTACGGTATGGAGTGGTATTAATCGTGGAGGTCAACCAAATAAAAAGGGTAGTCAACCAAAATTAAATCGTCAATCATTTGAAGATGAAAAATTTAATTATGTTGGATTGGCTGATTTAAGTGATCTGTGCTTATTAACTACCATGGCTCGAGTATTACATTTAGGATGGAATCCAACCGTTGATAATCCATTTCAAGAATTTGATGAAAATCGTGATGCGGCCAAACAATTAATGCCTAATTCATTGAATATGTTACATTTATTTCATTATAATGCCATGTCATTGGATCATCATATTTATTTCCATTTGGATGATGAAAATGGATTTGATGTTAGTAAAGATTGGTTAACATTGACCTATCAATGGAAACGATTACTGAATAATCGATCATTACTTCGTGGGTTTATGTATAATCTGGATAATAAGGTAGTGGCCACGGTGGTACAAGAAGGATTAACCTATTTGTTCAAGGGTGTTTATGACCGAGCCAAAATTTGAAATTCAATAGAGATAATAAACGTGTTGCAAAAACAAAAGAACAGAATCGATTGTAGATGTATTTTATATGTTCCTCGGTAAAGAGCATGAGAGTTCGCTTACATAATCAGCCGCCTTTTGCTTACGTAACTGATCTTTTTATGTTGTCCTATGCAAGAATCGGAAATTATTTGAGGTTGAGAAAAAGCCACAAACACACAGTTATCATCACAAAACATCTAGCAATCAACAATAAACGGACAAATATCAACCGACTAAATTAATTTGTGTTGTTGTGTTGTTCATCCCCTCAATTCTTCAAATGTCAGCGTACAAGAAAGGAAAAAACTGTTGGCAAAATTGGTTTCTCTTGATTCTTTTCTCTTTTTTTTTTTTTCTTTTTTTTCTTTTGTTTTTTCTCTGTGTTCTCTTGTTGATTGTCTTTTCGGATAAACTAGTGCAGATGAATGCAAACACACCATCCGAATGAACAATCAACTGGATTTACAATTATACCAGATCATTCGGCCGATGGTATCAACCGATTGAACACCAGTGTAACCATGCCAATCATTCAAATAGTAGATTAGACTTATAGATAAAGGGATGAGGGCTTTATTTTTACCAAATTTCTATTTTTTTTGCTTTTTTATTTTCTTTTTTTTTTTTTTTGGGTTTTGAGGTGTCAAATTGACCGAGCTTGAACCGTTCTTTTTTTTTTTTTTTTTTTCTTTTTGTAACTGATTTTTGTTTTTCTTAGATGAAGCCATGCATGTATATCGGATAATTTATATATAAATATAAATCATCTCGATTTCCTTATCTTTGACAGTTTTATTCTTCACCCTAATTTTGCATTTTCAATTCTTTTCTTCTTTTTACTTATTTAATTTTTCTCAATGTCAGCATCATTATCATCTCGTTCAACCACATCCAAGCTTGAAGATAAGTTTGGTATTGTTAAGATTGGTGATCATAAATATGAAGGTATTAAACCATTGGCCAAACCTCTGATTGATTCAAGAGGGGTTTATGGGGGGAATTTATGTGCACAGGCCATCTTGAGTGCTTTGGAGACGGTTCCTGCCTCTTTCAGTCCTCATTCATTGCATTCATACTTTGTTAAGGCGGGGGATGATTCAATTGTTTGTCAATATGATGTTGAAGAGGTAAGTCTGGGGAAAACTTTTGCCAATCGAATTGTTCGAGTACTGCAAAGAGGGGATTTAAAATATATGGTGATGATTTCATTAACCAAGAAAAATTCGGTGGCTAAACTGCGTAAACTTTATCATCAACAACAAACAAATTCAAAATCAAGTTATCCGATTGAATTTCAAAAACAAGTTCCCAAAACATTTTATCAATATAAATTACATGATTTACCCACCAATATAAATGATCATACCGAAACGGTACATCATAAATTTCCTCCTAATTATTTTGATCCTCAAATTGATCAAGATCATATTAATAAATCTGCTGGTGATCGTGATTGTTCATTTTGGCTTCGAATTAATGATGAAAAATTATCTCAATGTAATAAATCAATTCGTGATCGATATAAATATGCTGGATTTGGAATATTAAGTGATTCATTATTTCTTACATCAATTCTGAGATTACTTTATTTACCCAGTACCAATAAACATCAAATTAGTACTAGTGGAGGTAAAGGTGAACATTATTTTAGTGTTAGTTTGGATCATAGTATATTTTTCCATGATGAAGATTTTGATCCTACCAAATGGAGTTTTTTCAATTTCAGAGCTCCTCGATTGGCCAATGATCGTGTTTTATTACAAGGTGACTACTATGATGAACTGGGTAAAATGTATGCTAGCATTGTTCAAGAAGGTTTATTATTTTTCCATGGTGGTCATGAATTAAAGGCCAAGTTGTAATTTCATTCATACTATTTATATTATTTATATTATTTATATTATTATACTATTTATACTATTTATACATTAACATTATTCTAATCATGTATTAACTCCGGTCGTCAGGGTTATCTCCCTGAAGACGTTTTTGCAGCAGGTTTTTTTTTTTTCTTTCTTTTTTCTGGTGATGTCCAGCGGAATGTTGTTCACATCCTCGGTTAACGCACCGAAAAAAAGAAACCAAAACCAAGCAAAAAGACAAAGAAACGAAGAAAAAAAGTACCGAGCGGCTTTTAAACTCGATCTTTCGTAAACTTCAATGAGTAATCATCATATAAATAATCATATAAAATTTGTATAAATAATCACATAAATAATCATACTTAAGATCATTTGAACACTTAGAAGTATACAGTCTCTCAGAAGTCATCAAATATGAGTACAACAGCACCAACACCCACACGATCACAGGTACTTGATGTGCAGAATGCATATTCAGATCCACTGGTTTCAACAATAGAAGAAAAATTCACCCTAATTCCGGTGGAAACAACCACTAGTCAACTGACCTTTATTGGTAAATATCCATTAGAACCATTTAAAGAAGGTATGAGAGGTACTTATGGAGGAGAATTTGTTAGTCAAGGGATATTAGCTGCATGGGAAACGATACAAAGTACTGATTATAGTCCTCATTCAATTCATTGTTATTTTTTAAAAGCAGGTAGTCATGATTCACCAATTAAATGGATTATAGAGGTTACTAGTGAAGGACGAAATTATTGTAATCGATTGGTAAGAGGTTATCAATCACATACCAATCAATTGGTGTTTATGTTAACCTCGTCATTTTCCAAGAATAATCATATCAAACAACGTAAATTGAATTATAATCAACAACCACAATCACCACAAATTAAGGAGAAAGTACCATTTGAATTTCAAAGAAGTCCTCATTTTTTCTTGAATAAATATCGTGATAAACTTGATGATATGTCATATTTTGAACATACTCATGGTACTTTACAGCATATATTACCTCCCGAATATTTTAAAGTACTATCACTTGATACTGATTCTCAAAAAGATGTGGGGATGAGAGATTTTGGAGTGTTTGTTAAAGTACTTGATGATTTATCAAAGGCTAAAAATCAATTAAAGACCAAAGTTATTGATCTTGCCTATGCATCTGATTCATTTTATTTATCAACAATTCCCAGGGCGTTGGGATTAAGTCTTAGTGAACAAAATATGCAATTTTTCCGAGTATCGTTGGATCACAGTATTTGGTTTCATGATACTGATTATGATCCTACCGAATGGATGTTTCTTGATTATCGATTTAGTCGAATGAGTAATGATCGAGTATTATGTCAATGTCAATTTTTCACCTTGGATGGTAGAATGGTGGCTTCGTTATCTCAAGAAGCCCTTATATTTATTCCCAAATCATTGGCGGATGAAGCCAAGGGTGGATCATATAAATTATAATCTAATACCTTATTTATTCTATTACCTTATTTATTCTATTCATTCTATAATTTATTCCATATGTATTTAAGCTTTCATACCTCTTCAAGATTCTGTAGGAGATCTTCTAGTTAATTCACAAGATAATAAGATTGTGCAATTTTACTTTTTTTTTTTTTCGCGCCAATTTTAGTCGCATTCCCCACTTTATTTTTATGACTCTCTTTATTTGAGTCAACCTTTTTGTGGATCATATAAATTATAATCTAATACCTTATTTATTCTATTACCTTATTTATTCTATTCATTCTATAATTTATTCCATATGTATTCAAGCTTTCATACCTCTTCAAGATTCTGTAGGAGATCTTCTAGTTAATTCACAAGATAATAAGATTGTGCAATTTTACTTTTTTTTTTTTTTCGCGCCAATTTTAGTCGCATTCCCCACTTTATTTTTATGACTCTCTTTATTTGAGTCAACCTTTTTTTTTTCTCTTTTCCTTGGGTTTGGCCCGAGCACCCAAATCAAAAAGGATATCCGGAGTTTATACCCTGCTTCTTTTTCTTACAACAACGCTTAAACATTGAATACCATGCCCACCGACGTTGAAACCAAGCTAGGCATAACCCAAACCGGTCCTCATTCATTTCAATCCAATGAACCCCTCTCGAAACCAACCCCCAGTTCAAGAGGTGTTTATGGAGGTAATTTGGCAGGTCAAGCACTCTTGGTAGCCATTAAATCAACTCATGAACCTGGATTTACACCTCATTCACTTCATTCTTATTTTGTTAAACCAACATTGGATACTGAAAAAGTCGATTGGGAAGTGACTGAAATTAGTAATGGTAAAAATTTTGTTAATCGTACCATTAAAGCTCGTCAGGGTGATGTAATTACTTATATTGCCAATATTTCCCTCACCAAAAAAAATTCTCATAATGAAGCTCAATCAGAATATCAAGCTTATGTTGATAGACAAGCAGCCAAAGAAGCCAATCCAGCGGATGTAGGTGAGGATGAAGATGACGGCGACGACGATGATGATGAACGTGAGGTTCCTAAACCATTTCAATTCCAAACTCCGTATCCTGAATGGTTGAAAAATAATCCTCTTGATACTTTAAGTACCGATATTCGTGCTGGTGGTCGGTTAATCTATCATAGAATTACTCCAGAAATGACAAATTTACAATTGACCACCAATGAAGATCAATTATCACCTACTGAACGTCGTGTTTCATTTTATGTTAAATGGGGTGATGATCAAAATGATGGTGAAGATTTGGTTGAATTTAAAGATCCCGCATTTCAATTTGTTGGTTTGGGAGTGATTCTGGACTCCTATTTCTTAACTCGATTGGGTCGACTATTACGATTACCACTGTTAAATCATCAATATACGGTACATTATTTCTCGGTTAGTTTGGATCATGTCATGTATTTCCATGATGCTGATTTCGATGTGACTAAATGGATGGGATTTGCTTTTAAAGCAGTAAGACTCGTTAACAATCGTGTATTATTGGAAGCCGAAGTTTATAATGATCGTGGGGTTCATATTGCTTCCATCATTCAAGAAGGTTTGGTTTATTTCAATGGAATTGAAAAAGAAGCCAAGTTGTAAATATATTCACCAACAACCAATAAATTACACCTTATATACTAAACGACTTACACTTTACTTACTTAACATCTTACACTTTATTTACTAAACAACTTACACTTTATATACTAAATATTAGACTTTTTCCTCTTGTTTGATATAGATGCAAAATTATACTGTAAAAAAAAAAAAAAAAACAGAAAAATGTACGGGTTTTGTAAACGAAAAAAGACTAGAATTGCCAAAACATCAAAAAGTCCAGAGACAACGGGGATAAAGGCTTCAAAGAGTACTAGTCAGCAATGGCACCTTCTTCACAATCAGGTGGCTCACTGCTGCCGATTGAAAATTCATCATCGTCACTATCATCTAAATTATCCACCCTTAATTCTCAAACTCTCAATCATCTTATAACGTTACTTTCAAGAATACGAACTTCTAATAATTTACTTATACTTGATCAACAATTATCAAATATTATAAATTCACTTACTCCTTTTAGTCAATTGAAGAAACATGGACAATTTGATAAAATTGTTTGGTTTAAATCCTTACCATTACATAAACATCAACAAGAAGAATTAAAGAATTTATTCTCTCAATTTAATAGTTTGATTTTAATTGTTAATCATGACCTAACTAATTTACAAATTTTGAAAAAAATTATTGGATTTATTAATGATCACAATCAAAGTTTAAAACTTTATTTGATAATTCCTAATTTAAGTAAAAGTGATGTTTTTGAAATAAATCAAACGTTATCAGATTATATTATTGGTCAATCATTTGATAAAATCTTACAATATGATGAAATTATTACCACCATTAATTTATCATCGAATTTAAAATTAAGTAATTGGATTGTTAACCCATTTCATTTGAAAGATGATCAAACAGTAATACTTGATTGTCAATATGGTGGAATTGAATCATATTTACAACAACCTTTACAACAATTAAATCAATTATCAGATTTATTTATTAAATTAATTTCACTTGATTCATCATCAATTGGTCAATTTATTAAATTGAAAAATATTTATGGTAAGGGAGATCATTCCAAATTATTAATAAATTTAATTCAAAATGAAAAATTACCTGAATTTTTTAATTCTAAATTAACTAAATTAGAACAAAATTTTTATCAAGAAAATCTTTCTGGTAATACTGATTTAATAGTTTTGGAACGTAATTTAGATTGGGTACCAGTATTAATGAATCAATTAAATTATCAAGGACTCATTGATGATTTATTTGAAATTCGTGATGAATTCAATGTTCAAATTTCAATTCCTAATAATGATACTGATAATGATAATTCAAATGTTAAATTATCTGATGATGAACTTTATAAAAATTTAAAAGATTTGAATTTTGCATCTATTGGTAATAAATTAAATAAATTGGCTAAATTTATTCAATCACAATATCAACTGAAGGATAATTTAAAGGATTTAAATGAAATTAAAAAATTGGTAAGTAATTTAGGTTCATTAACCATGAAACAAGATTTAATTAAAAAACATACCACCATTTCTGAATCAATCTTAAATTTTATTAAACTGAATAAATCAACTCCTACACCTAATCAATATGAATTTTTCCTTCAATTTGAAAATGATTTATTTGATTTGGATTATAAACAACAAACCAATTATATTATAAGATTCTTGGATGAATGTTATGATATGAATTTGGTGATTTCATCAATTGCATTAGTTTCAATTATTAATGATGGAATCAAGGAAAAAGATTTTGATTTGATTAAAATGGAATGCTTACAAAATTATGGTCTTGATTCACTCTTAATTATTGATCAACTTATTAAATTAGAAGTAATTGTGATAATTGCCACTACTCAAAATGATTTTCTTGGTGCGATAACTGGTTTATCGTTAGGTGGTAATAATAATACTGGTCAACAAAATTATTCTCGTAATGTAACAACCACCTCACCTGATTCGGAAGGAGTTTTATCATATGATGAATTAGATAAATTGGCAATCACTGGTGGACAACGAGTTTATAAAAATAACTATACCCTTATCAATAAATTTTGGAATCTTCATCCTTTATTAGATGAAGATTTTGAACAATTTGAACAACAACAACAACAACATCATCAACTGAAACATCGTGAAGTTGTCAATGATAGTTCGGATACCAATGCCAAGTCGGAAGAAGATAATCATTTAATCACCGAATACCCCCATCCATCATTTGCATTACCTTCAAATACGGTACCTCTTATTTGTCGATTGGTTGAATCATTATACTTTCGAGATTTCCTCAAGTATAAACCAACTAATAATCTTCGTAGACGACCCAACTGGGATAATTTGGGATTGGATAATATGTTCAAGGGTAAAACCGTTGATATCAACTTGTGTGATACACTGGAAGATCGGAAAAATCCTTTATTACAAAAAAATAAGATAAAACCCATTGAATACGTCATTGTGATTGTTATTGGGGGTGTCACTAGAAGTGAACTTTCGGTGTTTAAGTATTTACAACAAACATTCAACAAGTACGGGCATAATAAGGAGATTGTTATTTTGACTAGTGGTATTATTAACAATCGTAAATTGTTAGAGTATCTTCAAAATGCCTAGCCGTTTTTCATTCTGAATAGTTATCTTCAAAATACCTAGCTGTTTTTTTCATTCTAAATAAGAGTTAGTTAGCAAGTCTTTATTAAGTTTACATAAATAATAGAATAGAAGAAAGGAAATGTATAAAAAAAGTCAAAATGAGGAGTTGAATGCTTATGTTCAAAACATCAATATGAATTTATAGAAACAGAAATAACTGACTCTTGTTGTAGAGGCATGATGGTTTCTTTGGGTAAATTTTGTTGGAATGGAATTTGGAACATTAAAAAGAATCGTGAATATATTTTTGTTCAAAGCATATATTTGCTACTGGTAAATATTGAAGAATAGAAAGTGGGATGGCAGTTCAGTATGAACCCGTTTATGCGCTGTCTTCAGCTTCCTTTTGAGCCTTCAATTGAGCGTAGTAGGCATCTCTTTTGACAACGATTGGTTTGTGTTCTAAGTACCAGTAAGCAGTGGCCAAGACGAACCCACAACCAAAACCAACAGTGATGTCAGTGATGATCTTTCTTCTTAAAGTACCGGTGATTGGAGCAATAGCCATGTTTGATGCGGTGGTGTGTGTATATGTTATTCACTTGGTAACAACGATGTTATCAAAAGCATTCAATTTTATCGTTCACTTCATCTAACGAGAAGAACAGAAAAAAAAAAAAAAAAAAAGAAAATCACCAAAATCTGCCCATACAAAACAAAAATAAACCAAACTCCGCCAAAAAAAAAAAAAAAAATAGAGAAAAAAAAAAAAATCAGTTCATAAAAAAGAACCAATAAAATTTCATTGGTTGAACATTTCACCATTTGTGTAACAAAACAAAAAAAAACAAAGCAAAAAAAAAAAAAAAAAAAAACAGAAAACGACAGAAGGGAAAAAAACAGAAGAGAAAGTTTTCAATATACATTGATAACGTAATTATTGATAACGTATTTACACAGCAAACAATCAACTCAAGCAGCCATGTTTTCCAGACCAGCCTCCAGATTAGTCGCCCAAAAGCCATTCCAAAGAAACTTCCAAACTTCTACCAGATCCATGAACAAGATCTTTGGTTCTCCTCAAGAAGGTATATACTCCAACTTGCCATTCCAAGTTAAGAACAGAAAGTACATTCCTTTCAGAGTTTACTACTGGGGTGTTCTTGGCTTCTTCTTTGCCTTCCCATTCTTGTCTACCTACTACCAATTGAAGAAATCTGGTTCTTTTGACATGTAAGACTGCCGTCATTGAAACCTTAACCTCATCAATAACAGATGCACGATGTATGATGCTTTGACTATAACTATTTATCATTGTGCTCCTCATGTTATCCTCACAAAATATCACAAATAACAACGAAACAAATCTCGGTCCAAATCAATGATCCATCAGGGTTTGATGATTGACCATTCACTTCATCATAACTTTATTACTCCTTTTATCTTTACTCCTTTTATCTCATTCTGTTACACTACTTCATAGGTCTCTTTTACGTACATGAAAGAGAGAACAAAAAAAGAAACTATTCCACTCAGCCTTATCGTTGTGGTTACATATTTACGAATCAATATATAATGTTCAATTATAGTACACAATCTTTTACTGAACAAACGTGTTTCAGCAAGTTATAATGCAAAAACCCAAAGTAAATTGAAAGTATAAAGTGGATTTTCGTAGACTAGATCCATGAAAAAGAAAAGAAAAGAAAAAAAAAACTTTTTGTAATGTCTCCCTTGTAAGAATTTTATGGAATCTAAAAGATTACAAAAGTTGAGTTGATGAGAATTTGGTAAACCCTTGTAAGAATTCTGTAATTCAGCTATCAATGAATCTGACTCTCTTTGGAACCCTTGGCTCCTCATCATCAAATCGAGGTCTCTTCATACTGGATTGTAAAGGAGCAGCAAATCCACCAGGGTATAGTGTAGAAGATGCAATGGTAGAACTCGTACTGGGATTTGACTGACTCACTACACTATGTTCAGGGTCATAAGAATCCAAGTCATCATCATCATCATTTAATGAATCATTCGTGGCAACTGGTGTAAGTTCATTTTTAGGCAGTCCCAAAAATGAACCTTGAAAATTAAGAGAATTGAAATTAAGTCCCAAACTGCTGGCGATACTACCAGCACCAGCTTGGTTTTCATCACCAATCAAAATATCACCACTATCTGATTTCAATTCAGGAATGTCTAGGCTTAATGCTGGTCTTGTCTTTGTGGTTTGTATAGGCAGGCCTAGGTTGGTTGATGGTATTGGTATTTCCTGTTTTTCTTCAATGATTCGGGGTTTACCCCACAGAAGTAACATCGATTTAAATTCATCATCGGTAGTGATATCACTTAGTATATTATCTAAAAATCGAGTGTTCGGTTTTAAATTGATTTCTATTTTATCGGAATGAGGTGATCCATCCGCCACGCTAGATGATTCTGATGTGAGTGAGAATTGTGTAGGTGACATGTAATCATTATTGTTCGATATTGATATGGATGGTGATGCAATATCATGATCTTGCAGTTCTTTTTGTTCTACCATCTTCGGTATTAATGGTTTGATAAATGCCTTTTGTTGAAAACTTTGATCGTCTATATTCTTTCTAATGTTTTGTAATTCCGTTTGGTATTGTGGGGCTTTTTGTTCAAACTCTGGTTTGGAACCTGTCATAACCGCCTCGCTGACGTTATTGATTGATAAGATCAAGTCATTACGAGCCCGACGACTAAGTTTGATAAAAGTCTGTTGTTCATCATTCAAGGAAATCGATATACGGTCAAGTTCATCATCTAGGGCAATCAAGTATTGTAATAAGTAGTTACCCTCTCTAAGTAGCATATCTTGGGAAATTCTGTTAGGTACTACCCCATTGACAGGTGCTCCTGGGGTAGTTGAATTTGCAATGGGAGGTCCACCGTTTTGACTGTTGATGGAGGTAGCCTTGATGATGAATTGTTCAATTTTCTTGATGACCAACTGGGGGAATAATTCAAGCCCAGAACTTGTTTGAGCATTTGTCCATGTCTTAAATAAATTAATTAAATTTTGTCGAGTCGGTGTATCTGTAACAACTAAATAAGTCAGGGTGAAAATGTTATACAATTTGGATCCGAATATGAGGTTGTAAGGATTCCCAATATTTTTACATATGGAATCAACAAGGTAGATAGTGAAAAGTTTGTATTGTGGAAGACACTTTCTTATTCGCTCTTCAATAAGACTGACTACGGTTTCGGCCTCATCAGCGTATTTATCGGCTAACGAGGTAAGTTCCGTAATCAATGCTCTTGAGTTTACCGTGAGTGACGATAAAACATGCTGATAGTAGTCTGGATTGAATGGCTCATCGGAGTCCATGATGAATGCTAATTAATGTTTATGGTTTGTTTAAGTATAGACTGATTGCTATATCAAATGCATGAATGTTTGTGTAATTTGATCGAGACGTTGGGTCCTTTCTTGAATTAATGTCAGCCTTCTATACGTGCAGAAGACAATTTCAAGCTTTTTAATGTCACCAAATGTTCGAAATGTTTCAACAACCCAAGCTTTATTGGCTTATTCAAGGTGATTCTTTGACCTTTGATGATGTTATTTTTTTTATTATTATTATTATTTTCTTGCCTTGTCCAATATCCCCTTCAAATCTTTCTCCTCTAATATACTATGTAAGTAGAAAGAAAAGTACAGAATAATGGTGGTTGAACAACACGGAGTAGGTCGAGCAAAAACAACAAATCAACTAATGAAAACAAAACTTAGTGTTCACAACGAAGAAAAATACAATGCAAAGAAAATATGAGAAGAAGATTACTGGGATCCTGAGATAAAATGTAGGTACCAACGATTTTTCGATGGTCAGTTATACTTGTACGAGATGAAGGCAAATAGATGAAGTTAGAGAGAGCTTTGGAGAAGAAGTATCTATTTATGTGAACATCGGGTCCAGAATTTCTATTTTTCGTTCTGCCTTTTCTTTTTTTTTTTTTTTTTTTTTTTTTTTTGATTTCTCTGGTTTTTCTTTTTTAGTTTTTTTTTTCTTGTGTTTGTGCTTCTCAATATCTATTTTTGTATGTTTTGTTCCTAGACTGCTTTTTTTGATCAGTTCGCAACTTAAACTACCAAGTTATGGTAGCTACTAAAAATCGATAATGAGAGTGACAATCAATGTGTAAATACAGATAATACTCATTGAGACTGTAGGAGTTTATTTGTGGTACGGAAGCACCAGATGTCTTCGCTTCGATGCTGTAGCATCAGGTTTATCACCACTGTAACTATATAGGCTTCGAAGCTCCCCACGTTCCACGTTTGGTCGTCCTACCTTCATGTGCGAGGATATCCTCGCAGCTAACTGGGTGGTCGCCGTGCGATTTTTAGCTATTGTATGACTGCCAAAGGTGCTTGGCTTACGATATGTCGAACTTTTTCCACCTCCACTGCTTCGACTTTCATTGGGTGTGTTGGCCCTGATTCCAAAAGAATTGCGCGAGCTAGAAGATGACTCGTGTGAAATGGGTGCCACAAGGTCATATATCGAATTGACTGGATGACTCATTGTGCCAAAATCAGACATGGGATTATGCTTAGTCGGCTGGAGCCGCAGTGGGTCTAAACCTTGAAGGTTAGTCTCTTGTTGTTGATCCAATTGGTGCTGTCCCGCTAGTTTTTGATACCTTTGTGGTGGAGCTTCTCGCAGTTGAACAGGTTGTTGTGTGGCTTCACTTATCTTGGTGGACTCGGCAAAGAAGTATCTCTTATCGCTTCCATGGGATATACTATGAAGTGAAGGTGACACCGAGAGATCCCGATTGGAAGTATTGAGATCCCTTGGCGTAGAAGCAGTTTTGTTCAACGTTTTCTGACTAGAGTGATGGTGAAATTTTTGAATGAAAGTATCCATTCCTACACTGGTGGCTTTCGTATCATTAGTAGAGTGAGATTTCGGGTTGTTGTTATGAGCTGACATTCCGATATTCAGGTCGTCTGAATCAAAAGCATCATCCAAGTCGAAATCCAAATCAACAGTCGGTGGTGGCCTGCAAGCTTTCAATTGTTGTTTCAATTGGTTGTTTTCTTCGATTAGCTCAGCGACTTGCCTTTTGTAGCGTTCATAATCGCTTAGTTCTTGCCTGGCAGCAATGAGCAATTGCTTTTGCTTTCCCAATTTCTCGGTTAGCTTAACGTTCGTTTTTTTATGGTAACCAACATTATTCGACAATGCTTCATATTGAAATTTTGCAGCACTAAACAAGGACTCTAGTTGTTGCGGTAGAGGAGTGAAGAATGAATTTAACTCCGAAGGTATGCTTTCATCTAGTCTTAGAGTCGAGACATTCGATGTCTGGCAAATGGGACAACTTGTTGAGTCTTCGTCTTATAAATTAGGTTAGTTGGTTTGTTTCCTTAAAGTTTGACAGGATACGGAGTAGTAAGTACGGTTTCTCAAATGGCTTTTGCAACTAATATGAGCACAGGAAGTAACATATAGCTCCTTAGTAGAGCAGTTGGCTGAGCAAATTCCACAAACTATATATGGGTAATTGAATTGCATCTTTACCATATATAATAGTTGAAACTACCAGTCATTTGCAGTTATTCTTCTTTAGCCGCTCAAAAATAAAAGATAAACAAAAACCTTTATATCAAAATGTACGGATCTCTTTTCAAAATACCGAAATCCATTTTAGGTCTCGCACTAAGAATTACACATTTCAAATAAAATTAAAAGTAACGGTTTACAGCTTTCGACGAGCTAACATCCGATTTGATGAATTAGATTATATATCTAAAACACATTTCAAACAAAATTAAAAGTAACGGTTTACAGCTTTCGACGACTTTCACAAGTCGGATTTTCTGCTCGAGAACCAGTGCGACATTCTGCAACAACCGCAATTTACGAGAAAAATTGAGTCTCGCTTGGTGTACAAAAATGTGACATCCGAGATGATAATAATAACAAAGATTGACATAAAAAGGGAAAGGCGTAAGTAGTCTGTCAGGTATAGTATGATAAGATACCGACTTTACGGTGATTGTTTAATTTTCATTGATTAATGATCAGTTTCAATAAAATTTTGAACAAATTAAGTATAAAGAAAAGTGCGCTCATCATCTATAAAGTCTAGAGCCAATGAAAATCAGCTTCTAAGATACGAAGACATGATAAAAAATGTCAGTAATAATGGAGATCAGGTCTGGTCTTCAATTGAAAAAAAAAAAAAAAAAGAAAAGGCTATCTCTTCGAAATCCTATATGTATTGCAAAGCTAGGTGGTGTTGAACCATTGTTTCGTAGTGCCAAATTCGACCTCTTTCCGTAAATTTTAATATCGGATAGTACCAGCCTGATACTTCCCTCTCAGTGATATCGACTACTACCGCTACCAACATAATATCGCTATTCAAGAATGATCAATTACGAGTTAGCCGTTTTACCTCATTAAAGGCATTGTCATGAAAATGATACTCAAGCGAGATGAACGACTAATTCAACAACAAATACAATCATGCATGCAATTATGAAGATAAAACATAAACTTAGTAATACCATCTTTAGCTTAACTTTCTTAATTTCTTTAACAAAGTTTTCTCGCCCATGTTGAACATTCCCATCAACATCCACAAATGTAAATGAGTCGTTGTCTTTATTCATTTTTCTCCCAAACTTTTAACACAAATTTATCTTAATTGCTGATGTACGGTATGTGAATATTGTAAAAATAAATCAAAGTAGTTCGAGTAGATGAATTTATTTTTAAAATGGTGAATCAAAAACACTTCAATTTTGTTTTTTAATAAAGCGAATTATATCAAAACTATATACTTTTTTCGAAGATGGAATGATACAATTGAAAAAGATTCGTGATTGTTAAATTCGTCATGAAAAAATTTTGTCAAAATGGCGGTGTCAAAATTTTGCCGATCGTAAATTTATGCGTAAAATTATATTCAAGAGGCGGCACAATTATTTCGCAGAAAATAAGCCATCCGAAAAGACAAGTTCCGGTCTTCGTGCTCGAAAAAGATCCCACATCCGGAGACATTTTCTTAAACCGGTTTAATTGATTATTCACAGTAAATTTTATATAACTAATGTATATTTGAAAAAATCTTGACAAAAGAAAAGATTTTATAAAAGCACTAATCCTTTAAAACAAAAAAGTACATTGCCTAGAATTTGAGCCATTTGGAGTCAAACAGTTGAGATAATCTCGAGGGTTAGCTTAACCATGGGGCGCCCAAGCCTCGGGAACCGTCGAGATTCATGGCTTATAAAATCAAAGTAATTTGGACAATACTGGTGGAACCATATTGATCTTATTGTTTTTTTTTTTTTTTTAAATTAAGCAGGTGATTTTTTTGCCGATTTTTGTTAGTAAGAATTCACGTTATATGTCAAGTTTTCAATCAACGTCATTCCTCAGCTCAATGTAATTTGATGAACTTCAATACAACAACTAAAAGGTTGCCATGCAATGTAGTATAAGCTGAAACTACCAGTCATTTGCAGCTATTCTACTTTAGCCGCGCAAACATAAAAGATAAACAACAACCTTACCTTTTGTATCAGAATGTACGGACTTTTCGAAATACCGAAACCGGCTCAAGTGCGCCCGCTGAATAAGGTCCGAAATTTTCACTCTTGACTCATTCATGCACATAGGGCGAAAAAAAAAAAAAAGAAAAAAAAAAAAGAAAATAGGTTATCTCCAATATACGGCTCCTCCCGATTGAATAATTGGATCCCATATTTTTTTTCAGACAAGTTTGGCGTCGAGGTCTTTTTTAACAATTTTTTTTTCTTTTTCCTTTTAATACCTTCTTCTTCTTCACCAGTAATTTGTCAATAAGAAGTCAATTTCCACATAACCGCAATGTTGAGATCAGCTATCACTCGTCAACTCCCTTCCGTCCGTTCCTTTTCTTCCTCTGTCAGATCCTTGGACAAGATCAAAGTCACCAACCCAATTGTCGAATTAGATGGTGATGAAATGACCAGAATAATTTGGGCCAGAATCAAGGACAAATTGATTAACCCATACTTGGATGTCGATTTAAAGTACTACGATTTGGGTATTGAAGCCAGAGACAAGACCGATGATCAAATCACTGTTGATGCTGCCAATGCCATCAAGGAACTTGGTGTTGGTATCAAATGTGCCACCATTACTCCAGATGAAGCTCGTGTTGCCGAATTCAAATTGAAAAAAATGTGGTTGTCTCCTAACGGTACTATCAGAAACATTTTGGGTGGTACTGTTTTTAGAGAATCAATCATCATTCCAAGAGTACCAAGATTGGTACCTGGTTGGAAAGAACCAATTGTCATTGGGAGACACGCTCATGGGGATCAATATAAAGCTACTGATTTGGTCATTTCTGAACCTGGTAAGTTGGAAATGAAATTCACTCCTTCTTCAGGTGGTGAACCAGAAACCAGAACCATTTATGAATATAAAGGTGCCGGTGTTGGTTTAGCCATGTACAATACTGATGAATCTATCAGTGGCTTTGCTCACTCATCTTTCAAAATGGCTTTGAGTAAAAACTTGCCATTGTACTTATCCACCAAGAATACTATCTTGAAGAAATACGATGGGAGATTCAAGGATATTTTCCAAGAAATCTATGAAACCGAATACGCTAAAGAATTCGAAGCCAAGAACTTATGGTATGAACACAGATTGATCGATGACATGGTTGCTCAAATGATCAAATCTAAAGGTGGTTTCGTCATGGCTTTGAAGAATTACGATGGTGATGTTCAATCCGATATCGTTGCTCAAGGTTTTGGTTCCTTGGGTTTGATGACCTCTGCTTTGATGACTCCAGACGGTAAATCTTACGAAAGTGAAGCCGCCCATGGTACTGTCACCAGACATTTCAGACAACATCAACAAGGTAAAGAAACCTCCACCAATTCTATTGCTTCGATCTTTGCTTGGTCCAGAGGTATCGCTCAAAGAGGTAGATTAGACAACACTCCAGATGTTGTCAAATTTGCTGATATCTTAGAAAAGGCTACCACTGATACCGTCCAAGAAGATGGTATCATGACTAAGGATTTGGCCTTGGCTTGTGGTAAAACTGACAGATCTTCATACGTCACTACCACTGAATTTTTGGATGCCGTTGCTGATAAATTGAGAAATGAAGTTAAAGTCTAAGTTGATCTTATGACCATCTCTCTAAGCATGTAACCTTATATATATAAATCATCGACATTAGCAAATACGAAATGCTCTCATGATTAATGACATTTTTAATAAATACAATATTTCCATATTTCCGCAGTATTCCTCCCTTGTGCAAAACCATATGTCTCATTTACTTGAGTTAAATTGTTGCTTTCCAAATGAAAAAAAAAAAAAAAAATCAGATTGTAGATAATTTGACATTATTAATATGTAATTGGTATGATTAAGGTAAAGAGTGCAACTGTAAATTTCAAATGATTTCTCTTCAACATACCTTGGTTACCGGTATTGATTCCAAGTACCACATTTCGAAGATGAAAACTTCATTGATTTTTCTCATTTTTTCGCAACTTGTAGATAAAAAGGGACCCCGCAGAAAATTTAGTGAAATAAGTAAGATCGAACAACGTGACAAACTCATACAAGCACATCTCAATCTACACCCTACTTGTTTTGCATGAATAAGTTATCTATAAAACCTTCTGAGATATAATCTTCTGAAATATAATCTTCTGAGATATAACTAAGAAATATTTCATTCGAAAACTTCTGATCCAGCACCAAGAATCTCTATTTGTCATTCATAATTCATGCTGCTCAAAATCAGTTTGTGAAAAATTGTTCTAAAAGCGATAACTAAAATCTGGTTCATTAGTTGCATTTTCTTATCAGAGTACAAATTATGTGTTGTATGGAAAAAGAAAGAAAGAAATAAAAGAAAAAAAAAAAAAAAGAAAGAAAAAAAGGGAAAAAAGAAATAAAAATAAGCGAGAACGAAGAAAAAAAATCGTACCGGTGAAAAGAAATTGTGTGCCGATTAGAAAATCTCGGAAAAATTTTGACAATTGCCGCATCCTCTTCTGGAAAACTCAATCAAAAATCTTAGTAAGCAGGTTGGCTAATTTTTGAACCCTATTTAAACTTTTGCATTTTCTCGTTCAACCCTTGACTTTTCTTTACACCTCAACATATACATACATTTAAAATGTCATCAACCGACGTTATTCCAGATGCTCCTCAAACAGATTACTATCTCCCAGAACAACCTAATGTCTTAGGTCTCGCATTTGATCCGCAACCGGATAACAAACCAATTCCAAAAATTTTCAAACCGCTTACTGTGAAAGGAATTACTTTTCCAAACAGGATTGGGGTTTCTCCTATGTGTCAGTATAGTGCTGATGACAAGTTTAGAGCTACTCCATTCCATTTTGCTCACTACGCTGGTTTTACTACCAGAGGTGCTGGTCTTACTATAGTGGAAGCCGCCACAGTCAGCCATGAAGGTGGTTTATCTAACAGAGATTTGGGTATTTTCACCGATGAACAAGCTGAAAAATTGAAGGAAACAGTTGATTATGCTCATGCTAATAAGGCCAATATTGGTATTCAAATCGGTCATGGTGGTAGAAAGGCTAATGGTCAACCAATTTATATTCATTTAGAACAAACTATTGATAAATCTATTGGTGGTTGGGGTGATAAGGTTGTAGCCCCATCTCCTATTGAATTCAGACCAAAGGGAAACTACCCTGTTCCTAAAGAATTGACCAAAGAACAAATAAAAGAAATAATTAAAAAGTTTGGTCAAGCAGCTGCCAGAGCAGTTAAAATTAGTGGATTTGATTTTGTTGAAATTCACGGGGCTCACGGTTATTTAATCAATGAATTTTACTCTGCAGTTTCTAACAAAAGAACCGATGAATACGGTGGTTCTTTTGAAAATAGAATCAGATTTTTATTAGAAGTTATTGATGAGGTAAAGGCCAATATTGGGGATAACGTACCTCTCTTCTTGAGAATCTCTGCTGCTGAAAATGATCCAAATACCGAAGAATCTTGGTCCGTTGAAGATAGTATCAAATTAGCTCATATCATTGCTGAAAGAGGTGTCGATGTTCTTGATGTTTCAAGTGGTGGTAACAGTCATAATCAACAAAGAAGAGGTACCAAGGACTTCGTCCATCTCGAATTAGCTGAAGCCATTAAAAAATCTGTTGGCGATAAGCTCATTGTTGCTTGTGTTGGTAGTGTAAATGATCCTGTTAGGGCAAATAAACTTATTGAAGAAGGTAAGTTCGATATCGCTTTAATTGGTAAAGCGTTTTTGCAGAACCCGGGTCTTGCCTGGACCTGGGCTGATCAGTTGGATGTAAGAGTCCATCAATCATTACAATATGATTGGGGGTTCCATCCAAAGATCGAGCAAATTATTGAGTTGATTGAAAGAAGCAAGATCGATGATGGAAACTAGGTGACTTGTCATGCTTGATAGTAAGTTTTTGATCATGTTTTTGTATAGATAAATTAGTGTTTAAATATATAGATTTTTTTCGAGTTACATATACAGAATTAATTTTTCATCATGACCATCACCATCTATCAAGTCACAAGATGATTCATCCAAGGCAAGACAAATAATAAAACTCAAAGGCCACGAAGTAGAAAATTCGAGAAGGGGGATGAAGTAGAGTCCATACGAAAATTTGTATGAGAGTTAAACCAAGACTACACTTTTGCCAGACACGGAGCAGGACGAAGACGTTTAATTTGCTAGATTGTACCCAAGTTGAGCATAATCCACAAACATTGGTGGGCAAAACGCCAATTTAATTGTAGTCACTTTGTTTATTCAAGACGGCTAATAGGTATGAGCAATGCTTGCTATTCAAGTTGCGAGGTGGATAAGCTTAAGGTTGTACCATTTGTATACCAGTTATATTTTTTTTGCCAAAGGTGGAAAACTTCGAGGATCGCAACTATTTGATCGAAATTCGGCACTGTAAGTAACTCAAAACCAATTTAGATGTCGACAAATATTCTCAAACAAGTATTTGAAAATTCCTAAGCTTATTATTGTACAATCAGTAATCTCGACGATCTTTATTGCAGAAACAATCCAATATTATTGCATATAAGACTCAAAGCTCGAAAACAACTGATATTTTACTACGTAGACATCACCCCAGACTTGAAGATTACCCCATTCTACTTTTTATCAGCCGATCTACACGAATGGCCTTGAGCGGTAATCTTGTCACCTTCCTTTTATGAAGTGAGGTATTACTATTACTCTTGATACATTGAAATTGTTGTAAAAAGAAGTAGGAAGCGCAACAGAACAAGCTTTAAGAAAGGATCCAGGCTCCCAACATTTGCTCCGCACTTTCAGCAAAAAAGGACTTTTTTTTTCTATTGAACAAAGAAACAAAACCAGGAAACGAAAGTCTAACCAACGTACATATAAAACATAAACATAAAACATAAACATAAACAAATAGAAGAATAGATTTATGGGTGGCTGCTGATCTGCAGAAGGTTTTTCTTTCTTTTTTTTTTTTCTTCTTCTATTAGCTAGCGCGTGGCTATGATAATAAGTGGAAAAACTATCATAACCATAGAGTTGCGGTGTGTTTGGATTCTCCGGATATCTACTTTAGTTTAATTTTTCCCCCACCTATCAAACTAAAAAGCAAAGGGAAGAAGAAAAAATAATAATAAGAGAAATAATAATAATAAAGAGGTGAGCTTAATAACAGAATGTATGACGTCAGGCAAAAAGGTAACACGACAACAGCCATAGCAGAAATAAATGAGTGAAAAAGTTTAGCTGGTCAAGGTTCATACCAAGAGTAGCTTTTGTACTGATTTATTTTTGGTAATGGAGACAACGAAGCATCGATATATCTCCGTGATGGTTCTGACCCAAGCGGCTTGAGAATCATAATTTTCAACCAGCCCTAGTGAGACCAGATTTTTTTCCATTTTATTCTTTCTTTTTGGCTCTTTCCAATCTCGGTTTAGGCTTTGATGTGGCTTTGTAGCAATTTTTTTTTCTGCTAATATTGAGTGAGTACGTAAAACTGGTATTGTGCAGAATCAACTGCGGGAGAGATCAATCTGAAGCAAATAGAACACAATTATACCAGTTTATGTCAGTGCTCGAATAGAACACAAATCAAACCGCAAAAGAAAGAGATAAGTATAATAATAATAAAAGAACAAACACAAGAACATGTACAAGAAAAAAAAAGTATAAGTGCTCATCATGTAATCGAATCGACAAGTCTACCAAACTTTAAAGCATATACTAACAATCAAACACTGGGTAGGGTTTTTTTTTTTTTTCTTTTCTTTTTTTTTTTTGCTCGATAAAAACTATGCTGCTGACCGCTCAAAATTAAGCATGTTCTTTCTATAAGTAAATTGACTATAGGGAAGCCATTGTTTTAAAGTAGTGTCTTTCTTTATCTTTGTCATTTTTTTTCATTTTTTTTTTTTTTGTTTTGTTTTTATGCGTTTCATACAGGGAGTGCACACGCTTATAATCATTACAGAAATTCTCGAAATTTTGCAGTATTCTTTGTTTTTGTTTCATTCTTTGTTCAACTGAACACCTGTAACTTGTTTTTTTTTTCTTTCTTTATGAGATATTTTTTTTTTTTCTAAGAAATATCGAACAGAAGGCTGCATGGAAACGTAAATCGGTTGTTCGATATTCTTTAGTAAAAGATCTCCCAATGTGCTTGATGGTGGGCAAGTCACAAGATTCAAATCCAATAAAACAACCTTGATACAAGGTTTTGTACAATAACAGCATGGAGGTCAATTTGTTGAAATTTTGGGGCGCTATAATTTTTTCTACTAAAAAGTGAAAGTTTCATGTTTCGCAGTTCGCGGAGACAAATCCCGAAGGAACATGTCAGTCAGCTCAAATCTTTCCACATAACCCGTATAATCCAGCCATTCCCGTATACATGAGAAACCACGTAGAACTAATGAAAAAAAAAAAAAAAAAAAAAAAGGAGAAAGATAGAGTATCTGCCCAATTAGGAAAGCATATTGAATATATGCAACCTTAACCGGTTGTTTCTTTTTTTAATTAAATTTTTTTTTTTTCCGTCAGATATTTTTTTCTCTTTTTCGTTTGATTTTCGCATTCAGTTTATTTTTGATTTGTGTTGTCTAACAAAACAAAAATTAAAATAGGTAAAAAAAATATAGCAGCCCCCTGCATAATACAACAGCAAAACAGCACAAGAAAAGAAGAAACAAAAGAAAGAGGAAGCGGAGCAATTGAAACTATCGAAAAGGGATGGGAAATCAAAGAGATCCTGGGTAAATGAAATATACTAGTAAATGTAACCACACGAGGAACTATGTATAGTGCTCTAGAATCACTTCGATCTTTTTCTTTCTTTCTTTCTTTTTCTTTTTTTTTCCCTAGCTTTTAAGCTTCAGTGATCGCGAATCACAAGCAGTGCCCACCGATTGCTTCAAAACACTTTGTTCTTTGCTTCTCCAATTTTTAAAAGAAAACGAAACCAAAAAAAAAAAGAAATCTATTTATACTTGTTTTCGTGTGACCTCCTCCGAACTCACCAGAGAAGGAGGGGTGAGGAGGTACAGCACGTTTTATGAGATTGAGAAACAGACACAAATCGCTGATCCTTCAACCACAAGGCTCAGTAATCACGAGGGTACATACTGGTTGATATATTTCTGAGCGTCTATCTATTGTTCTGCAAGAAAGCTAACATCGAGGTAAAAAAAAAAACTACATCAGATAGCTGAAAAAGCCATCATCTAGGTCGGGGTAACCCCAGGTGATTAGGGTTTAGCTGCCGAAACTCGATTTCATTTCCCCGTTTTCTTTTTTTTTTTTTTTTTTTTTTTTTTTTCCTGTCTTTTTTTTTTTGTGTTTCAGTAGTTTGACTTTAAATCATTTAACCTTTATGCTAGCGGATTTATTGGGTATATCAAGCACTAAATCTAATGTCTTGCGCCAATACATATCTAACAAAGACACAGGACAAGAAGCAAAAAAAAAAATTACAAAAAAAAAACAAAAAAAAGGGAAAAAAAAAAAAAAGGGAAAATCGAACAAAAAGAAAAAAAAAATAAAACAATCACCCGTATGATCGACTTCGAGGAAGCCTAGGCCAATCCTCGAATTCCAAATTGAGCACAGCTGATTTCAGATTTCGTATTGCCTTTCTGGTAATAATAATTTATTTCTTTTCTTGTTATTGCCCTCTCCAGGCGTATTTTACAGCTGTCAAACTCATTTTTAGTCATGTAATGTTTTCACCCACAGGAGGCTTATCTGCAGCTCCAACCGGAAATAAACAGCACCAAAGAAGGGGGGTTATCAAAATCAACGATACGAAATGAAATGAACCTTCTTGGAACAAAAAATATCCTCTCTCTCTCTCTGTGTGCCTCTCTCGTTGCCCCTCATACTCGAATCACGCAAATCAGCCAGGATTCTCCTGCACCCTCATCCATGCTCGATGAAGCCAATGAAATCATACTATACTCTTTGGTAATCTCAAGAGATGAAGCGGACCACCAGAAATGGAGGGGTTCTTTGTAGCCTTTACACGTTTATAAATTTATATATCTTCACTAGATAATAAATTTACTTCCAAATTTGGCCAAAAGATGGGCAATAAAGTGGTTCGAGAGAGTTATAACCGGTTGCTTTGAATTCAAGCAACTTTGTAGTGATTTGCTTTATCAAGAATTGCTTTAGTAGAACGCACCAGGGCTGATGCCGGCAAAACCAAAAATCTTTCATACTAATGGTCTTGGAGGTGATTTCTTATTTATTGCTTGTAATGTTTCTTCTAATTCTACCTAGAGGGTGCTTTGTTTAGTTTCTTTTTCACAGCAACACACACCCACGCCAAAAAGAAACAAAAAAAAAAAAAAGCAAAAAGGAAAATAAAAGAAAAGACTAAGAAGAGAAAGTGACGAAACCAACGGGTTGAAACTTTAATCGAAAAGAATACAGGTTGACTACGTTACTAATATCGTGGATTGAATATTATCGGTATCCCTCGATGTTTGTTTAGGGGGTGGGTCTTATGTCAACTTTGACACTAAAGATCTAACACCCCTTCCCTTTTATTTTGTGCATATGATTGAATAGGTTTTCTTTTTTTTTTTTTTTTTTTTTTTGTTTTTTTCTACAAGACCTATTGTTGTGTTGGCGTTGAGCTTTTGTTAGCTCAGCTTGTATGTTCGGTTTGATTTCTTTTTCATTTGTATTTCTATGTTTTGTTTCTTTTTTACATTATTATTGTTTCATTTTCCTTGTCTTTTCTTTTCTTTTTCTTTATTTATTTTTCTTTTTTTTTTTTTTTTTGTCTTTGCTTTTTTATCTTGCTCATTGCTTTCGACGCTGTTGTTCTGTTTTTATGTTTTATTGACGCTATATGGATTACGCACGCTATTGTTAATGCCATGAGGCTTGTTTGTGGGTTATTTGTTCGAATGCTGCTGTGTATGCAGTGGATTTAACATGCTTTACAGATACAATACTTTACCGTGCTTATGCAGTTCTGTATAGTATCTTCCATCATGTATGAATTTGTATTGCGGGTTTGATTCGCTTCAAAGGTATAAAGTGAATTTCGTTTTTATATAAACTCATGGCATTTCTCGGTAGTTCTGTTTTTTTTTTTTGATAGTCTTCTTCTGCTTCTTGCTTGGTATTTTGAATCTTCTTATCTTTGCATTTCCCCTTTTTCTTTGTTTTTATATTCTTTTTGTAGGATGTTCTAGTTGAGTTTTCTTGTTCACGTTTACATGTCTGACACTATTACTTTGATTGCAACCTACATTCGAGTCGCTCCCATATACATCAATACCCTTTAAATATTTTTACAGTCCAAACAACTTTTAACATCCACCCACACGAACTTTTTTTTTTTCCCCATCCTCTTCACCTCCTTCGGCTGATTATCCCACTTTCCCAATCTTGCCGATAAGTGGATTTTATTTTATTTCATTTTATTTTATTTTTTTTCTTTTTCTATTTTTCCTGGATTCTTATTTTATATTTTTTTCTTTTGGTTCTTTTTTTTTTTTTGGTTTGTTAAAGATATCGCACAGTTTAGATCTCTGCGGCATCTGCAGAATTCATCGAGGGATTTTGGAACTTTTAGCTACCTTTTTCTTAATCTAGGCTATTTTCATTCGTGTCTTCAACTTTTTCAGTTTCGATATTGTTGGATGTCATAACAACCATCATCTCAACCTTTTCAAGTAACCCCCTTTCTCTTTTAGTTGCTTATTGGACTCGAGATCATTGGAATACAAATCTAAAGTTGAAGCTTCATTGTGATCTGATTTCGTTTTAAAGTTTCCCGAGTATTCTGTTGTGTATCTTCCACTAGTCAAGTCATCTGAACAACTTTACTTCGATTTGCTCATTGTTATCGTTACTCCTTAATCCAAACCCTACTAAGCTATTTTTTTTTTTTTTTTTTTTGCTTTGACGGCTTTTCCTGTATAAATTACCTGGTTCATCCCTTGTTTTTTGCTTTTACATTACCGTCTCACCCGTGAAAAATACTCTTCTTGCAGGTCAAGCTAGATTTTTGTTTCACATCATCACTACTTTCGGACAAGCTACTTATTCTCGGGAACGTAAAAATCATCTCCATATCAAAGAACGGGTTTGAAGTTGGCTTATTCTTTTCTTTCCTTTTATTTTTTTCTTTTTTTCTTTTTTTGGATTGTGACCTGATTATTATTTTTTGTTTCCGGATTTCATCGTTTAGCTTCGGAACTTCCTTTGTTCAAGAGTATCATGATGCCATACCCATTACCTTATACCCAAGATCAGGGTCAAGTCAAGCCAAGCTCAAGTCTAACTCCTCGTTTGTCACTGTTCACAATAAATACAGCCAGTACAAATACTCATGCTAACAATCTCCCGTACGCCAAAAACACCGCTCCTCCAGTGGTGCCTCCTAATAAGGCTGCATCGTCTCTTCATACCTCGCCGAGCTCATTTCACCATAAAAATGATTCAACCCTGCTGGCGTCGTATACCACCCCGATGGGATTATCTCACACTGCATCGTCATCATTGTCCTCACCCCCGAGAACGGCTGCAAATTCGTCACTCCCACTACCCGCTATTGCACAAGATTTACATTCTCACTCTCACTCTAACTCTGCTCGCTTAGGACATAGCCCTCAAATGTATCACGGTCACCATCAGCATCATTCTTCCTTACCTTTCATTAAATACAATGGCATGTACGATGGTTCAACTAGTATGGGTTCGGGTGTGAATAGCAAGACTTATCCTCTGCAGCCACCATATGTATACGAACCGTTTAATGGGACAAATTTTGCTGGTGCTACATACCCCTATTCTAATTTAACCTCACCTCCTAACCAATTTCGATTTCCTCCCCTTGCTTCAGGACTTGAATCTACGTCTTTAACATCACCTCATTCTGCTTTGTCGCCGCCTTCATCTGCAGCTACAAATTTATCGATGTCAAATTCATGGCATGGAACCGATTCAGTTCATGGTCCACCATCATCAGCCTCGGATCAATCCTATACGCTTTATAAGTTTCCCAGCACCGATTATTATAGTAAAGCTGGTTCTTTCAATAATAACAACAATGATAATAATAGTAATCCATATTACACGTCCTCTGTTATGCATAATCCACATCAATACCAAAAAAAACTGCAAAATACTCATCTGCGTAATCATTCTGGCCAAAGTCTGACCTCATCATTTAGTTCACCACAACAACCAGGAGGTACCTCTCAGTTTGTATTTCCCCCAACCGGAAACAAGCACAGGTCTTCAAATTCAGTGATAGCTTTAAATGGAAGTCATTCCAAAAATGGGAACAAAGAACGTAGACGCAAGAGGTCAAAGTCATCTCCAAAAGCTCAAGGTCTGGCTGCTGCTCCATTGATTAGTAAATTTTCTGCCAATCCCGTTTCACTGATTAACCTGAATGGCAGTTCACATGTTAATAATCACCACAAGTCATCATCATCCATGTCTTCATTTTCTTATAACAATGATGGTAATCATCAACACTCATTTTCATTTGCAACAAATGGTGGTGCAGTACTCGGTAGCACTGGGGGCGTAGATGGTAAATCGAGTATCGAACAAAACCCGTCTAACAAAATCAACTTCCCCATTTGTCAATTACCCACGGGTGATGATTCCAATTCAGTCCAAGTACCAATGGATAAATTGGATGATTTGAAGAATAGAATTTATCCCCAAATTGAAATCAAAAAGTACTCGACCTCAGCCATTGATCCAATGAGAACGTATCTCGTGGTATTTGAATATCAAGTTAATGATCACTGGATTATTTGGGATTATGAAACTGGTTTTGTTCATCTTACGGGGATTTGGAAAGCTTCTTTGAACGATCAAAATTCAATCGAAGAGGCATCATTACCGAAATCGAACTCTAAAGCTGATATTGTTAAGTTGTTAGAGTCTACTCCTAAACAGTATCAACCTTACATCAAACGTATTAGAGGTGGATTCTTGAAAATTCAAGGTACTTGGTTACCATTTAATTTGTGTAAAGTGTTGGCAAGAAGATTCTGTTACCACATAAGACATGAATTGGTTCCCATTTTTGGAACTACCTTCCCTGACTACTGCTTAAAGCCTTCAGATAAAGGATTTGGTGAATTGAAGTTGGATGAAGTGCCTGATGAAAACTCGTTACTTTCTAATGGCGAAATTAAAATTGATCCAACCAAAAAATCTCCCAAAAAGAAGAAGAATGCTAATCCAATCATTAATTCTAGCATGTTAAACTTTGAAAGTTCCCAGAACAAAATAAGTACAAGTAGCTCAGACCCAAGCTTATCCTCTTTGTTGGTAGACTCCAATTCTCAACGTAGTTTGAATAATAACAAAGTTGGGAAGAAGGAACATAAGAAAAAACACAGAAAATCATCTTCTATATCTTCAATCCCCCCACCAGTACCGGTTTCCAAGCCAATCTTGCCACTACCAACTCCTCCATTAAAGTTGGTGAGCTCACCGAAGCTATCGGTGAAAACCGAATTTGATAAATTGTCATTAACAAGTCCCACATCGAACCAAGGAACCTATGATCAATTTAACCCACCACAATCTCAGTCTTCACATCTTTATCAACCACCCGCACCGTCCCTTCCTACTACTGCCGGCCCCGTGCTGGCAGATGTGACATTACCGCCACCCTCGGCCTTGACAACAACTGCTCCACCCAAGACAGGTACATTTTCTCATCAACATAGCAAAAGTGATAGTGTGTCATATTCAGACATGATGGAGATTGTTAATGCATCAAAGTGCCTTCAATCGATAAGCAAGAACCGGAATTACAACAAACATCCTTCGAGTGGTCTGAATTCTAGTAGTAGTGTGAACATGATGCCTCACTATTCTAGTAACGACGGTAGTAATGCTCTGTTACAAACTTCACCCATCAACTATGACGCGCTCTCTGCAAACAAAAATTATGTTGTCAGCTCACCAAAACCCAACAATACCGCTGAATCGCCGACCAATGGTATTTCTTCAATCTTGGTAGCCGCCGGTATAAGTGAAACCAACCACAACATAGATCAAAGTAACCTTCCACACGCGGGTAAAGACACCGTGCCGGATGTAACTCATCGCGAAGGTAAGGCTAGCATGAAGATTAATGATCTCTTGTCCTGATTTTGCGCCCTCTACTCTGGGACTTGCAATCGTTTCGTTTATAAGGCAGCCAACTGTTTCTAGGGTCTTTCCTCTTCAACACATCCTCTCGTCCATGACATCACGATAAACGCTCTCATGAATTTATTTTTTCTTGTTTATATAACTTTAGGGTAATCAATTTTGTTCGGTTAGGACTATGTCTATTTTTTGATGTTCATCATCTAAATTTGCAACCCAACTTGAGCTTTGTAGTTCCTCTTGTTCTGCGATTATTGCATTCTTTTTGCTAATGATGCTACCGCATTCAACCCCACCTCTGTTTTGTTGATATAGTAAATTTGTCATACGTATACGATTTCTTGATTGTAACAGTGATTGAAATTCAATTGGTAAGTGCAAGTGAATAACAGCCCGAATCACCTATTGTATTCTCCGAAATAGAGCTGAAGAAAAAAAAAAAAAAAAAAAAAAAAAAAAATGAACGGAGAAAAACAAATTGAGAACTGAACAAGGTCAAAAGGTGAAAACTTGGAATCAGTAGGTCGAAATTGATAATAATTCCCGGCTACCAAACCCTTTAGTACTCCATAGCAATCCCTTATCTGTATTGTTTGCAAGAGCTCTACTCGGCAAAAGATCTCGACAATAAAGCACAAAGATGGATTTCATAGATTTCGAACCATACCTGGAAATAGACCTGTTACCTCAACCTCAACCTGCATTATCAATACCAATTTCATCGAACATTGAGAGCTTAGGTAAAAAATTCTCAAGCTTCAATACTTTGACTCGAAATCTTCTTAAAATTGAAGACCAGGGGATTGACACCTCTACCTCCAACGAGAACAACACAGAGGAATCAATATTAGCTAAGAAATATGCTGACCTATCTTTGAGTTTGCTCAGCAAGACCAATGATCCAGCACCAAAAGGCCCTGATGATAACCCTGATATCCCCGAAGACCATCTGACAACTATCAATGACCAACAAAGTACACAGGATGATAACCTTGTATCAACCAAAACTTTATCTAGTCGATTGTCAAGGGTACTTAACACCCCACTTGCAGATTCCTCCCTCCGAGAAGTTTTTACAGCATTAGAGCCCAGATTCAATAATATAGAGAGTCTCGTTGAGCCAGGCGTTTTCGGCTCTGTATCGAGAAAACAATTCAGAGGCACAATAGAAAGTGACTTGATAAAAAGTCAAAGTCTCATTTTAAAGGAATATCAACCTGTAATTAAACAATTAAAAGGTTTGGAGGAACGACTCAATACATTGAACGAGATCCTGCAAGAATCAACCAAAAAGATTGAATCAGACTTTGAGTTGACAAGTGGGTTCAACTCAAGGGTGAAAGAGCTCAATAGAGGAAAGACACTCATTGATTTGAAAAAACAACTTTTGATTAATTTCAAGAACAAATTCACATTAAATGAATACGAGGAATTTGTCCTCATCGACCTGGAAATCAATGACGAATTTTTCGAAGTGCTTGGAAAAGCGGAGCAAATCAATGAAAATTGCTCCATATTACTATCCATAGATAATCCCCAGCTAGGGCTAAAAATTATGAATAAAGTAACTACATTGATAAACAAGGCTGTTGATAGGATTATTACTACAACGAATAAAACTTTGTCTAACTTATACTCCTTAAATTCCAGGGCCAGATTAGGCACTCTTCACAAATGTTTGAAATATCTTAAAAACAAGATGAACTACTTCAACTCAATCATCAATACATTCACCGAGTCGAGATCTAAAGTGATCGCAGATGAGTTTCTAGCTCAGGTCAATGGAAATTTAGATCAAGCAAGGACTGTGGAACGTCGTGACTCGAGCTCGAGAGCGTCTATTTCCAGCGACAATTCCGCCAGACCGATATACCTTTCTGCACATGATCCTGTTCGATACATCGGTGATTTGTTGGCGTACGTACATTCAGTCGTAGTCAACGAAAGTGAACTTATTTCTAGCGTATTTGGATTGGATTACACCGATGATTTAGGAAAATCCGAGTTTGAAGATATCAGCAATGATGTTGCATCCAAGACATTGAGAGCGCTCGCAAGACCGTTGAAATCGAAAATCGACCAAATAGTGTCCACTGAAACAAAATTATCTTCGGTTTTTCAAATTTTTAACTTGTTAGATTTGTACCAATTGATGTTTACCAAACAATTGAAGAAGGGTGATACAACTTTAGTGGCTACCGTTGGTGACTTGGTAAGATTATCCCGAGAGAAGATAGTCAATATCATTAAGAGCAGGCTCGCAACCATTAAAACGTCAAATCTGGCTCAGCTAGATTTGAACACTGATTTGCAACCACCCGAATGGATCATTGAGTTTTATTTTGATTTGTTACCCGTCATCGATCAAATAACTACGGACACGATCTTCAATTTGCCAAAAGACGACCACGATAAGGTATTACATTGCATTGTTAACGAGCCAATTGAAATCTTTACAGAGCATGTTCAAAATAATGTTGCCAAGCTGTTTAACAAAAGAGACCAGCTAATATTGAGACAGAATTTCCTCGACTTGGTCTTATCGAAAATAATGCCATTGACTCTATTGAATGAAAAAACTTTAGAGATCAATGAAATGATAAATTCGTTAACGGTGAAACTTACTGAACATCAAATGTTGAACTTATTTGATGAAACGAAACTCACTGACTATTACAATGTGATAAATATGATATGCCCATTCGAGGACGAATTTTTTGATGTGTCCATTTACGAACCTATAACCGAAAACAAGTTATTCAGTGTTGAAAAAATTAAGGAAGTCAACGCCACTGTGCAGGATGTTTTACCAACAGCTTTAATGGATGTACAGAATTCTTTGCTCAAGATTAATAGTCCCATGATTGTTAATGACATTATAAGCAACTCTTCCATAGGTTTTACAAAATTTTACCTCAAGTTCAGCCTTATATCTCAGGAGTATTTGAAAGAAAACATCTTCATTTGGTCTGACTCAGAGGTGGCTACATTGCTAGGTGTTGAGGATGCGTATAACGAAGTCAAACAACATGTAAACCTCGCTTGATTAGCAAGTGGTTTTTATAGATTTTTTTTTTTCTTTTTTTTTTTTTTCTGGATTTGTCACTACATTTTCAAAGATGTGTTATGCATTCAAATTAAGTATAAATATATTTGGGTATGGTATATATCAACAGACCTTAGAGTGGTCTGGAACCTTCCCTCTACCATAGCCCTCTTTTGCATAGTAGTCCATTGGATAGTAATTTTCGTTCCACTTAGTATCATTATCTAACATCACCATTGCTTCGTATGGTGTTAATAATGGCTTATCGAAAGCATACCCCCAATCAATTGATAATCGAGGACATGCAACTTGAACAAAAGCATCTATATCATCAAACATTGAAAGTTTTTGTGGAAATATCTCACTAAGTATGATTTTGACAACTTTTTTGCCGCTAGCAGCAAATTTTTTTTCCAAAGTGTCTAATGTTATAGGATTACCTTGTCTACCCAAAGCTCCAAGAATTAACCCAATTTTGTTAGCTTTAGCAGCCGTCTTTACTGCATCATCACGAACTTCTAGTAATTGCTTTTGATCGTAATATTCTCTGGTGAATTTTCGAGAGTAAGGATCGTACCTATAAGCAGGGATTTCAGGGTTATGGATCATGGCACTTTCAAGATGAAATCTACCATCTCCAACATATATCATGGCATTTATCTGTTGTTTGTCGAGTCGTGCTGATGTACAACCTAGCACTTCACCCTTCGACAATGGCATAGTCTGAGGTGGTATAATGTACATGACTTTGTCTTCGTCTTGCTCTAGTTTAGACTTTATACTATGGATGGTAGGATTAAATTGTATAGTACCAAAGCAAGCAAGCTGCGACCCCTGGTCGAAGTTCAATTTGATGGTATTTATGAGATGAGTTTCATCGATGTTGATAGTTACGAAAACATATAAGACTTTGATGGCAGTTATATCTATGGGGACAAGGCATGAATGAGCATAATGAACGATGAAATCGCAGTCAAGGGCTCTGGCAGTGTAATCATCAATACAACAAGCACCATAAGAGACATCACCCATTACTACTGTTTCAACGGAGCAGAATTGTTCCAATATATCCGATATAATCAATGAATATATAAGAAGCCCTTCTGGCATCTGTAAGGCGACCCTCTTGGCATTATTCTTCTTTATATTCCAAACAGTTTTATGAATTTCAAAATTGTAATTAGAAGGTAGGAGTTTCATGGCCTCGTTAAGGTCTTTATCTTGAAGGATATCATCTGGTATCTGGTTCATTACCCTCCCAACATGTTTAGATCTGTTGCCGGCCCTTACTAAAGATGTGCCGTCCCCGGTAGCATCACCAGCTCTCTTACCGATGAACTTTCTTCTGACAACCTTTTTCTTCTCTGATTCACCTTGTATAGCTTCTACTTTCTCGCCCATGGTATATAACTTTAGTAATCAGCAGTATGGTCTATGAAGAAGTGCGTTATCTCTTTGGTTTTGTGATGAGCATGTATATCGATCTGCTTACATATTCAAGCTGAACAAAAAGAAAAAAAGAAAAGCAAAAAGAAAAAAAAAAAAAGGTTTCATCGTGCGGCTCATCTCTCCAGACATATCTACAGACAAACATATCAAATATAACACTATTAGTTTTTCACGATTACTCTTTACTTGATTTCACCCATAATACAATGATTACACCCTTTTTCACCATAAACCAAAATGATGAATTTATATTCATAGACGTCAAGATTTCACACTTGCGCTTTAGTGCAAAGAGTCTAGAAATGATAGTGGATAATGAGCTTTTCATTTTCTCGTTAACCCCATACTACCTAAGGATAAGATTACCATTTGCTTGTATTGATGATGAGAGATCACACGCTGAATTTGATTCCAAATCTGAATGTGTCAAAATAAAGATTCCCAAAGAAACTAAAGGTCAATTCTTCCCCGATCTTGATTTGAGTGCCAAGTTATTGGCGAGGTCTACTACTGAGCTGCAGGAACCATTGATGAAAGAAGTTGGTGGTGATACCCCAGCACCAAGTCAAGTTGAAGCCAACCCGAATGGTCCCAAAGAGGCTGTTTCCAAACCACTTATTCAAGAACTCGATGTCGAAAATGATATTTCAAAATTAGATACATTGAAAAAAGATATTGAGGAAGGTGAAAAATTCAATTGGGAAGTTTCACAGAGTATCCCTCAAGAAGAAAATAATTTGGAAAAGGGGAGTGAAGCTACTTTAGAATCTGTTAAGTACGGGTTCAACAATCAATACAGTGGAATTATAAATGTTTCCATGGCCAATGGTAATGATATTAATGAATTAGGTGATCCCGAAACAACTCCAGCAAATGATCGTATAATTGAAAGACTTATCAAGGAAAATATCAAGTTTGACCCTGAATATTACGCAGCAGATTATATAATGGAGAAGTATCCTACTGATGATGATGATAAAAATTTAAATGGATTAATAAATTGGAGGTCTCCAACAACCAAGATTTTTATGAAGTGGTACAAATCACAACAAGAATTACCAACTGAACAAAAACAAACAATATTACCAGTAGAATTCACTAAAGAAGAACAAGAACGGATGCTAAATCTTCCCAGGAAGTCATATATAATAGATGATTCTTACAAGCCTCAATTATTGATGCTTATAGTGTCGTTTTTATTTTCTTATCAATTTGAACTTAGAGAAACTGAAGGTGATCATAATATTGAAAGTGCATGGACAATTGGTAAACTTACACCTCAGATTTGTTTTTTGGATTCACAAATATCAATACCTACTGATTCTAATAATGAAAGTCTTTTGAAAGCAACCATAATTACCAGTATTAGAAGGGCCCTCTCATATCCTTTACACAGAAATTATAATCTTATCAAGAAGGTGTTGGATGATGTATACTATAACCTACGTGGGGGTAAAAGACTTATTCTTAAATCTCTTTTAGATTTAAAGGAGTTATTTAGATATCATGATGTATATTACGTATATGATAAAATATGGTTGGAAGATTTATGTTCTTGGTTAATTAGTGATCAATTGAGTGAGGGAACTATTCGTAATTTATCTCATGATTTGAGAAAAGAATATATAAATTTAACAAAAACTGATGTTACTTTTGAAAAATTGAATCAGGATGAAGATCAAGAAATGAAAGAGGTTGATGCCGAAGATTTAGAAAATGATGATGATGATATGATTGCCTTGAATTTAGATGAAATCGAACAAATGGCAGAACATTCTTACCAAGAATATCAATCCATGGCATAATTCAAGGTCTTAATCAAGGTTTTAAATATATCTATATACAAAACATATTTGTATTCCTAAATTTTTATCACTTGTAAGATCACTGCGTAACTATAAAACACAGGCAACGAACCTCAAATTGAACATGTCGAATGACAGCTTCCACTTTACAACCTTTTTTACGAAACACCGAAGTATACTATAATTGTATGCCATGTTGAAATAGTGACGTACTTAATGCTTTATACAAACCTAACATGCGTACAAATACATACATATATATGCTATTTATCATTTACTGTCATCATCATCCATTAATTCATTAATCTCAACGATTTGAAGGAGATAATATATCATGAGGAAATCTACCAGTAGTCTTTGGCTGAGGGGTACCTTCAGTTTTAACCGTATTCAGAGTTTGTTGATTTGAATCTCCGCTTGCCCTTTTGTCGGTTAATGAAGATGCATCACCTCTAGGAGTGTTTTTGGAATTGGGACTCAGATAAGTGATGCTGGTATTACTCGTATCCATTGTAACGTCATTATCCTCGGTAGACTGTTGATCTTCAGCTGATTTTGGTGGCTGAATTGTTGATGGTGGTACCAATTTATGATGATGATGTTGTTGATCAGGCTCTGGTTCACTTACCAGAATGATGGGACCACGTTGTAAACTGGAAGCCGAAGGGGGTGGGAATGAAAGTGTTGATTGGTTAGAAGTACGTGGAGCAGTCATTGATGAGGATGATACAGAAGGAGTACGACTCATTCCAGTTTCTGATTTATGTCTTTTATGCGATGATGATGAAGAAGAAGATGATGCAGAAGGTTGACCCTGACCCGGTGCTGGACCTGGGCTTTCGGGTTTCCAATGATGAAATTGAATTATATGCTGAAAGGACGTCATTGATTCCTGTGAGGGAAGTTGATTCAGTCTAGATTGTTTATGCAAAGGTTGAGCTGGTGATGGTTTAACCTGAATTGATGAAGTGGCACCTTGGGGTGATTGTAAATGTCCTGAAGAAGACGTGGAAGGTTTCAACCTCGTAGATGATGATGGTTGCAGAGTATCTTTTGAGCCTTGGCCTTGAAATTGGGTGTTTATACGACCAAGGTCATTTACTTTTTGTTGAGTGTTAGTTGGAGGTAATGTAGGTGGTTGCTGAGGCAGGGATTTGGCAGTGACGGAGCTTTCTACTGGCATCAGAAAATGCCGTTGATGAGCGGGTATCGACTGTCTGGCTCTATAACCACCAGTGGGAGTCGATAAATTAGCCACTGCTGCAGCGCCAATTTTAGCGGGAGAAAGGGGTCTTCTATTTTGTAACCATGATGGATGAGATGGAGAACCAGAACCAAATTTGAATTGCATTGGTGGAATGGGGTTGGCACTGAGGGAATCAGGATGGGATAAATCACGAGAAGACGACGTTCTACTGTGACTTGGCTGAAATGCTTGATGTTGAGGGGATGCAAAATGCTGAGAAGAAGAAGAAGATGCTTGAGGAAAGGAAGGCGGAGCTCTGAGACCTCTGGGATCTTGCAGGGTTGGTTGGGTAGGTGTTGCGAATTGTGGTTGTTGATGTTGAGATGGTGGGGCCATTGGAGTTGGAGTTCGTCTACTTTGAGGTTGTTGTTGAGGAGGTTGAGGTTGTGATTGTGATTGTCTTTGTTGTTGCAATTGTCGTAATTGATTGGTAATTTGATTTTCTATATCGGATTCAGGTGTGAAGCCGGCCCCCACGCACATGTTGGGTATTAGATGAGTTGGAACTTGAGCATTAAGAGCTAATTGAATAATATGTAAATTTTTACCGGCAATTTCCAACTTATAAAAATCTTGCTTTGTCTTTTCTTGTTCTGTTCTTAACTTGATCGATTCCACATAAGCAGTTTCAGAAAAGGGGAAATTGGAGACATTGGGACCCAAAAGTGCAAGTAAGCCTGGATCATTGATTGTGTGCGCATGTGAAGATTGTGTTTGTGATGTGACATCGGATGCTGAACGTTTTCCAGGGCTGGTGATGATGGGTGTGTCTTTGTTTGAATGAGATGAGGCTGGTTCTTGGCGTGGATGTTGTCGTGAATCATGTTGTGGTGGCTGACCAGAGAATTTATCTATGAGAGAGTGAACACTCATTGAGCCAGAAGACATGATGATGATGGAGCAAAGTTAATGTGGATAAAGACATGAAAAAAAGAAAGAAAATAACAATGATAATAAAAAAAAAAAAAATTAACAAGCAATGACAAGGTGAAGTAAATCGAAATAATTAGAAGCCAGTAGTGTGAAACTCTGAAATGTGCTTCGAAGTCTTATCCTTGAGGTATTGAATGTAAAGAAACAAGGATGGCTATTTCGGATCAGGTGACAAGGCTAGTTTCAAGGCTTGAACCTAAGCTTTTGGAATACTAGATGATATCAAGGTTGAGACAAGAAAGAAGAATCCCAGTACAACTCAACTGACGCTAAGGGTTCACGGTTGAGAAGAGGATAGGTAAGAATCAATATATGAAACGACCGCGGCGGCAAAAGAAACACTAAGAGAAGAGAGGGTAACTATGCGACCACTTACTGATTTCCAATTTTTGAGAGGAAGTATTAGCGTTCTTTTCTATTATGGAGCACTTAAGTATGTAGGATATAAAAACCCGTAAGAATATTGTGCGGTGGTGCTAGGATAGATATAATCAGTTGAGTTTCCAATTCACAACTTTGGAGCCCTTGATGATTCTGTTTTCTTTTTCTTTTTTTTTTTTTTTTTTTTGTTATTCTTCTTTTTTTTTTTCTGGTGTCCCTTGATTTTCTCTTGTTTCTTTATTTCTTTTTTTCCTTTTTTTTTTGTTTTGTTCGAAGTTTCTTTGTTTTGTTTTCTTTTTTTGTTTGTTTTTGTTTTTGTTTTGCTTTTTCAGTTTTTTTTTTTTTTTTTTTTTTTTTTTTTTTTTCTTAAGGCTTTCTTCTCTACCTGTTCCTTTTGTTTTTTAAGTTTAGGTTTTGATGGTCAGCTGTTTGTAAAGGTGATTTGGGATATGTATACTCATGAGTACAATTTGACAACACTATCAAAAAGTAGGTTCATGTTGGAGCGGTAAAAGAGAAACAACAACAACAACAGAAAAAAAACCCACCGAAACAAGAATGTTCCATCAAATAAGAAGGAACAATTGTATTCACTAGTTTGCGGTGACAACCCTATTTGAGATTCAGGGGAAAGAGAAAGGGGGATTGGTTGTGTTCTCAATTTGTTCTAAATTTATCCGAAACCTCTGGTGATTGTCTACAGCAACTTGCACAATCATCAACCCTGGACTACATGGGCATACATTGTAATGTTTATTCTAAAACATTCTTTGTGCATTGTGATTATATTGATTTATTACTTATCGCTATCATCAATTTTACATGCTAGTCTATACTACCTCAACAAATAAATGGTCAGTTTCAAATGATTCCTTTGAGCCAAAAATAGTATTAATTTGGAAGCTTATCCTTTTTTTTTCTCGTTCTTTCTTATTTAATTTACTTTTTTTTTTTTATCTTTTTTTTTTTTTTTTTTTCTGTTTCTGTTTCTGTTTTTCTTTCCTTCTTTTGGTCCTTTTGGGGTGTCCGTTTTTTTGTTTTCGGTGAGACCCTGTTTTGGGAGAGTTTGATTCTTCATTTGGCTGCTTTTTTCCTGAAAAGAAATAAGACTTTTGAGTGAGAACAGAACAAATCTTGATTTGGGTTTAAATTTATCTGGCGCGCGCACGCCTTCCCCTTCCTCTCTCTTTCTCTGTCTGCCGATGTTCTGTTTTGGGAGAGAAACTCATCCCTTTGGATCGGGAATTATACATATACATCTATACATATATATATATCCATCCTCATTTGCTAGCAACACCCAAACATTCTGTCTTGCAGGATACATGCACCCCTTAATTGCGTCAAGTGCTTGTGATCTACATGCTAAAGTGATCAGAGAGGTGCAGCGAAAAAGGGATAAAAAAGAAGAAGGAAAAAGAGAAAATAAATTTGAGGGTCTGGATCCATTTTCAGACTCAATTTAATGACTTCGTTAAACGGGTCCACATAAACCATCTTCTGATGGCCTAAAAGAAGCCGTTCAGTGTGACTGCTAATTCGATCTTGCAATCTATCAATGGTTCGCGCTCACAACGCACTCAGATTTAAAGTTGAATATTCAGCAAGGCAACACAGAAGGAAAATGAAAGAGAGAAAGAAAAGTTATTGTACAAAAAAAAAAGATACAGCAAAAAAGAACAGACAAAAAAAAAAAATCGAAAGGCAGAAGACCGCACAAAAAAAGAATAAATATGAATTTGAGCAAGTGAATTTCATCATGTATCGAATTTCAACTTTCTTTGATGATGACCTCCTTTGATAACAGGATAGTGTAATTCTACTAACATTAAAGCGATGATTTTTCTTTCCTTTTCTTTTTTTGTTTCTTTGTCTTTTCCTTTTTTGTTCTCTGTTTTGCGGACCTTTTTTTTGCTGTTTTTTTTTTTTGCATTTAGTCATCATGTTGAAGTAGATGACAAACATCCAAGCACCTATCCACCTTGACTAATATGGAAAAGATCAAAAAGAGCCACATTTTTATTCAGGAGTGTTTTCTAATCAAGCAACTCAATCAGAGGAATCTCCTTTGTCTTTTTTTTTTTTTTTTTTTTCGTGCTTTTTTCTTTCTTTTTTTTTTGTGCACCCAAAAAGGGTCAAGTTGCGAACTTAAACGGGACAATCTGTATCAGATAGCTGCTTTTGTTGATATATATATATAGTTGAGCAAAAACGAGAAAATAGCAAAAACGAGAAAATAGCAAAAACGAGAAAATCTTACTATGGGCAATAGCAATATGGGTATCTTTATTTGAAAATATGAAACATACAAGAAAACAAAAAAAAAAAAAAGTAAACAGACAATATGATAATACGCAGTTGATTTTTAAAAATCTTCAACTTTAAAAACAACCTTACCATCATCTTTTCTAAGATCCTTTACATACAGTCTGAAATTATTTCTCCAATCGATGAAATTATCAATCTTGAACTTTAATTCATCATCCAAGAATAATTGTAATCCTTCAATGACCCATTCTTTTTTAATGCGTAAACCAATTTCTTCATAGTAGTTATACTTACCCATCAATGAATTGGCAATATTACCCAGCCATTTCAGTGACCATGGATTCAATATTCCTTCTCCACTAAAATCATGTAGCGTATCAACTTCATAACTAGGGTCCTTAACACTAAATCGACACATTGAAACTAATGAAGAATTTTTAGTTTTGGGTTTTAAAATCTTAACTAAAAATGCTTCATTCACATTACCTCTAAATAAATCATTCAACAGTAATTCTTGATAAATTTTCAGCTTAAATGGTAAATTAATTTCATCCAATTTCTTGAATCTAACCCCCGTTTTTTGGAAAAATCTCCTACTACCAACAATATCAATTATACTATCAAGTTTATATTCATCAACGCTAAATTTGGTAACTGCTTCACCCGGTGGTACACTACTAAATAACCCAGCTAATATTTCGGATGCAAAAAAATCAAGTTTTTTATAATTAACAGGAGTAACTTCACCAGGATTAACAATATCTTCATTTTCCAAATCGAATGGTATTATATTGAACTGACGTGATTGTTGAGGATTATATTGTTCCATATCCAATTTATTAATCATGTTTTTCATTCGTTTATAATTGGTTTCCCTTATAATCAAAATTAAATTAACCTGCTTTAATACTTGAGCATAATGTGACAGTAATAAAGTTTGTAATATAGTGTAGCCCAAGTTGGTATCGGCACCATTAATCAAAATATTGGCCTTACCAGTTTGATTAATGATTGTATCAACGTAAGAGAGTGCTTGTTTGGCACGACAATAAAGCACTGGGAAGGTTGAAAGTTTGGCTAATGGTGGCATTACTTCTTCTACTTGAAACGAATTTATATTTCGTTTCGATTTGTTTGTGTTTTTAGAGGATGGTTCTTGTGGTGATGGTAGTGGTGGTGGTGATAAATCATCCTCACTATCTGATGACGAAGATGATCCAATGTCAAATTCTCCCGATTCAGCACTAGCACGAAATGAAAGATTAATATCGATATTGTTCAACTTCTCTAATGTATCATCATCTACGCGTTGAATCACATCGATAGCTGGATTCATCACTAAACTGGTTGCTAAAGAACCTTTACGTTCATTAGGAGTAAGAATCCCTACAATTTTGGTACCAATGGCATAATCAGGATTCTCTTTAAAGTTAGTTCCCACCATAGCAATTTCACCGGCAAATTCATATCCAAGCCCCACTTTAGTATTACTGATATTGAGTGCATACTTGTTGATCTTAGCTAAATCAAATGAATTTAATGAAACATATTTGATATCCACCAATATTTTATGTGCTGCTATGGGTCGTTCGAATTCGGGATAATTGAAATTCAATTCTGTATCCTTATTTTGAACGGAAATATCTTTGGTAGCAACAAATTTCAAATCTTTCAAATTTGGTAAATTGGTTTGACTATCATAACCACCACCACTAGTGGATGATTTCTTGATTTTGGATCCAATTGGTCTTGGACCAGGAGTTTTACGTTCGAGATATGATAATTCGGGTGGAATTTTATGAAAAGGATTACTCTTTGCCTTTTCCATTTCGATTTGTTTAAGTCTGCGATGATGTTCTTTCAAATCTTCTTCAGGTTCGGGAGCGAAGCCAACTGATTTTTTCTTTGGTTTGGAAGACTGGTCGACTTCGTGTATATCAAGCAGATCAGTGGTATCCAGAGTGGTGCTCTTGTTCTTCTCGATTTCTTGATTAGCCTGTTGCTTGTCGTTATCGATTGTTGTTTCTTGCTTGTCGTTATCACTTGCTGATTTCTTGTTATGATCTTCAGTTGTTGTTGACTCTTGACTTAAAGGAGCGTTAGCATCAAGCTCTTTGGAATTCTGTGGTTCCAGCTCTGTTAAGGGCTCATTATGTTTAGTTTCAGGTGAAGCCATCTTCAACTTGAAATCAAAATTTTGTTTTTCAATTAAACGAAATAAAATTTCGTGGCACAATCGGCTTCGTCTACCTGATTTGTTTACCTTGGTTGCTCAATTTGGCTTCCAAACTTTGATCGTGTGTGGTTTGCGATTTGATCAAGCGGCAAATATTAGACTAAATTTATAAACGGGATACTCGAATATAAATTTATACATATATATATAATTCCTTATATTCTTCAATGCAAAATGCTTCTATCAATGAGATTTCCTATCTTGTCAATTGCCTTGTCTTCGTAGTATGATAGTGTCTAAAAAGAGAATCAAGATGAAAAAAAAAAAATGAATGATCTGAAAATCCCTCCTATCCTTCACATTATTTTCTTTTTTTTTTTTCGTTTTGTATGAGGAAACGGGGCCAAACGTCAGATCGGCCCGCTCAAAAAGCAAAAAAAAAATAATAATAATAATAATAATAATATCGGGATAAATGGAATGGTGAAATATATGGTGTACGGATGTGCCATATTGTCAATTCAAAACAAAATATCAGGAAATATAATCCCCGAACAATAAACAAGGAGAGGCTGACAACAAGCAGATTTAATCTTGAACAGTCAATCCGATTGATGAACTTCATTCTTTTTTTCCTTAGCATCATCTCAAATTCTTCTCATAGCCATTCATAATTCAAACTTCGAGAAAATGTGGCTTCCTACCGTCATTGGCTACGTTTTCTGTTTACTATTGACAGTATGGGGCATACAATATCATATAAATATATTCAGATATCCGGTCCACACCCTGATATCACTAACCTTAGCTGTCTTTATACCGTTGTCAATCATTCTCCTACTACCCGTTGATTATGTGTCTCATAATACCACAGAGACCATTCCGTGGTTCTCTTTGCCAGATAATGTTATTTTGATTTTATGGAAAACTAATTATTGGATTACTTTTTTATTGACATGGTTAATACTACCTACACTACAAGAATATTATCGATCGGGTGCTTTTGAAAAGATGAGTAAATTGAAGGATGCATTCAAGAAGAACTTAAAGTTTCAATTGGTGATATTAGGGGTTTCCGTGGTGGGAATCATTTATCTTCTATTGGAAGCTGGTTTATCGTTCAATCACATCAAATTAATGGTCATTGCAATGTCACATATTTATTCCCTTGTTTTGGCATTATGGTTGATGGCTCATGGCCTCATTAGTATTCCTAGAGATTTATGGCACGAGGGAAATCATGTAACTAATTTGAATCATCATTATTTGAAAGTTCCTCGAGCAGTCGATAATTTGGAAGATACCAAAATTTCCTTTAAGGAAGACATTTTACAAGTTTTAGTGTTGACAAAAAATTTTACGAGTACATCTCCTGAGGACTTTAAGTATAGAGATTGGATTCTTGAATTATATTCTCTGATACCAGGTGAATTTAAAGAACAAATGGAACGCCAATATTTAGAAAATTCTAATAATTCCATCGCCCGAGACCAACTTACCACTAGCTTCATGACCAAACTTAGTGCTAATTTTAATCTGAATTTACACAAATTGATCGCTTATGAATCCGAATTTAACGCCCTTTTCGTCCAAATTACTCATTTGGAAGATACAATTGCTGCCAAATCCAATTCAAACACTCAACAGCATAACCAGCTTGTTTATAGAGTACCCACCATGTCATTCCTTAAACCAAGGACAAGATACTATTTCCAAATTTATGTCAAACCAGTTTTTTCACGTTTAGTGGCGCTTGTGTTATTTGCTGCATCTATTGTCATACTTCAATCGGAATTCTTCCACTCCACACATTTATCATTAATCAACACAATTGTATACAAAACCGGCATCCATAATCATAGTTCATTGCAATTGATAGTTTCGTCAATATCATTTTCATACATCTTGTTTGCTTCATTGAACTCGTTAACTCATCTCAAGATATTCAATATGTATCACTTGGTACGCCACCGTAGTGATATCGTATCGGCTTGTTTTTATACAACCTACATTGCCAGATTAACCATCCCGTTATCATATAATTTCATCACTTTATTCTATTCTCGGGAATCTATTTTTGAAACCTGGTTCGGAAAATCAATTCATCTTACCGGCTTATTTAACTTGATGAACAATTGGATTCCTCGCTTTGTGTTGATTCCAGTTGTACTTACTGTTTTCAATGTATATGACAAGTTGAAAAAGCGTTTAGGTTTGAACTCCGATTTGTATGACTCGTGGGCTTTATTCGATACTGATGATGGTGAAAACAATACCAATCTAAACGGTGATAATAACGGTGGCAATCTACAAAATAAAAGAAGAGATATGATTATTGTCGAGGCAAAACGTATCATCAGTCGTGAATTGTTCAAACGTCAACAACAGGATAACAGTCAAAGCAATGAAAACCTACGGTCTTTTAATTTAGCTACTGCTGCCAATACAAACTACGAAAATAATCGTCGTAGTTTCCATGACAATTTGATATCATCTACCAGGGAAAGAGTGGATGATGAGTATCATGATGATCTTGATTCAACCGGTTCATTGAATCAACCTTGGCTCGCCGCGCCTGAATCTATCTCTGACTCAAACAATATTTGGAGTTCAGTCGGGAATGCTTTCTCGGGGATTCGAAACCAATTTTCAACAAGATTCGGAGGTCGCCCTGCTAGACCGTCAGTGAGCGACTCAAATGGTTATAGAGATGAACCAATTGATGGATTTGATTATGATGATGACCCGGAGGAACGAATGGTGTTGTGAAGACCAGCATAAAATGATTATAATGCTTTATAGTAACTCGAAGACATCGGTCATATATAGAATAATACGTCTTTCGATATTTCTATACCCTCTTAGTTAAACTGTAGCAACTTGATTGATGCATTGTAGTATTCCTTTGCTAGTCATTATTCATATATGTCACCTCCAGTATGGTACGGATGTTTTTTTCCGATCGGTTAAGTGCATGAACCACTAACAAAAAAAAAAAAAAGAAAAAAAAAGAAATAGTACAAACAAAATAACCAAAAATAATGGGGAAAGAAAAATACCCTTAAAACAGGGACACATGTATTCGGAACGATTCTTCAGTGAGTTTCAAATAAAAGTATAAAAACAAAAAAAAAAAAAAAAAAAAAAGAAAATTCCGGAACCAAAAAGAACAGGGTTTACAGATCATATAGATACTTCCTTCGTTTGTTCAATTGATGACACCGTGCTTTGTCATAATTGATGTCTACTAAACCTGCTAGGTCCCATTTACTCCGCTTTTCATCCATTCCATCCCAGTTCTTACTTTACCTTTCATTTGTCTTGCGGGGGCACTTTCAATTTTATTGAAACCTAATGATATGACATTAATAAACTGCCAACCATGTTCTGGTTTTCTACTTCGCAATATATATAAAATAACAGCTAATCATCAACGTCGATCCGTATCATCTGCGATTTCATTTACTGCTATTGACAGGGAAGCATATAACAAATCACAACCACATAAAATTGGTAAATTACGAGTGCCACTTTTGAAAAGCCCTTCTCATTTGGGACATTTTACTTCAAGAGTTAATCGAATTTACAATGAGGATAAATACAATGCTAATGTTTTACTGTTACCTCATGACAAGACAGTTTTCCATTTTGGTGTTCATGATGGTCATGGTGGAGATCAATGCTCTACTTTTCTTCTGAAACATTTGTCAGAAGAAATTGAGCTGGCAAACGTACTAGCGCAAAGTTCGAGTGAGGAAGAGAGAGACGAGTTGGCCAAAAAATATTGGAAAAATATTGGGGGGTACTGGAAGAGATGGTATAAACAAAGAAAGGAAAATTTTGCCAAGTTGGAGACAATTGCTAATGAAATAAAATTAAAAAACGTTGAATTCATAGAAGATGACTTTAAGTCTCGATTACCATTATCATTTTTGAAGACAGATTATGATTTTTTCGAACAAGATGACAATACATCAGGGTCAACGTGTACCAATGCTTTTATCGAAACTATTTGGTCTGTTCCTGGATCGTTCTCACCTGTGTATGAACAATACTATTTCAATCGTAAGACCATATCCAAACTTACCATAGCGCATGTTGGTGATACAAAAGCAATTATTGTTGATCGACACGGCGAAGCTCATCCATTAACGCAGCCACATCATCCATCCAACCCTTTGGAGGCTGCTCGACTTCGAAGGTTTTCCACAAACTTTTTCATGACTGATTCGTTTGGCGAAGAAAGATTTATTGCTTTAGCTAATACCCGTGCGTTTGGTGATGTAGACTACAAGCAGATGGGTGTTAGTGCCGAACCTGACATATCCCAATATATAATTGGAGATGCAGAATCAATTCAACAAAAACTAGCTACTGATGAAATCAAAAAGTATACAATTGGTGGACATGGGGGTGATGAAGGTTTTATGGTACTTTGCTCAGATGGTGTTACGAATGAGCTTACCGATCAAGAAATCGCAGATATTGTCATGGTCCATTTTAACATGAAGGGCCATCCACAAGCCACTCCACAGTTGTGTGCTGAAGAAGTCGTCAAGTTCGTTGAATATATAGGCGGAGATGACAACGCAACCTGTTTGGTGGTAAGACTCAATGGCTGGGGTAAATGGCCAATCATTGATAGAACAGGTGAATTGAGACAGGAAAGAATGAACGCTTACAGCCCAAGAGGTGAACGGTGATAAATTCCTGCTCTTCCCTTCTTGCAGTTTTTACTTCGCAAACTCTATTATTTTAGACAGTAACTTATATCTGCATTCATCCTTTTCTTACTTTTTAGTTTAGTGTTGTATTTTTCTTCTTTTTTTTTTACTGTCTTCTCTGCTATCAACACATGAAAATTTCTGATATTATTTGTACATTTATTACCGTATATTTACAAGATGAAAAGTAGGAATTAGTGAAAAGAAGTTGTAGGAGAATGGAAAAGACAATATTAAAATTTAACCCTGGAATAGCTTATGTCGTTTAATTCTTAGAGAATTTGTACTGGAATCTCTTTCTGGTTGGAGCAAATTCACCCAACTTGTTACCCACCATTTCATCAGTTATGTCAACTTCAACGTAATCCTTACCATTATGTATTTGGAATTTTAACCCGACAAATTGAGGTAATATGGTGCAACTTCTGGCGTTAGTTCTGATCGGGGTGCCATTTTTAATCGCATGAGCGATGGGTAAAGGAACAACATGCGGACCTTTCCAAGCGGACCTTCCCATTAATAGTATCGATGGTCTCATAATGTATATGCAAGTATTTGTGAATGGGAGTCAATATTCACTTATCCAAAGTTAGTTGATCTCACTGTAAATCTATACTCCTGAAGCTTTCAGTTTTTTTTTTTCTCGTCCTTCTTCATAAATTTTGCATGGAGACAAAGTGAGGAAAATCAAGTCACGTGCATATAGTCATTCAATGCAGGATCGAACAAAAACTAAAATCATTATGCTGATGAGATGAAGCTGGAGATGACCTGATAAGGTACTACTTATCGAATTGAAATATAAGGATACCTTGACGAAACATACTTCATGTTCGCACAAAGATTCGACCCGGCCGCTTTCTTGCCCAAACAGGAGCAAGAAAGCTCATCAAGTGAAGAGGAGACTACAAAAAAGAGAAGGTTGAGTCAAACATCCATATCGAGCGATGATAGTGATGACAGCGGAGATTCTGATTCAGAACAATCATCGCCCGAGGAAGGTGAAACCGAAAAGCATGCTAATTCTCTGAACAATAGCACGCAAGCGATCTCTGATATGGCATCTACCTCGAGCCTGGATTCTGAACTGGACTCTGAACTGGACTCTCGAGCAAGTTCATCAGATGAGGAAGATAGAATGGAAATAGATGAAATAGAAACAATAGAAACACCCAACAAGGATAGACAGACAAGCAAGGAACACGACAATGATATTGAAGCTGCTGAAAAGGAGTCTATAGATGAACAACCAATAGAAAATGATCCTGAATATTTATCTAAGCACCTGAAGATTCTTTCCAAATTTCAAAAATCCGTCGTTGGACCAAGAAAGAATCAAGAACAAATTTCTGAAAGTAGTGACAGTGAATCAGAAGAGAACAAGGTGGAGCAGCAAGATTTGGCTCCATTGCCACAACCAGCCTTGCCCAGAGATAAGAGGTTGGTATCAAGTACGACCCACTTGAAAAGTTTGGATTGGTTAGTTACACCCACATACTTTTCACCCGAAAATATAAAACCCATGAAGGAGTTCAAATATTTGTCACCTTTCATGCTTAAAAATCTACAATCGGCAGGTTTCACCAGTGCATTTTCAGTTCAAATAGCTGTCCTTGAGTTATTACTTGAAGATTTTGAAAAAAACAAACTTCAGCCAGACTTCAGGGGTGATCTTTTGGTTAACGCAGCAACTGGTTCTGGTAAAACATTAGCATACTCCATTCCAATAATACAAGCGTTACACAAAAGAACTGTGCCCCGTGTTAGAGCTATTATTTTGGTTCCGACTAAACCATTGATCAATCAAGTCAAGTCTACTTTGTTACAGCTATCAAGAGGTACTGCTTTATCCGTTGTTAATTTGAAAAATGACTTGTCTATAAACGAAGAAGCCTCAAAGTTGACACAGAATGAACCCGATATTATCGTATCCACACCCGGTAGATTAGTTGATCACATAGCCAAGGGGTCCATTAGTTTGAAACACTTAAGATACTTGGTGATCGATGAAGCTGATCGTTTATTGAACCAGTCTTTCCAAAATTGGTGTCAAGCGCTCATAACATCTATCGAGCAACATGCATCTAAGACCAATGATATCTCCAATACATGGTCCTTGAAACCTCAAAAATTGATATTTTCAGCTACTTTAACAACCGATGCTGGTAAGCTAGCATTATTAAAATTTGAAAAGCCAAGATTGATTATCATCAACAGTCAACAAAGTCTTGTCAATGAACTTTATAGTGTTCCTTCCACCTTATCAGAACATATGATTTCACTTGGATCTGCCAAATCCCCTATGAAACCATTGGTTTTAGCCAAATTTTTGATAGATCAAGGTAAGACATCCAACGTCTTAGTGTTTGCCAAGTCAAACGAAGCAACCCTAAGATTGTCTAAGTTATTGTCATTACTCTTTCAGACCCTTTCACCCAATGTCAACATCAGTGTTATGCATATAAACTCTACTAATAATACTACCTCTGTTCGTTCTAAGATCTTGAAGGATTTTTCTACACAATCAATCAATATTTTGGTAGCCACTGATTTGATTGCTCGTGGTATCGATGTATTATCCATCACTGACGTTGTCAATTATGACTTACCCAATTCATCTCGTGAATATGTCCATAGAGTGGGGCGTACAGCAAGAGCTAATCAACGAGGTCATGCATACACCTTATGCTTCGGTAAAGGGGAGACCAAATGGTTTAATAGCATTATGAAGGATGTTGGTAGAGGTGGAAAAGTTATAGAGCCTGTCGATTGGGATGCCAAGAATTTGATAACATCAGAAGATGAAGATGTATACGCCAACTCGTTACTGAGTTTGCAAAAGCAAGTGTATAATAAGTAGACTGAAATTGAAAATCTGTAATAATAACGGTATTCCCTAAGGGCTTCTTTTTGGTTTTCCTGTAGAAGTACATGTACGTGTCGCTGTATGCAGGTTCGGGTTCTTTACATCTTGCGGCGTAGTGAAATATATCCGCGAAGACCCTTTTGATAAGCAACTGAATCTATTCACAAACGAATTGCCTAAAGTATTTCCTGCAAAGACGGATTCATCATTCAGCTCCAAAAATGTCAGACAGTAACACGGATTTGGAGAGCTTGGGTGTCAAATTGGTCGATCAAGATGAACTCGAAACATCGATTACTAAGAAAGCAAACGCCGTTTTGATTAGTAAAGATAAAGAGCTTGATGAAAAGAGATTAGAGAAGACCACAAAAGACCTCAACAAAACTTTATCTCGTATCAAAATTTTGGAGAAAAGATTATCAGATCCGAGAACAAAGCTCTCACAACGTAAACAGTTGAAAGATGAAATTGAATGGTTCAAACAAAATGAGCTTGAACCGCTACAAAGTGATATCAACGATATAACTTCAAGATTAAAAGAGGGAGCTTCGCAACTAAATGAGACAACTCCACAAAATATATCCAAAGATCAGTATAAAAACGAAAAATTACCAGGCGAGTCTGAAAGGGATTTCCTCATACGTACAGGAAAAATAACTGCTTTCGGTAATGAGAATGCGTTTCAGCAAACTAACCCCTCTAAAGATGTAGCCAGCCGTGTCTTTCTACGGGCACCAGGTTTTGAGGATGCTGACAATCGCGAGGCAAAAGGTATACAAGGAACTATAAAAGATGACGAAGACAAGTTGAGTGAAGGTGTACTGTATAGTACCGAAGATCGAGTTGAAAGAAGAAAACGGAAACGAGATGCATCAGAGGGCTCAGATTATGGAGAAATCGAAGGCGAAGAGGACTTGGATGATAGCATGAGTGACAATTTTGTAGTTGAAGACGATGATGACGATGATGAAGAATTTTCGAAGTCTCATAAGAAAAGTTCAAAATCTAAGACGGCCCCGTCGTCAGCATTCAAGGAACAACGTAATATTGATGACGGCGATGAACTGTTCTATCAAGCCCGCCTCAAAGACTGGACAGCGAGACGTTCTGCACTTCGAAGTGATATACCTAATGGGGAGGATGATACTGAAGAGTGGTTCAAACCGCACCCCAGTATTCCTGACGCTGTACTTAACCCTGAATTCAAACTACCTGGTGATATATATCCAGCCTTGCTAGATTATCAAAAGACATGCGTTCAATGGCTTTGGGAACTATATACGCAAAAGGCGGGAGGTATTATAGGTGATGAAATGGGATTGGGTAAAACCATTCAAATCATAGCTTTTCTTGCAGGACTACACTATTCGGGGCTCTTAGATAAACCAGTTCTTGTGGTGGTACCGGCTACGGTCTTGAATCAATGGGTAAACGAGTTTCACAAGTGGTGGCCTCCGTTACGATGCGTGATCTTGCACAGTATAGGATCAGGGATGACCAAATCATCCATCACCTCTGAAGAACAAATTGAGGCTTATCTAGAGACTCAGGACCCTGATTCGGTTGATAGCAATAACTTTAAAGGGATAAGCAGCCACATCAACGCTCAGGAGATTATAGATAGAGTGTGTGAAAGGGGGCACGTTTTGGTGACTACTTACGTGGGCTTGCGAATTTATTCGCGGCATATACTACCTAAACAGTGGGGTTATGTCGTTCTCGATGAGGGTCATAAAATTCGTAATCCGGATTCAGATATTTCTTTAACGTGCAAACAAATCAAAACCTATAATAGGGTAATTTTGTCGGGTACACCCATTCAGAATAATTTGAAGGAACTATGGTCATTATTTGATTTTGTTTTCCCTGGAAGACTTGGGACACTACCTGTGTTTGAACAACAGTTCTCTATCCCTATAAATATGGGAGGCTACGCAAATGCTTCCAATGTTCAGGTGCAAACTGGTTACAAGTGTGCCGTAGTTTTGAGAGATCTTGTATCGCCATACTTACTTCGTCGTTTGAAAAACGATGTTGCGCAAGATCTACCCAAGAAAAATGAGATGGTGCTTTTTGTCAAATTGACTCAATTCCAGCAAGATATGTACGAGAAATTTTTGGGGAGTGAAGATTTGAATGCCATCTTAAAAGGTCGCAGGAACGTGTTGATGGGGGTTGACATCTTGAGAAAAATTTGCAATCATCCTGACCTTGTTGATCGAGAACTATTGAGTCGCCGTAAAGGGTATAACTATGGTTCCCCGACAAAGTCAGGGAAAATGCAAGTTCTCAAAAACTTATTGCAATTATGGCAGAAAGAAGGTCATCGGACTTTGCTATTTTGTCAAACAAAACAGATGTTAGATATTTTGGAGAAATTTGTGGCTAATTTGAGACCTATCGATAATGATGCAAAGGAAGTCAGCTCACTTGATGAGCGCTTCAATTATCTACGAATGGATGGATCTACGGCTATATCAAAGAGGCAAGATTTGGTTGATACTTTCAATAGCAATCACTTTTATCACGTCTTTTTATTAACAACAAAAGTTGGTGGTTTGGGAGTGAATTTAACAGGTGCTGATAGAGTCATTATTTTTGATCCCGATTGGAATCCATCTACTGATATACAAGCACGTGAAAGAGCTTGGAGATTAGGGCAAAAGAAAGATATCACAATTTACCGCTTAATGACGGCCGGATCAATCGAGGAGAAAATCTATCATCGACAGATTTTCAAAACTTTCTTGACTAACAAAATTTTGAAAGATCCTAAGCAAAGGCGGTTCTTTAAAATGAACGATTTGCATGACTTGTTTACGTTAGGTGATCCCGAAGAAAAGGGTACTGAGACTGGTGATTTATTTAATGGCTCAGAAGTTGCCCTAAGCGGGAAAAAAAATCGTGTATCAAATAAATTGTTCAAGCCCAAGCACAAGAATGACGATGATTTCTATCAGGTTGCCAACATTATGGGAGTTTCCAAACTTGATGAGTTCGAGGGAGATCCCGCAGAAGGCAATTCTAAAGATGGTGCATCGGATTCAAAGGATGAAAATCGAATCATGGCTGGACTTTTCGCAAACAGTGGTGTTGTGCATAGTACTCTAAAGCATGATGATATCATGGACTCATCCAAGCAAGAACTTACTATTGTTGAGCGTGAAGCTTCCAAAGTTGCTAATGAAGCGGCTGAAATGTTAAAGAAATCACGCAAGTTAGCCCGTAAAAATGAGATCGGCACCCCAACCTGGACCGGTAAGTTTGGCGCAGCAGGGAAATTCGGCCCTAAATTTGGAAGAAAGCAAAATGGGATAGGAAGATCATCGACACCAAATTCTGCCAATTCAACTCCGACCCTGAGCAGAGCCTCAACGCCCCTTCCGAAAGATAATAATAATTTACTTTCCTCTACTTCAATCTTGAGTGATTTGAAGCAGAATAAGTTATCGGAAGCTAATACAAAGTTCAAGTTTGGAGGTAAGAATAAACATCATTCAACTGTTAGTCACAACGAGTCTAAACTCGTCAATGAAAAGCAGGAAACTTTGAGTAAATTGATCAACTACTTTCATGGCAAATCTGATTTTTTCAGCACGTCCAATGATATTTTGAAAAACCTACCATTTAAGGTTGATGTGAAGAACGAGAAGGAGATGGTGATGATTAGATCATTATTACGAGAGATTGCTGACTGGGATGGCAAGAAAAAAGGCTGGAAGCTCAAGGATGTTTTTCAAATCCAAGCATAAGATTTATAATGTATATGAATATTTATATTATACCCCGGATTATCCAAGACTCGATCGGCCCGATTCGTAATCTTTTTTCTTGGGTTCCCGACACTGTAATTTTTTTATACAGTATTTATTCCGAATCATCTTTGTTATTTTTTTTCAGAACGAGAAAAAGAAAAAGAGCCGTTATGGAACGAAAAAAAAAATAGAGAAGATTTATAAAGAACGTATTGCATGCTGCTTTACTCACTCATATCACATCATTCCTAGAGACACATTCCTAAGCAAAAGTGAAATGATACGAATACGACCTTTATTGTCGCTTCAACGGCTGACTTATCGATATTTGTCAGTTCGGAATTCAACAGATCATAAGCATTTAGTCGAAAGCTGCCCCACACCCCAATACGATACCGGTTGCACACATTGTGAAATCCCCGAATTCCCACCCGATAAACAAATCGATTACAAAAAAAATTTGAACGGTACTAGTGTACTACCATGGAAACATGTCCTTATTTTGTCACATGGCTACAGTGATTTCTATACTATGCCATCAAAAATAGAATTTGTTCCTGGATCATTGGCGCAAGAGATCAATGCATTGAAAAGAGGTGCTATTTCGCCGTATCACCCAGTTTTAGTGTCCAATGTGTCTTCTAAATTTACCGAGCGGATCAACGAACGCAATGAAAGTCATGACAAAGGTGAACAAACTGTGTACTTGTATCCCGATAATAAGATTATTAAGTTTGATATTTCGAACACCAAGCAATTCATAAAAAAATACTGTGTACCCTTAGATGAAGAGATGAATAAATTCGAACCAGTGTACAATCCATTTTCTAAATCCACTACCAAACTAAAAACAAATAAGCAGCACAATGTTAGCTCGCTGATGTTCGAAGAAATGCCTATTGAAAATGATTTGGTGTTGATTTGCGGACATATGCAGAGAGACATTCGATGTGGTGAATTGGCACCTTTACTCATAAATGAATTCGAACGAGTGTTGAAAAAGGAAGGACTAGATGGAAAGGTTGATGTGGGATTAATATCTCATATTGGGGGGCATGCATACGCTGGAAACGTGATTTATTTTCCCGCCGATAAACTGAAGAGCATAGTTTGGTACGGACGTGTGTTTCCGTCGTTGGTCCAAGGTGTGGTTCAGGAAACCATATTAAGGGGCAACATCATTAAAGAGTTATATAGAGGGGAGTTGTAATAAAATCTGTATTTATTTAAGTACCTAATCGTTCGTCTGGTTCTTGGCTTGTTCGAGTAGTAATAAACAAGTTTATATATTATACTTAATTTTGAGAGTGACATATTTTCTACAAAATGAGATTTATGATCCTAAAATGATATCGTAACTTAAGGTCTAGAAATTCACCAACGATAAATTGTTGTAATGCGCATCAGAATAAATACAGTACGGAAAGCTACTGAAACGTGCATCGGTTGAAATGAATGATACTGCTGTTGATAAGAAGAGGGTAGCTAGCTTCCATTTCTTTGTTATTCTCGAGATTTGTTGCGAAATCGCTTTTTCTTTCGTTGATTTTATAGCGCAAACAGTGAAAGTTTTGTCCTTTTTTCTTTATTTATTGCAGTCTTGCCGCAAAATCGTGTAAAGCAGCTTGTCTTTTTTGCACAAAAATAACAGACAACTACTCGATGAAACTTTGCGTTGTGCTCCAACACTTGATAAACGTGTTTGGGTAAAACAAAAATCTAAATAAACAAGCACATCTCTTTACTGTCTGTGAACTTGGCGAGAGGCCACTGGCAGTGGTGAAAGAAACATACTAATCAAAGTAGACCAAAGGCAAAAATTAACGAAGTCATCAATTTAATGCGCAAAACCAACCTGTATGCAAGACCACACATTGAAAATAAGACAAGCAAGTTAGCGTTATTTAATAAATAGGGTTTGCAGTAGCGAAACCAAATGCACGTTGTATGTATGGAGTGATCTGGTTTTGTGGCTCCATGGGTGAGGCGGGACATAAGACGTTGGTTTCAAACGTTGACTATTCATTACATTACTTATACTATGAGCATTTACAGAGAAGTTTCGGGTAGGCAATAAACTAAGTGGTAGGCAAGAAGGGAAGGTCCCGAGGAAGCAAGAGATTCAACATATAAATATATGACTTTTCTACACCTAAGCTTCATTTGCTTTACTAAAGCTAGACCATTTGGTCCGACGCAAGAAGGGTTAAACAGAGCAGGCAGAAATCAGCCATGGCTATTTCGCGTCACAACTGTTTTAAATTGTTATTACTTGAATATAGGTATGTCGTTTTCTTTGTTGAGACTCTTCCTTGACATTAAAACCAAAAAACCGCGATTTGAATAGCCCATCATTATGCAAGGAGCTCCTCTTTTGGCCTCAATTGATATGTGTGTTTTCCTAATTACTATTGCTATGAGCAAATTGGGCAAGTATGTAAGATAGGGCACGACGCATATAAGCGCTAATATGTATAAGCTACGCGTCACCTCTTACAGCGTGCAAGAGAAAATGTTGCTTAGGGCACTGGCCAGAATTAATTAGTCACTATGTCATGAGAGAGAACATACCTGATGACAGTTGTTCGGATGCTGAAGACTTACCCTCTTGCAATTTTCCTACCCTTCGAATTTGCATCTTTGGATAAATACATTTGTAACGGCTTTTTTTTTGTCTGTTTTTTATTTGTCTGTGTATCAAAGCTTTAGCAGTAACCTTAAAGAGAACAATAAAAGATTTAAATTCTATTGCTATTCTCGAGCATAACAAACAAAGCAAAGGTAAAAAGCCTACACTATTTTTTATTTTTTCCTTGAGCGTTTGTGTCAAAGATAGCAAACAGCCCCCGGAAAGCATGGGCAGCATTTCCGGGGCTCAGTTCCATACTTTAATTGAACTTGCACTAAGCATATTAAGTAATCGGGGAGTCGTGGCCGAGATATATCCGAGGGTAGAGTAATGATTTTTGTGGGCAAATTCAAAAAAAAAAGACCGATAAAACTCGAATAGCTGCATGCTGCAAGGTGGACAGGTGCAAAAAGAAGAAAACAGGAAAAGAGCAAGAAGCAAGAAAAAGTCTGCATGATCGATCAATCTATTCAAGCACGGCTTGTCGGTTTTATTGTCAGAATCTCTTTATTTTTGAATTTTGTTAGTGGAATGATCAGCCAACCTGACAATAAATAAAACAATCACGGTATGAATTAAAGTTTAAGTATAAGACACTAGTCATAAGGTTTACATAATGCTGACGATCTTGTTTTCCAATTCTCTATTTTTTGAGCAAGAAGAGGGGTGAAAAAATATTCTTGTCCTTACAAGAAGCATACTCCGAATGATATTTTACAGAGTGCATTTTCTCTTACAATTGCCAATTTCGGGGTTCTCCTGCTTTGCCATTTTCCATTCTAATGCTGGTTGCAAAAAATGTGGAATATATGACATCTCAATAATTGAATTGTAGATTGTAAACAGTCCATGGTTATTATACAATTCGTGTGGATCAAACAGTATATACGAGCGCATAATAAATGTTGGGTCGAGAACACACAGAAAAAAAAAAGAAAAAATAAACAAAACAATTTTGAAGAAAAAAAGAGCAAAAAAAAACATGAAACAAAAGAAGAGCAAAACATAAACAAGCAGTACCAGCAGCAAAGTCTCATGAGAGAGTGTATATCCCATTTCAGTCCCACCGATTGTTAGTATTGCCAATTCGTCAGCAATTGACCTACAGAAGGTCAGCAGACTTCCTTGGTGTTTGGTGTCTAGCTGACTGTAGTCAAAAAGCAGCTTTGTCACCATCTTACGTAATCAATAGCCTCTATGTAGTCATTTGTTTGAAACGCGTCCCATCTGAAAGATTCAGGTCCGTTCCATCTTTAGGCTCAATCTCAAGATTAGTCGTGATGACGATTTCAGTTTGATGTTGTAAGATCACGCCATTTCCGTTTGAAAGTTTACTTTGTAGGTCCGTCTTGTCCATCTCAACGAAATCTTTTTTTTTTCTTTTTTTTCTTTGTATCACTTAATGGCCATAACTCCTATTTCGAGCCTTCCTCCACTTCGCAGGCGAATCTTAGATTATACTTTCAATTATGAAACAATTGATAGAACAAGCTGCGGTTGAACAATAGGGCATATTTTTTCTGCTTCTGGGTAGGAGTGTCTAGAGGATTTTTCTTTTTTACCTTTCGGTAGCTAAGAGAAACCACATTTAAGCATAGTTGCATACGAATGCATATGCATACATATGCATACAGCTCCCCCAATTGTCTATTTGGAATTGGGATTTTTTGTTTTGTTCATGTTACTGGTTGAACAGTATAGAACACCCCAGCAGGTCAGAATGCAACCTAAATGCTAAACATAGCCTGTGTGACATTTGATGTTCCAGGATAAACAAAAGGAAACTAAATTGTGACTCGAAAAAAGTTGGGGTCAAAACATATTTGAATAAAACATTACAGAAAGCAAAATGAAGACAAGAAGCAAAGTAGAAAATAAGTATGGAAGAAATAAAACAAGCAATAAAGCATTCGACCAAGATTTTTCCAGGTACCCATTCACAATTGGCCCCGTTGAATACCCAATGTAGCATAAACTGAGCATATTCGGGCAAAGATTCTTCTTTTAAATAAAAAGAAAAACTATTCGCTTGATGACTTTTTTTTTCAGAAATTTTTTATTTTTTTTTTTCTGCTTCCGAAAGAAATTACAGGTGCAGGTCGTGCTTTATTCGATAAATTCTACTTCCTTTGATCCAATCTTGGATCATGCACCTCCCTCATGCAATCCAGAGATAAATTGAAATAACCTTTTTTGAATTATTTTTGAAGTATGGATAAGTATACTGCCATATGGGCGCCATTTCGAATCAGCATGCTTCAAGAAGCAGACCGCTGATTTGCGAGAAACGATGACATTTTGGTTAACAGATGTTTAGCGCAAGATTAAAAAAAAAAAGAAAGTTTTTGTTTTTTTCTACCTTTGAAATTAACTAGACACACGCACGCGCCATCTATTGCGCCTTACATGGCATGGCATTGCATATGTTTTTTTTTTTTTTTTGTTTTGGCTCCTGATGTTGCATTGTGCCAGGTAACTCATTTTTTTTTTTTCCTTTTTCATTTTTGAATAAAATTCAACTGGCATCTCTGTAGAGATTGACAAACCACATCAAAAAGATCTGGCTGTGAAAGCACAAAAATATAAGCAGCAACATTAACACCAAACAAATTGCTAGCTCAGATAATTGATCATTCCTACTTTCAAGACTCGGACCTTGGCCGCTCGTATATTAGTATGTAACACACTGTTGTTGGGGAGGGGTGGTCACTGCGTGGGTCTTTGTGCGGGATTTCATCTTGTAACCGCCGATCTTTTTTTCAAGGCCGAAGGTCCGTAGATATAGATAAGGAAGATTCATTGGCTCACTAGGATCTAAATTCAATCGACTAATTCAATACAAAGATCTATATTTATTTCATTGACTACCACCTACATCAATCGTTAGTTCATTGAGCGCCATTTATATGTACATGTTATTCCAGAAATCGAAAACATGATAAATGTTGCACAAAATCAGATTAGCGATGATTTTTACCCTACAGTATTTCTTTTTTTTCTTTTTTTTACGAAACTTATTTTAAGTTTCAAGCAATTTTACAAATCAACAGCTGGAAGAAAAATACCCGCTAGAATTTTAGTAACATAATTTGGAAGTGACTGATTGCAAATTGCTCCTTTCCGTATGTTGAGATTTGTTGAGGAGGTAACAAATCGGATAGGATAAAAAAAAGGAGAAAAATGAGATGAAAAACGTCAAGAATAATATAAGTAGGATATTTCATTGGTTATGGGAATTTACTCAAAAATGATATTATCCATACTGTGCCACAACCCCCTATCCCTACTCTAGGAATTTTTGAATACAATCATCACGCCGCCAAAGAATTCGTACTCAGAATACGATGGCCAAAGTCAACCTTATGAAAGAGAAGGAAAAGGAGAGTGAAAAATAGCAAGGAAAAAAAAAAAAAAAAAAAAAGAAAAAAAGACATTTATATGGGGGCACCCGACAGACAAAAAAAAACCAGAGAGTAATTATTTTTATCTGCGCTTGCAATTCTTTGTTCGGGTCAGAGTTTATAAATATGCATGAAGGTAAATAAAGAGAATAAAGACAAAAAAAAAATGAGCCAGACAAAACAAAACGGAGCATGAAAGCGAATTAAGTTTGTGTAATTTGTCAACGCTGCCGCTCGAACTGTTGGGTTGTTCCTTTAATTTCTGATTCTCGGGATTCGTTATTGTTGCTAGTATAGAACAAAAAGACAAAACTGAAATCAGGAGAGAAACAGCGTGGAATTTTGTGTAATGTCTTGTCACACTTCTGCGTGGTGATGCATATCGTGCATGACCGCATTTTATTCTCGCACGTATTTATGTGCACCTTCCCGCCTGCTTCCTTGGGTGCTTGTCTGGGCTGCGTGCCTGCACAAGAATATTTTTCTCTCTCCTGTATGTCCTCTGAAATGTTATTTTTCTGCATTGTTACATTTTGATTTCTATGGTTTGTCTTTTTCTTTTTTTTATTCTTTGCACCTATCCCGGCACTACTAGTCCTGTTGAAACTGGGTTGAAAAACTTAATACTATGTTGAGAACTTAGATAGCGAGGAGATTGTCTAGTTCAAAGAATGAATATTTCTTATGGTTATAGTTGTAAAGCATTAGATGACGTAAGCCTTACTCAAAGAAAAATTAAGCTAAACTGCAACTTCGATCATTTGTTTTCTTTTTTTTTATTTTTTTTTTTTTCTGTTTCTTTTCTTTTCTTTTTTTTTTACCTTTTTATTTTTTCGGGCACTTTTTTTTTTTAAATTTTTTTTTTTTTTTTCGTTTTTAATGCATTTTTTGTTTCACTTTGTCGTTCAAATTTTTCTTTTTGTTTCTTTTCTATCTTAACAATCACAACATCACTTCCTTTGTCTGAGAGAGTGGGTATGGACTGCCGATTGTGTAGTTTGAGAATAATCTGGAATCAATAGGCCATTCTTAGTGTGACTGTCGCTTGCGAATCCAACAGGCTTTTTTTTTCGATAATCCCATCGCATCTGAAGCTTTTTTTTTGTTCTGATAATTTTATTTTTAATCTATATATATATATTTTTTTTTTTTTCACCTACAGTTGAGTTTGCATAAGTATTAAAACCTAATTTTTGCTCTATTTCGCCTCTCGCTTTACCTTTTCTTCTTTTGTTTATTCTTATTATTATTCTTATTTATTATTTTTTCCCTTCTCAATTTTCTTTTTTTTTTTTTTTTTTTTTTTTTTTTTTTTTTTCGTTTTTTTTTTTTTTTTCTTTCTTTCTTTGATTTTTGTTTTTGATTTTTTAGTTCTTCTTATTTTTCTTCAACTCCTTCTTCTTTCTTTTAAACCTTCGCTTTCCAATAGAAGTGTTCTCCATTCCTGGCTTTTAGTATCTATCTTTGAGGTGATCACCCATTGTTATTCGATACATTTTCTTCTCTCAGAGATAAATAAACTGAAAAAAAAAAAACAAAAAAAAAACACTACTTCAAAAATTACAAAAGCAAAAAGGTAAACATCGCCAACCAATCTGATAAATTACCCGCCATTTTCATCCCAATTCTTTGGCTTTTTATCTCCAGCTTTATTTGATAGTTTCGGAAACCCTTGTACGTTTATCAAAGCTCATCCTTAACCACACTCTTTTCTTTGTTATCTTTCGCGGTCACCAAACAGGTTGTGAAATATCATCAATAAAAATTCATAATATTATCTATAACACCAAAGAATGTCTAATTTGGAAAACGCATCCAATCAATCTTTGTTGAATCCTGATTATAGAACTTCTTACCAACAATATCCCCAACAGCAACAACAGCAGTCATATCCGATGATTCAACAGCCCCAAAGATCGTCATCGACGCTTCCCCAAAAACAACAACGGCCTCAGTCACAACAACAACAACCGCAACAACAACCTCAGCAGCAACAACAACAACAGTATCAACAATTCCCCCAAAATTACTATCCTGATCAATATCAACAATACCAACAATTGTTAAATGGTGGTTCATCTAATAACCAACAGGCTGCTGCGGCTGCAGCCGCTGCTTCTCAATTGCAAGCTAACCAACCATATGGATCGTACTACATACAACCTGGGGCCCAACAATCAAGCCAACAACCCCAACAGCAACAACAACATTCACAACAACAGCAACAGCAGCCTCCGGGTTCAACTCAAGCACAACCACAACAACCGCAACAGCAGGCATTAGCGCCTGGTGGGCCAGCTGCAAATGTGAGCCAGCCTCAATCTCAAGCTCAGCCACAAGCCCAGCAACTACAACAGCCGCCGGCCGCCAACGCAGCAGATCAGTATTCTCGATACTCTGCCGCTTATGGCGCACCTTATAATAATTACTCGATGTACCAACAGTCGATTCCACAAGGCCAATTATCCCAACCTCAACCACCTCAGCCTCAGCCTCAACCCCAACCTCAAGCTTATAACCAATTGGGAGGCCCAGGTGCCTTGGGTGCTACTGGTAACCCAGTGGGGGCCATCTCCGCGTATGGTGTCAATGGCGCCAACACTGCTAACAATACTCCAATACAAGCAGACACACTTAACACTGCCAGTAACTCAAATGTTGGTCAAATTCAGCCTGATGGTATTAGACCGCGTGTCACAACCACGTTGTGGGAAGATGAAAAAACGTTGTGTTATCAAGTTGATGCCAATAATGTGTCAGTAGTGAGGAGAGCCGACAACAATATGATCAATGGTACTAAGTTATTAAACGTGGCTCAAATGACGAGAGGTCGTCGAGATGGTATCTTGAAGTCAGAAAAAACTAGGCTTGTGGTCAAGGTTGGTGCTATGCACTTGAAAGGGGTATGGATTCCCTTTGAAAGGGCTTTGGCCATGGCTCAACGTGAAGGTATCGTTGATTTATTGTATCCGTTGTTTGTCAGAGATATCAAGCGAGTAATCCAAACTGGGGTAACTTTCAATTCTAATACTGCTGCAGAAGCAGCAGCTGCTCAAGCATCGTCAACCACCGCTGGAAGACACACTAGTCCGGCTCCACACTTTAGTCATCCAGCAGCTGCCACTGCAGGTGCTAATGCCAACAGTAATGGTACCCCTGGTATTCCTGCTGCTGGTCAACCCGCTCCTGGATTGAATAGCAATTTGGCAGGTTACTACCAGCAATATGCCTCTTCACAATATCCACAATATAATGGCGTTGCTGGTGCCGGAGTTCCTACCGATAGCAGTGCCGGCGCCAATGCCAATGCTGTTAAAGATGAAGGTAAACCCAAAATCGAATCTATTGGTAAGGATCCAGTCACCGCCAATGCTACACCATTAAAACAAGAAGCTATAACCAACACGGGTCAAATTCCAACCCAACCTCAAGTCCAACCTCAATCAGTTCAACAACTGCCCCAATCCGCTCAACAACAACCGCAACAACAAAAACAGCAATCCCAAATGTATGGCTATCAACAACCTTACTACGCTACTGCTCCAAACCAATATTATCAATCCTACAACCCAAATGCTAACTATTCGTCATATGGGCAATCAATGTACCCTGGCTATGGATACCAACAGATGCCCCAAGCAGTACCACAACAACAACAGCAACAACAACAGCAACAACCTCAACCCCAACAACAATCACAACCCCATCAACCTCAGCAACAACCTCAAAAGATCGCTGCATCTGCAGGTGACATAAGTCAAGGGGGATCGGTGGATAATAGCTCTACAACCGGACCTACAACCGCTGACAATGGCTCCGTTAAGAGTCGTGACAAAAAATAGGGTCTATAGTTTTGCTTGGACCCACCTATAGAATTAGGTTAAATTAATTGTGTAAAAATAGAATGAATTTTTTTTTTCAGCTAGAAGACCATAATGGTTGTAGATTGTATTCTGTAATTTCATTGCTTGTGAAGAATACGATTTATCCCGAGGACTAAGCCTTTAATTTGCTTTGAGATTTTATATCAAATATGACCCCACTGTGTATGTAATTTAAAGGAATTTTTTAGCGGTGTAAGGCTCTCGACATATTTTTAATTGTTGCATTGTCAAAAAAAATTTTGTACTCTACAAAAAAGCTGCGAGTTCTCCTATCTTGTCAAATAATTCAACTCCTATTGTACATTTATTATTCTGCGTCGAATCTCGCTCGCACATGCAGCTGTTCACCTCGCTTTCGCTGCACGAAAAATTTTCACCGTGTGAAATATCCAACTTCAAGCACGGCACCAACGATCAAGGACGTTGCCGACACCAAATATTTAAAGTTTTACGTTAACGGTTGACATGAGTTGAATATGAAAAACAGCAATTTGATAATAGTATGGGGTACATGTATGTATCCATGAACCTTGAATGTTGCAAATAAACACAAGCAAAGGGCAGAGATGTACTACTTTAGCGAGGCACTGCCTTTACTTCAAACGATCACCCCAACACTACAGTGCGCAGCATCATTCGTACATACATAATAAATATACATTAGGCAACATGAGCTAAGTAATGTGATGCTAGATACTATGTGATCCTTGCGATATATATATATGTTCAAATTCTTATCTAAACAGGGGGGTTGTTCCCAAGTATATCTTTCATAATCACCAAACCTCGAAGCTATTTCATTTAGAATAAGATGAGCCCCCACTCAAGATTGCTGCCTACCTTGTCCTTTGAGCTTATTACATCACACTCCGCGCTTGTATATTGATTTCTTTCTTCAACAGGAGGTAATCGGTGAGATCTTTATCTTTAGTGTTAGCCTACATTTACTCAAAGTATATGCTTTGCAGCTTTATAATTGCTTGATATATATTTAAGATATCGTGAACGAAAAAAAAAAGAAAACGAGAGAAAAAAATAACTTTGATTCGAAAATGTCAAAAAGCACGAAAAGGAGAAAAAAAAGGAAAGGAAGCATGAGGTCATCCTTAATACATTTCTCCTTTTCTTCTGCTCTTTCTTTTTTTTTTTTCATTTGTACCTCTTCAGGAACCCTTTCTCTGCCTGATTAAAGTTTGATCCTTATTAAATATGGTATTGTCAAAAGTAACAGAAGTATAAAATCAAAGCGGGGATTCAGAGCGCGACATGAAAATGGACGTTGCACAAGGAAAAGTTGGCCATATATAGGCTTCATCCAGGTAAAACCCCGAGTTTTCTAGTCCGTGTGAAATAAAGAGCTAATTCAAGCAATTAACAAACCATTTCTGTTAAGGTTCTCATTGGAAAAAAAAAAAAAAAAAAGAGAAAAAATAAAACAAATCTTATCTACAAAGGAAAAGAAACAAACAAACAATACAATAAAAACCTGTCTAAGTACGTTAATGATGTCATTGTCGCTCTATTGTCACTTCTGAACGGTGTTGAATCAAATTGACAAAGAAATAATAATTTATTGTTTACCAGTGATTATTTCATATTACCTTGATCGAATCTGTGAGGTTAGAGAAAAAAAAAAAATAACTATAAGTCCTGTCCTGTACTCATGTGATTTTTCATAAGGTTTCGTAATGTCTGAACCCTTTTGTAGAACGACCATCTCTCCAATTTCAACCTAATTGAACCACCGCTTTTTTTTTTTTCAGCCATCGCATACTAATATCACATCAGTAAGGGATTTGCCAAATCCAATACAATAGGATTAAGAAAAATAAAAAAAAAAATTAGAAATTCAATAAACACATAAGAGTTCACGCAGTTACGCAGGAGAGGTATGTGTTACCAACAAAAATGCCAAACTTCTCTAATGGACTGGAAACCACTTCTTGTGTAAATTCATCATGAATGCCGGAACTCTGCTGAGCCATCGAGTACTGGTATAATCCATTTCACTTAACAACATCAATTTTTACCTGTACAAAACGAAGAAAGTTAATCACCTTTCTCAAACTTACATCTGTTAAATGATGTTACAAAAACTAAAGGATCTGATTATAAAGCATCAGTACCGTTATTCTATTTAATCGTATTGCAGCCATGTTGTTTGACTGCTAAAAACGTGTGCATTAGCCAAAAGAAAAAAAAAGAAAAGAAAACCTCCAAAATCCCAAAATGAAAGAACTACAGAAATACGATATGCCATGCAATGCTTTGCTCAACAACTCTCCCATATGCCATGCAAACAAAGATAATTGGTGAAAAAAAACAGGCACACAAAAAGAAAAAAAAGACACGAAAAAAAAATCAGACACTGGAAGTAAAAACCACAAACAGACACAGAGGCAAAAAAAAAAAAAGGAAACGAAAATAATAAGCAAAGAGAAAAAAATAAATAAAGAGAAAAAGAAGGTTGCATTACATGCATAAAGTATAGGATGCACAAGCAAAAGAGGCCACAGCTGCATGGCGGCACATACACATACATGCTTTTCCCACTACCTCTGGTCTATAATCGTATGGGGAGGAAACAGCGCGAATGTCTGCGTTTTTGATGTTTCGTGTCTTTTGTGACTGTTCGCAGGTACGGGTGTACACTGCTGTTGTTGTTGCTGCTGCTGCCAAAAGTGCAATGTATACAAAAGTAAATAATAGTCAGACGTTTCTACTGCAAACAAGAGAAAAGAAAAAAAAAAATATTAAGGACAAAATCTTCATTTGCAACTATGTAAACTGAAATAATAATATGAATAAGTAAAATCTCACCCTTATTTGATTCAAACATTAAGGTGACTGAAAATTGCGGTAGCTAGAATTATTCGGCTTTCTTATCACCAGATTTTTTGTTTGGAGTTAAACCATTATAAGAGGTTTGTAACCCATCAAGTTGTTTCTTGAAAGTCTTGATATCAATATCCTTTTGTTTGATCAAGGTCTTGTACTTTTCGAGTTCTTCTTGTTCATTGGCAAAGTCACCCTTAGCAAGCGCTTTCAAGCTTCTATATTCACTTTCCTTCTTAACTAATTTTTTCAAAACGGTAATGATGGTGAAAATTGATAATACCAAGTACAACACGGCACCATTCAAGTATAAGTTTCTTTGAGTGAAGAATTTGGTAGCTAATTGATCATAACTAAGGCTACCGGAAGCATTGGCATTGAAATTGGTGAAGTATGGTTGATTGCCAAAGTTTTCAAATTTTTGTAAGCGCCTGATACAGTCTAAAAATGACAATCCTAATAGAGATGTACTGAACACTAGACCCACTTTGCAATTGGTAGAGTTCGATAAAAGATCATAGATTTCAAGTATCTTGACTCTGAGCAGGTGAGGTAATGGTAATAATAGTAACAGTAATATAACCATTTGGAGTACCAAGGTACCAAAGACTAAATTCATTTGTAAACTCATGGTGAGCAGTGTTTTTGTTCAGGTAAATAAAGTGAATATGTCAATTAAAGAAGACTTCAATAATGATATACAAAGTAGTCGAATGGAATGCTTATTACTTGTGATAGAACGGATGGCAAAGGGTGAAATTGGACTGCTCCCTGTCTCTTTTTTTTTTTTTTCGTGCTTTACTTTTGACCCGTAGCAGTTTCAGTTCAAAGCGTCAGCCCCCTCCTAAAAAAAAAAAAAAAAAAAATTAGAAAAGAAAAAGAAAACTGCATACAACCAATCACTAACTTTGATATTTTTCTAATTTGGTGTTTAACAATTGTGCTGCAAACTCGAATAGATGACTTTAGGCAGGATGTCATAAGACCTTATCTGTCTACAAATAGAGATTTTATTAGTGAATATTATTATTAAGTTTATTTATATAAGTTGCTTACTATTATGGCTACAACCCGTAAGCCCTCTTCGCATAATTGTATGCAAACACACTAAATAAAACCATGCCGCAAACAATTCCCCAGAACCAAGCTAATCCTTCATAATCTTGACCAGGGACAATACAATTCATCCCCCACAACCCAGTAACAACATTTATTGGTAATACAATGGTACCCAAAATGGTGATTTTACCCAACACGTCGTTGGTGTCATTGTTCACCTTTGTCATATCGATATTTATCTGAGCCAAATAGTTGGAATGGAACCGAGCTAATAATTTTTCATAATGGTTTAAAGATTGAACCATCGTTACAATATGATCTTGAATATCTCCCAAATACATCCCAATGTCGGATTTAGGTGAGATTCCTCTACCACTTCTGCTAGCCACAATGTTACCTCCCAAACCATTGGCGAGATTACTGTTAGCTTCCATTTGTTCTGAAAATCGCTTACTGAACCCTTTAATAACATCAGCTTTGGATCCTAACAATCTCAACACAGACATGACTCTCTTACGACATTCACCAATACGTCTCAACATATCCCCTTTACGCTTCCAACCCAAAATCTTAGAAGAGGTTGATTTGGAGGACGAAGACTTGGATGACTTTCTTGATCTCTGTGAAGTAGCTGATGACGCCATGCCACCGGATCTAAACACCTTGCCACCTTTACCAAACCGTTGAGTAAGTGCGTTATTCCCATCCACAGTTGATTTGGATCTTTTGCGTTTGTAGAAAATGTTATCAGGGTGTGGGCTATGATGACTACCATGGCGTTTTTGATGATGACGTGTATCATATCCATCTTCATCATCACTGTACCCGCTATCTTCATCATCACTATCCTCATCTTCACTATCAGTGTCACCCGAATGCATCTTGAGAATGGCATCTTCTATAAGGTTAACTTCCTCTTCGATGCTCTCAATCATAGGAGCAAATGAATCAGTAATATCATCAATCAATGCGTAACAAATCCAGTCTGACGACACATTGAGGTAGTCCCTTAATAATCGAGCACGCCTTCTAACATTGATAGGATGAGGTGTAGCAGAAAAATGAAAGGTAATGACCGCGTCACGAAACACAATCATATACATGTTAAGAGGGCATAATTCACCTTCTCTAATCTTTTTGCTTTTGGATCTTCCCGAAACATTGCTTCGGGTATTATTGTTGTTATTATTGGAATTGATGTTGTGATAATCTTGTTGAAATGAATAGCTTGAACGATTATCCTTATCGCGGCGACCAAATACCTTATTAATGTACAGCCAGATTTTGAACTTGCGATCGTTACCACCATATATGGATGTTCCACGACTACCATCATTACTGTCAATCTTGTCGTAAGCCTCCTGTAATTTGTTATTTTTCTTTTCCTGTTCTTTAGCACGCTGTTTTCGTCTTTCGTAGACTATGTCAAATGAGGTGAAACAAATGAAATAATATGATTTGAACAATTCAACCTTTTCCCTAGCTTCACCTAGGAAAATATCTTCGGTAGTCAAGGGATGTACCCCAAAAGTTTTGGAGATTACCTTCATTTCTTCTTCTGTAGGATCAAGCACATCCAACCAGAATGGGTTGGCATTATATTCTCTATTGGTCGCAGAAATTGATGCGGCCGAGGTTCCAGGGGCTGTAGCGCTTGCACTGGCGTCAAAGGTTAATCCCTGTTTTTGTAAATGATTAGTTGAGATCTGATGATTGACAAGATTGGAAGTTGACCCCGCAGAGTTGACCTTACTCCCAAGTTCGGTAGATGAGCTATTAAGAGGAGCAGTACTGGTATTACCGATCACATGAGTTGCCCTTTGAGATTGAGGAGGACTCAGTACAACAGCAGTAGGATCAACAACTCCGGTGGTTGGATAATCATCAACACCACCGGTGACTTCACTCTCATTAACCTCGGGAGACATTGCCTTCATAGATAAGCTTGACGCAGAAGAATGATACTTCTGAGCATAATACGATGGCATGAATAAATCCTGCAATGATAAATTTTCACCCTCCAATTCCTCCTGACGTTTTCCATCCTCTTGATCATTGAATGAGCGACCCCATTTACGTGCAATTGAAGTGGCACCATCCTGAACTTTATTACTGCTACCCTTGGCTAGTAATCCGCTGATGGTAGGTGAATGTATCGTTTTCTCTAAATCCTCCCGAAAGTAGGTGAAGCGACACAAGCTTGAGTCAGTCTTCCCAGAACGAGGTGGCTTGTCGTAAAGATGCAGATGTTGCGCTTGGGGCAATTGTGGCCTTTGAGGGAATTGCAGGCCCGATGATTGAGGAGCTGTATCCTGGTTGTTATTTAAAATGGTTTGAAAATGTTCTTTTGATTTTTCCCAGGGTTGAATTGGTTGTGGTCTGATCCGGATAGAGTTTTCCATCAGATCAAGTGATTCAATTTCATTGACCTGCTTGTTATTGAGTAATGGTGTAGTCTCTCTTGAGTTACGGGTAGATTCTTCCTCTGGGTATTTTTGGGGTGCTGATGCTTGATGAAAAAATGAGGATGCTTCATCATCTTGTTGATGCGGGGATCTTGGTTCATCTTTACCACCAGATTTTCCACTCACAGAGTGAGCTACGGGAAAATGAAAGTTGACATTTTGGCCTGAAGCACCATCGCTATGATTTTCCTCAGATTCGCGGCAAGCATCGCCATATTCCTTCAACTCCAGATCGACAAATTCCTGCATGACTTGCAAATCCGGCCAGCGATAATTGCTCTCTTTATTATCTTCGAAATCAATGTCATGATCATAGTAATCTGGGAAACAGACGTCATCAAGGGAGGTCGAGTCACTAGAGTGTTCAGATGAAGGATTGGAGCCTCCAAATTCCAAAGAGTTAATTGAAAGATTATCATCATCGTCCGAGCCCATAAAATTGTTAGAGTCTCCACTTTCACGTCTACCATTGTATCCATTCAAAAAGGCATCCTTCCAATTCTGAGCAGCTGCCAACCTCTGCTGTTCTTGTGCAAACTCGTCCATATCAAGCATCACAGACCCGTATGAAGTACGCTCCGAGGGATTATCATTGAGGTTTTGTATCTGTTGACCAGTATCAGAGCTAACAACATTCTTACTGGAGCGTGGTTGTCGTTGGTTGCGGTGGGAACCTTCTCCAGCTTTATCGCTGCTCTGAGATAGTAAGCTTTGGAGGTTTCTATTGGTCAACGGGAGACTGGCTCTTCTATCATACACAGCATTTCTCACCAAATTATTCCCCACGCCGTCATTGGTAATGGACGTCGGTCCACCAGTGGGGATTTTCTGTTTCCTGCCAGAATTTGGAGTGATGTTCGGATTTGAGTGTGTATTCGAACTAAGTACGGGACCCGACAGCGAGGATTGACCACGAGGTTCCGCGTTATGTGGACTATACTGATTATGATGGTTATGATTGTTATTATTATTATTATTAGGTTGTTGTTGAAATTGCTGTTGGGAATTTCTTCTTCTGGATCTTGCAGGAGACGAGTGAATGTTTGCCAAGTTGTCATGCATGCGATGATCAATAAACGCAGACAAGTTTAGATTAGATGTGGAGTTATTATGACTATGCTCTGAACCGGTAGTGGAGTCAGTGCTTCTTTGATGAGTATGATGCTGTTGAGAGTCATTCTGGGGTGACGTAATGGGGTTAAGAGCGTAAGGACCTGATCCGCTTTGATGACCGAAGTCTCTTCTTGACTGATTCCTGTTCTTATCCTTGTTTCTATTCTTTGATCTCTTATTAGCCATGGTTGGTACAACTTAACAATATAGATGAAGTGTACAACTTCGAGATTATTTTAAATTATTTTAGTACGCAGTCTGGCACGGCGTGAAATCCGTCGTGATATTTCTTTTTTTTTTTTTGGTTTTTTTTTTTTTTTGATTTTGGCTCGCTTGCAAGTCAACTTGTAGCTCTATTATGTTGTTGTGTTGTCGATTCTTTCCTTAAAAACACGTCAGTTTCACTGACAGCCAAGTTTATCAAATCGTCGATATAAACTCTATAAGTGTATTATAGCTTATTTTCTCAGGATAAGCTTTCATTGCAAACAATTATTATCAAATCAAAGCTTTTTGGTCTCTTTTCTTTTTTTTTTGTGACTGATTGAAATTTTCTCTCAGCTCTTGTTTGCTATCTTTTATCGCCTGCGTTTATTTTTAATTTCCGCTTGATAAGCCCGTACATCATTGGATTATCAAAATCACAGTTTCTAGTCTCTGTATTGACTTTCAGCTTCTTTAAAATTCCGATATATTTCTTTTCGATTGAGCTTTGTCTTGTATTTCGTAAATGGGTATCGATAGTATGATAAAATCTCAGACAATGCCTGAATACTACAGTGCCTTTTAATATCGCTACCCCATACGATTCAGGTTGCTATTTAACAAAGCTATGGAACTCTCGTCACTGTGTCATGGAGGTGACGCAACTATTTTCTTTCATGACTCAGGTAGTATACGTGATAAGAAATGTCTTTGAATTGAACGAATGGTTGTCTTTGGGTGTTGAAAGAGATCTCGGACGGAATGACGAATTGGAAGATGCACTCTTATTGAGCTTATTCTTCTTCCGATTCAGGTTCGGCCTCAACATCTTCCTCGTCGTCATCTTCCTCTTCCTCTTTGTATTCTTCTTCATCCTTGACATTGGTTGGCTGGGCTTCCGTTACATCTTCGAAGTCGTCATCATCGATTTCCTCTTCTTCATCGTCTTCTGCAACTTGCTTCTTTTCTGGCTCGACTGTTTTTTTTTTGGATTCTTCAGTCTTCAATTTTTTAGCAGGCGGTTCCACTGCCGTTCTTCCCCCTAAACCATTGAACCTATCCAATGCATCTTGTATTTTATATTGTGATTCAGCTAATTTCAACCATGAGTCCTCAGTCAATGATATTCCTTTTTTGCCCGGTCTCTTTTCACGAGTATCTTTGTCGATGTAATACTCTCTTATGTCCACTAAATTAATCCCATTGAACTGGCGAACAGTGACTTGTTTCTTTTTATCTAATTCGATCACCACATCTTGAGCACCTGTAGAGGTAGCGGGGCTATTTCTGGAGTAGGATGACGATGCAGCACCCCCACCTCTTTTGCTGAATGCTTTTCTGTATGCCATTTTGGGCGTAATATGAAGATCTTTTCCTGTCAACTGAAAGATTTTCTCAGCAGTAAATGAATATGTAAAGTTCACAATTACCCTTGGAAAAATAGCAAACGCTAATGAAGTCTATCTTTTCTCCTACATTTTTGAAGCCTACTTCGCGTCTCAGGCAGGTTTTTTTTTTTTTTCTTTTTTTTTTTTTTTTTGCACAACCACGTTATTATTTTTATTACTTTTCTTTTGCCGTGCTTGCGAATGTACTGCAAAAATATAAAGAGGAAGCTAAAAGCTGCCCAGAACTAAAACCAAGCCATAGATGATATTCTATTAAAAAAAAAGCTATAGCTTCAATCACTTCAGATACTTTTTAATGATCTATCCCGCTCGGCCAAGTTTCATTTAGGTGATCATTTCCTAGCAGCCCTTGAAACTGCTCGATGAGGGCCACATCTTTCTCATTAATGCCATTTTCATTCGTTTTGACCTGCCAGTAACTATCAATACCCACGTATAATTCCTCGAGAGTGGATACACCCAAAACAATAGAAGTGCGATCATTCCATTGTAATTCGCTAGGAACATCTGAGTCTGGTTTGTCTCCAATCGTATCAAACAACCAGTGCTTCAAAGCGAATCGAGTTGATAAGTCCGCCAATTCAACATTGTTATTCAGTAAAAGTTCATGAGCGGCATCGTCAACGGCATCCTTCAACGACTGGGAAGCTGGGTGGAACGCAAGGGTCTTACCTGACCGCAAAAGCGACATACTTAAAATCGAAGCATTGAGTAGCTTTTTAATACCACAATCATTGAAAAACTTGTCGTAGTAGTTAAATAGAATTGTATTTTGGATACATCCATTTGAGTATGACAAAATGGCATCGAGAGGTCCGATATCGCCGACATGCTCCTTGGCGCAGCCTAAAGCAACTTTATACAAAAACTCAACAGGGTAGCCAGAAATACCTATATTTTTTATCACCCCCTCCGACTTCAAAAGTTTCAATTCCCTCAAGGCATCAAAAACTTGAACTTCGGTAACAAACTCTATATCGTGCATGTACACCAAATCGAGATACGTAGTATTGAGCCTTTGTAACGAACGCTCTACCGATTTCCGAACTGCATCACGAGCGTAATCAAATTCGTCAAGTTGAATTCTACCAGCTTTAGTGCATATAAAGTATGATTCACGAGGCCATTCCAGTTTCAACTCATTCAAAGCTTGCCCTATAAGTTCTTCAGAGGCTCCGTAGTACGGCGAGGTATCAATGGCAATGATACCAGTTTGAAATGCCTTTTCTATGATTGATTTAATTGGTAGCGCATTAGGGTTGGATGTATAGATGGTATTGAGTACCGCCCCACCAACAATCAAAGGTGGAAGGTTCTGAATCGAGTAAGGTTTGGGCACTTGAGTCGGGCCTATGGCTTTATGAATAGTCATTTTATAACTGCTTCGTCCTTTTATTGATTGAGCTCTATTCTCGTCTTGGGTTATGGATATAGAATTATACGCTTCAACAGGCTGATATGTATAAGAAAAGGAATGGGTCAAGAAAAGAGTATTGTGCTTATAGTCCAAAGCACCTAGCTCAGTCTAATGAAAAAGCTAGAAAAAAAAAAAAAAAAAAAAAATTTCAATAAAAAATAAAAAGCGGATCAAAAGTTCAAGTTCCGCTCTAAATTACTACATAGTGCCAGTACCTCTTTTTGACTTGTTTCCAACATTCTTAGATAAGTAACTTGAAAAAAAAAAGAGCAATACGTGCTTTGGATGCTTCTATTGAGTTAGCTTATAAAGGGTTGTGATGATTACTGCAATGCAAACCTCCTGCGATCGTGCGTGAAAGCACGTAAAGGATTCTTAATTACATGAAATTTCGTGCGAGCAAAACTTTCGGATAATATATTATCAAGCAAAGAATATCAATGTTGTGTGGAATCAAGAAAAATGAAGCTAAATGAAATGAAGATGGAAAAAATGGTAGAAACAGAATAAGAAAAGAATCAAAACAAAAAGAAAAGAAGTATAAACACAAGGCCTGAATTGAATAGGGGATACGAAGTGATACAAATGAAAAATGAATCGAAGGGTAGAAGAAAAGTGCTAAGAGATGCTAGAGGTGTGTAAATGAGGAGCTGAATAGACATGTCAGCATTTTGTAGAGAAATAGGGTAAGAAATGATACCCGAATGAAAATGTATTACATTCAGAACAAATCATCGCCCTCTATAAGGTAGTTACCTGGAACAAGTCCAAACATACCGGCCCTGTCATTGCAATTTTTGCCAAGTTCCACAGCAAACCAATTATCTTCTTGTTTATGAATAATGTACATCTGCCAGCCCTTCTTAAAATACAATTCATTATGATTTTGAGGTTTGAAAGTATAACGGGCTTTGGCTTTTGTGAGATAACGGTGACCAGTCACTGGCGTTGTTTTGTCTGCGGATTCTTGATTTAGCATTGAGTGAAGATTTGTGTAAGATTTAGAGGAAGTTCGAAATGACAGAAGCGATGAGGGCCTCTTCTTGGGTGACATGAGGGCAGTCTGAGATTTATTGACTATTGTCGTTCCAATCAGATCATCACGATACATACCGTCATTACTCATTGGCTCCAACATGGATTTGGGCCTGATTCTCTTGGGGCCCGATCTTGTAGGAGTGACTCTGGTAGGGGTGGCTGCTGCTATGGGGGACAACATTGACGATTTGGTAGTTTTCGGTGATGAATTAAGGTGAGCTGGTGATGAAAAGCTGATCGAGTCGTACCTAGTAGCAACTTCGGTGGAGTCATCAATGTAATCGGATGCTGGACGGAAAGGTGAAGCAGGAATTGAATTTCGTTGTCTATACTCTTCATCCCTCTGGCGCTCTTCCTTTTCGCGTTCAGCTCTTCTTACAGATTTTCTATACTTATTGATATCTCCATCCCCTCCAGAGTTCAAGTCTTCTAAAGCTTTGGCGATAAAATCAATCGAAAAATCTTTGGTAATGGGAACCGCTGGTGCTTCGGGCGGCTCTAAAACATTCATGTTTTTATGAGCTGGCCCGCCCTCCTTTGATTTTAAGTTGATTTGTTCTTGAAATTGATGCAATTGCTTTTCTTTCCTCCTGGGGGATGCCCAATTTCTGTCGCCAGACGATGTTGAATTGGAATAGTTGGTTGGATTTGAGTAGTTAGATGAACCGTTAGAACTATTGAATTGCTTCTGCATATCTTTCACCGAGAAAACATCGGTTCTATTATCATCCTCGAAACCACTAAACTGAGATCCATTAGTCGGACGCCTGCGAATTTGTGAGGGTGAGGTCAAATGAAGATTACTATTCGTCTTACGATGGAGGTGATTATTGGTATATCCAGTTGGCTGAGGTGGTGGTAAGTCAACTTTATTGGTTTGTAAAACATTGCCACCAAATGGGGGTGTCTGCAATGGATGGGCGGAACGGGGGGTAGTAGGATGATGCTGGAGAGGCAGGAAATTAGAAGGGGCGGGCAGCATGGGGGAAGCTTGTAGATGATCTGCTACCTGAAGCAGGGTGGCATTACTTGCTGGAGTATCTGATGCTGATGCGGGTGGGGCTAAGCTTGGTGGTGAAGGTTTGGTTACAGTTGGGGTTGGAGGAATTTGAAGTTGTTGTTGTTGTTGAGGGCTTTTCGGAGAAGATGATTGAGAATATTGTTGTTGTTGGGAAATGTTGGAGTGAGTTGAATACGTTCTGGCTAATACTTTACTGTAGTCGGGAGTCTCGAAGTTTGCAATGTTATACATGCTCTTATGAGACATAGAGTCATCGTAACCATTCATAAAGTCGACGAACTGTGAGGGTCGGACAATTTGATTACCAGTACCATAGTTATTTGAAAAATCTTGCATATCTTGAGGAGGGCTTACTTGAGCGAATGAAGTTCTGGCCAAATCAACCGATTGATCTATGTCCACGCATAAAGTGGCAATATTGTTACAGAAGTTGAAACAATTGATTTTACACAACTGAATACGCTCAATTTCTAATTGGTAAAAATTTTGTAATGATATAGACCAGTCTCGTATCCAAATTTCATTATACTCTTTGTATCGGTCTGAAGCAGCTTTATAACTCAACATGCTGGCTTCACTGTTGTCCTGTAATTTTTGTAATTTATGTTCGTATTTTTCTAACTCTTTACCCCAAGTAGTCTGACATGCCAAAGCGCATGATTTCATTTGACTGCATTCTTCCTGATACTTTGTTTTTAACATTTCAAAGTTTTTCAAAGCGTCACTTCTTTTATTTAAGACTTTCAGCATGTGATGTTCAATTTTACCCACTTCTTTGCAGTACACTTGGTAAAAATGTTGCAACTTATCGTAGTTGTTTTGACTCACTGACTTAATAAATTTGTCATTATACTTACACATTTGATCATTCTCATAGTGTAGTTTATCAAGTGACTGTTTTAGCGTTCCGGTTTCGTTCGAGCCGAGGTAAACTTTATTATTCAATTTATCAAGCTTTCTGTTATATTCTTTTTCGACATTTATTCTTTCAGAGTAATAATCTAGCAATTCCTGTAATGAGTTCGTGGAATGTTTGATCTTTGTTTGTATTATATGAAAACCCGCATCTTTGCTTCCCCAAAAATTGTTGACAAATGTAGTCTCTTCGGGACCAAATTGTCCGTTTCTCGACATGCTGCGATTTAAGTTGGTGATTGAAGGCAAAACGGCAAGGATTGAGTATTGAGAAGTAACGAATTGACGGGAACGTAGTTGGCTCTGAGTGTAATTAGATTTAGAGGCAGGCGAGGGAAAGGTAAGCGAATGAAAATTTTTGTAATGTGTTGAATATAAATATCTGGGGCTTTGTGTTCACGTAGGGAAGAGAAGCTGACAGGTAAATAAAATTAAATTCAGGGATAGGTGACGGTAATAAGGTACTGTTTGGCAATTAGTAGTTTGTGATAAGAAAGGAAATAAAAGGACAGGGAAAAAAAAAAAGGGAAAGAAAAAAAAAAAGTTTGTGGTGGGAAACTCGAAGCTAAAATAAAGGAAAGTTGAACTTGACTTCAAAAGGCGCAGATAGAATGACTCTAGATCTGGAATTGGTGAAAAGAAAGTGGAATGAAAGGTTTCTGCTTGTGCTCTTGCTCGTAGTACAAAAAAAAACAAGAGAGAAGGATAAAAAAGTGGCAAGTATATAAATAAAACCTGAAAATATGAGGTAAAGGGTAGTATTATTAGACAAAGGCTGGTTTTAAAATAGCTGAATGATTTTGACGATTTCTCGATTTAGTGATATATTTGATCAAATAGCTTAGACAAAGGATTTCAGGTAGAAGAAATGGAGCAGGAGATAATCAAATAGAGTGCAGAACCGAAGGGGAAAGCAGTAAGAGAAGCACAAAGATATATTTGTTTTCTGTATGTAGAGCAAAAAAAGAGAGAAGAGAAGACTCAATGTTTATAAAACTGTTCAAAAGGGAAGTTCGAAGTTTGAATTCAATCGAAATTACTCAAATAGTAAATGTAATGAGCCGACAGCAGTAATGCAAGATACAATAGGAATGCAGACTTGAGACAAAAGGGAGTACTTCATATGTACAATAAGACAAGCTAATTAAATTGATGACAATTATACAAGACTTGACAAACAGTATAAGACCACAAAATAGGATGCAATGGAAATGGAAATGATATACAAATTAAAAGACGATTTGACTCAAGTGATGAGACACTGTGTATTTTTTGTTTTTTTCTGGACTAAAAATCTCGTTTATATTTGTTGATGTTTAGTTGTGAATCTCAACCGTCCCGATCTGGCAATAATGAAAACAAATGATGCGAGTGTGCAATATGACTTCCTAATTGGGACGACGCATAAATAAAAAAAAAATGGTCCTGGTGTATGGGCGTAGCATTACCGTTTTTTATTATAGACTATACCGGACCGTGAAAGCAAATCAAAATTAATACAAAACTGTATATATGTATGCATATAAGTATTGAATATATGGTGATGGTCTTGCGGTAAAGCAAGCAATGCATTTTGAAGGAGGGGAACAATCGCTCATTAATAGCGGCATGCTCATGATATATATGCGGAATTTGTCTGATTACCGGGCAAGATAGCAACTAATGGCTCCAATTCCAACTTGAATCATTCAAATTCCTTCCAATGAACGATTTAGGTTTTCTTTTTTTTGCTTTTTGCTCGGTTTGTCAGTTGAAGCATGAAGAATGCACCGTCCTCTCCTTCTTTTGAGTATTGGCTATCATATCTCTGTACTCCATCTGCCAGACCTATAATGTATACATCATACTTGTGAAAGCTTTGCGGTACGTAATATTGTAGATCAATTGGCATTGTAGATGTCTCTTATGCTCATCATTTAAGCCAGCTGACCAATATATAGGATTATTCATGCAGAAACTGCATGTGTGATTAAATGGTAGGCCTTTCAAAACATAATCCTTAAGGGTATAGTCGAACTTCCTGATGATAATGAGACTTTGAAGATGAAAATTGGTAGATATTTGCAGTCAGACGCTCTCAGATTTTTATTATTTCACGTATTTGCATGCACCAAACGATATGATGAGCATTGTTCACTCCGAAAACGTGTGGGAATTTCATACCCATATTATTGAATCGGTTTTGACAGTGATCGCTTCTCGTATAGCCGGCTTTTTAAGCATGAAGTCACACTTATCTGTCAAATAGACCCTTTTTTATGAAAACCAAAACCACACCTAATTAAGGAAACACTGGCAACTACACAATATCGGCCTTATAGCTCACACCTGGCTATGAACCATTCACAATTTGAGTTGCCATTACTTCACCTTCGTAATGCATTTTGACGTGAAAAGTTTTCTTTGAACCATTCAAAAGTGTTATTTACAATGATCAATCCAAAACTGAAAGCTAGCTGAGCGCTATATCTAACAATTCGAGTTCGCGGTCATAGGGGTAAATTCATGAACTCGGATTGAGACTTAATCAAACTTGTAAGTTGTGAAAAATCGTACTTACGTTCTACGACTCTTATAGAATAAGAGTTCAAAAATTTTTTGAAATTTAAATTTAAACTGTTTCATATGAGGTGTTAAAGACTATGCGGTTAGCTTTTGCATGGATGAGTACATCTGCTTCCTTTTTATTCACTGGTTCTTGCCTTCAACAAAGCTCCTGCTTTTTTAAGCCACAGTCGAGAAATATGCGAAAACAAAATTAGAAAATAAAAACAAGACACAATTCCCTCCGTCAATTGCGTTGTATGAGACCAAACTGACAGTTGTGAAGTGCCAAGAGAACTTATCTATTAATACAAAGTGACTTCAATTGGATATGTTGAGGATGCTAGTACTGCTAACAAGACAACATCGGTTAAAAAGTCAAATACTTAAAGAGAATTATAGGCTATCACGTGACTACGCACCAACGGAATTCTAATTAAAACGGGTATCCGGAGTTTTGTGATTGTATCGATTATATTACGGCTGCTCTTTTGACATCAAAATGCTACCAAAAACAAAAATAAAAAAGAACTGATAAATCAAACAAACAAAAAAAAAAAAGAAAAAAGAAAAAAGAAAAAAAAAAAAAGAAACTGAAAACGAAAACGAAAAAGAGAAAGAAAAGAGTAATGCCTAATTTTAGTGTTTCTAGCTGACTTATATATCCTAGTTCTTCCTTTCCTTTTCCAAAGTGACAAGAGAACGCCCCTTTCATCTTGAAAGTCTCTGCTTTTCATTCATAGTCTTCAACAAGATTTTGATTCTATATTGTTGATGATACAGAAGCTTATACAACTTGAAGCCCTTAACAAAAGATTGACAATAAACATTCTATAGATTTGGTCATCAAAATTTATTACCCTAGAACCAAAAAAAAAAAGTATAGTTTGAACCCCTTTTTTCGATATTCTTACCCCTAACCAGCACCCGCTTTTTATCGCGCAGTCATGAGTTCTAATCAAGTCAAGGCCGATGCAACGATTGCTCACGGCCAGAGCACAAGTATACCCGAAACCCCACAGCAACCACCACAACAACAACAACAACAACAACAACTACGAGCACCAGATTCCAAATCGTCATCACCATCACTAAACAATGATACAGCATCTAATAACCTCACGGCGGATACCGACAATAACAATGAATCAACACAACCCCCTCAGGGCAAATTTGCACGGCTCAAAGCCACCAAAACATATATATGGTTTGATAAGGTTCTTTCATTTCTCATTGCGCAATGGTTTTTCGTATTTCTTGCCGTTTTCATTGCATTGGCTCACCTGTATCCTGAATTTGCCAAACTGGGTGGGACAGTTAAAGCTCAATATTCCATTAGTTATGGTGCCGTGGCGGTAATTTTTCTCGTTTCTGGTTTATCAATGTCAACCAAAGATTTAATGAAGAATACTTTCCATTGGAGAGCTCATTTCACGGTACTTACCAGTTCATTTTTGATTACATCCGCGATTATTTATGGTATTGTTAGTGGAATTAGAGCCAGTCATAATGGTGCCATTGATGATTGGCTCTTGGTGGGTCTTATTGTCACTCATGCTTGTCCAACCACGGTTAGTTCTAATGTGGTGATGACAAAACAGGCTCATGGTAATGATATTTTGACATTATGTGAAGTTTTTATTGGAAATGTGTTGGGGGCTTTCATTACTCCTGCATTGGTACAAATGTATTTAAGAGGTACATGGGAATTTGGAAATCCAACTCATCAAGCTACAGGTGATAGTTCAATGACTGATTTATACGGTGAAGTGATGAAACAAATTGGACTTTCAGTCTTTGTGCCATTATTTGTTGGACAAGTAATTCAAAATGTTTTCCCTAAGCAAACTAAATGGTGTTTAACCACTTTCAAATTAAATAAAGTAGGTTCATTTATGTTGTTACTTATTATGTTTCAATCATTTTCCACTGCATTTGCACAAAATGCATTTGAATCAGTAAGTCATGCATCAATTATATTTTTGGTATTTTTCAACATTGGAATCTATTTATTCTTTACCGTTCTTACATATGCATATTCTCGACCTTATTGGCTCAAACTTATTTTCCATGAAACTCCAGGTCCAAATCATTCCAAATGGTATAATTGGTCATACCTGTTCTTTGTACCATTTTATTATAATCGTCGTGATACCGTGGCAATGATGTTATGTGGACCTGCCAAGACAGCCGCTTTGGGAGTTTCATTGGTTTCATCTCAATATGGGTCCGATAGTCCTAAATTGGGGACCTTGTTGGTTCCATTGGTGTTATATCAGGCAGAACAAGTGATGACAGCACAAATTTTGGTTAATTTTATGAGAAAATGGGTTCATGCTGAAGATCATCAATCTGCTGATGAAGAAAATTTTTTAAGTAGAGATGCCAATGCTCATGAAGATGCGGTTGCGCATGAAAATGTTGTTCGCGGTGGTAGTGAAGTTGGAGGATCAGGTATTGATGATGGTGAAAGTGCTGGTGGCATTGGTAACCATGGTCCTGATCATATCAAAAATGATAGCAGTTCCAACTCAGCGTGAACAATGTTATCTATTGTATAATATGGCGGCAGTTCCTGCCTTTCTTTTGTCTTTTTGTCTTTTTCTTTCATGCTTCATTATACACTTTTTTCTTTTCATCCTTAGACATTCAATTCAATTAATGATTAATTTTACTCATTACATGTTTAATACTCTCTTTGCAACTACTTAGATGACTTAGGACTAATGTCAAGACCCAGAACGGAGTCAGAAACAAAAAGAAATTTAAATCTAAAAATATCCTAAATATTTGAGCATCTTTGCAGCCATTCAAAGAAATTTACAGGACAGTGCTTCAATTCAAGAAAGGGGGTTTGGGAGGGGGTATAGATTTACTTACACCTGGCAACTAGAAAAAGGACAAAAAATGAAAAAAAAAAAAAAAAAAATGAAAAAGAAACCATGAGCTAAAAACGATTTCGGCAGAGAAGAGGAAAAATAGGGAAAAAAATAAGCATAGATGCGTGCGAAATGTAGGTTTATTTTTTTTTTTTTTTTTTTCCTTTTTTTTTTTTCATTCTATTTCTCTTTTTTAGCGCTTGCTACCTGCAGGACATGCATGGCGAATTCAACCATGTCAAAACTCATGTTATATTGACTGAAGTAAAACTTATCAACAAAAGTCAGAGAGCAAATATTGGTATAAATGACCATCGTTTTTTCGACTTTGGGGATTAGTATGGATGAGTAAAAAAATTTTCAAGACTTAAATAATAAGTTTTGATCTAAGACTTTGATAAAAATATGCGCTATGACATATTGTTAATGATAAATTCTTTGATACCTTCATTCCTTGTTTTTTTTTGCTTTTTTTTGAAACAAAATGAAAAAAAATTGGGGTTTATTGTTGGTGCTTCTTCTTAGAAGATCTGAAGGATTCTATATCTACAAGAAAGTATCCCCCTTCAAAACTTTATCGTTGTAAATTCAACCCCTCAGTATCGGTAAACCTGAGAAAGAATTTGGAGAAAATCTCATTTATGGCAACAAATTACGAACCAAATCGAAAAACATATTCACATCTTCCAATAAGTGTCGCTCTCTCTTTTTTTTTTTTTGATTTGTTGTGAAGAGCCAAAGATCACTTAAACGTGTTTTGTAACTTGTAAATTTATAACAATAATCAAAGAGTCGCTTTTTGGTGGTTTTTTTTTGCTCGAACCTTGGGTTGACATTACAATGACAATTTTTAGTAAATGAAAATGATCTCAGATCGAGGACACAAATAGACATTAGCGCTAATTCAAGCACAATATGGATCAGACAACAAGAGGGCAAAAAAAAAAAAAAAAAAGAAACGCGAAGCCCCATCGAAGTATAGGAGGGATGAGTTTGGTCATGACATGATGGTGAATGATTAAAGAATTTTTTGAAAATCGGGTTGGTGAGATTATATAAAGAGAGACCCGGGGTCTAATTATTTGAAGATGCTTTTTGCTAGTTCTTTTTTTGTTTACCAGTTCTTTTTTGTTTTATTGACCTGCCATCTCTTTACCATTCCCAGTTTGACCAAAGTTTGAAAGTCCTTGTAGCTGGAGAAATATATTGTTCGTTCTTCTTGTTTTGTCATTTAGCTTATTGTCTTTTTTTTTGTTTTTTTCTCTTATTTTTTCTTTTTTCTTCTACTTTTTGAATGAAAAGAGTTTATCCAACCTTCACAACTACCTTCCCACAATTAACTAGATTGCAAAAACGTCACTCCCTGTCGTTCTATGCAAATTAAAGTGTGCTCTCAAAACTTGTCCTGCGCATGTGCCTGTGTATTAACCTCTAACCAATAATATACCACACCACCACACTTTTTCCGTTTTTTCTTTTCCTACCATTTCTTTTTTACTTTTCTTTTTCTTACTTTATTTTTCAGTCTTCTTCTCAATAACCGTTCTAGTTTTTTTTTTTTTTTTTTTTTCTTTTTTCTTTCTTTTCCCTGCACCTTTGTTTGCTGTTCTACACCCTAGTCTTTGGTTTATACAAAGTCGCATCTTACAAGGATTTCACAACCATCATCATTTCAAAGGTAACAATTCGTGTGAGGGCCTAAACAAAGTCCCGTTGATTTCTTCCCCGTCTGGACTCTTTTAGTGTGCACTCTTGTCTTTGTCTGCTTTTTTTCTTTTTTTTTGCTCTTGTCTCAGTCAAAACGCTAACAAAAGAGAAAAAAAAAAAAAAAAAAAAAAAAAAGAAGAAAAAACAAAAAAAATAATAATATTCAGGCCTTATCTTTGTGAGAGGCTCGTTTCTAATCAGTTTAACCGAAGAGCCGAATCACCCACATCTTGCCCCATCAAATTCATCTTGGTCCAATACTGCATTCATATAGTTAACACATCACTGTTCTATACCCATTCCATCACGCCCCAACATCAACCCACACATTTACCCACACAAGCCAGCACTACGTTTTAACAAAAACAAACAAAAACGAGTAAGAAAAGAAATCAGATATATTTCGCACCCCCTGTTTCCCAATTCGTCGTTCTTCTCTTTTTGGTGTTTTTCTACACCCCCTCTATTTATCGATAACGGACATTGATTCTTTTTTTTTTTTTTTGTCTATTCTATTTTTTTTTTTTCTTTATTTTTTTTGTTTTATTGGCATTTGCTCATAAGGCTAGAATTACCACAGTATTTCTGCGTGGGCTGTTTCCAAAATTGACTTCTTGAGGTTTTTTTTTTTTCTTTTTGATCGTTATTATCATCTCTTTTTGATTCTTGTTTTATCTGATCCCAATTGACTACTCTCTTCAGTAAACTCAATCTTCCAAGAGATCATGAATCATCCCCCACTCGTTGAACTGAGCTTGTTCAATTTTGCCGTGCCCGGCACCGCATTGAGCGGCACAACTACCACCACCGCCGCTGCACCCGCTAACGATACCAACGCCACCACCAAGTCTAGCACCAAATCTAACAATACCAATGATTTGTTTAACTATGGCTCTATTAACATGAATAATATCAATAACAACCCCTCTACCATTTCTCCACCCGCATCTTCCACTACCGTCAATGATGATTCGTTAAACATCAATGGTGAGATTTTTTTCAATCAAAACTCCAGTCTGACTAATTTTTCCTATAATCATGAGAATGGTGGTGGTCAAGGTTTGTTTGAAGATGATGCTCACAGCAACGTTTCTTCTTCAACTAGCTCCTTACCCCACATCAACTCATTCCCCGATTTACAAACTCATAATACAACACCCGATTTCCCTTCACCTACCAAGGGCATTTATTCAACCACTTCCAGTTTTGAACATCATCATCACCATCAAGGTGGTAATCAAAATTATGCCTATCAGTACCCGGGTCAACCTAGACCTGGTCCACGTCACAGACACTCTCTGTCTTTGAGTTTACCCATTGATCAGTTGAATTTGTTAACTTTGCATCCATTTTCAAATAATAATTTAAACTCGTCTAACCCGGCCTCACCCGATATCTACAATAATTTACTCCAACAACTGCAACAACAAATACAGGAAATACAACAGCATGAACAGCAAAACTATCCCCAACAATTTCAACTCCACCATCAAAATCAACAATCTGTGCAACAATCTATGCAACAATCTATGCAACAACAACAACTGGACCAACGAGTACAGCTGCAAACTCAACAACACCCACAACAACACTCACACCAACAACAACAACAACAACAACAACAACTGCTGCTGCTGCTGCTGCAACCACAGCTTGTCTCACAAGCATCGGGTGGTAACAGTCAATCAATGACCCCCGACTTCAACTCCACTGATGGTTATGATAATGCTAACTCAATTCCTATTACCAATGGTAATGGTAATGGTACGATAAACCCACGTCAACTATTGAACGAATCACTCATGATGTCAGGATTTGATAATGAGTCCACCGCCGTTGCCACTCCCAATACTGCCACCAACATTGGCCAATCGGATACTTCGGGGCTGCTGATTATGAGTAATGACACAATGTTAATTGGTGACTCATACCTGTCTGCTTTACCGCTGCCTCTTTTGGCCCAATCACCGAATTTTGCCATTGATATGTTGAGTAACACCAAATATCGTCATCATGGTAATTTATCAATACCACTGCATTCAGTAACCAGTAAGAATAATGCTAGACGTGGTAGAAGTGTTAGTAATGGTAGAAATGGTTATATTTTACCCTCGTCGGTCTCATCACCTTCGTTGAGTACACTTTTCAAGACCTCGTTAACCTCTCAGCGTGGTAATAGTAATGGTGGCGGTGCCGCTGGTAATGGGGTTGCCACCTCCCCCTCATCGGTTATGCGTCCTCGTAATCGCAAGTCAAGATCAATTTCAGTATCCTCAGCATTTGCTACTGCTGCCGCATCTAATAAACGTGAAAACCCATATATACGTCATCAAAGACACCATAGTTATGACTATACTATTAACGAACATCAGCAAGCTGAGTTTGATTCTACCTTGATTAAGCAAGTGCAGCCACAACCACAACCACAACCACAACCACAACCACAACTTCAATCACAAACACAACACAAACCTGATTTTGTGATGAATGATGAGTGTTTTAGTGCCATTTCTTACTGGTTGAACAATACTGCTGAAGTTATCAATAAAGGTGATGACGGCTCTGATCTTGTTACTCCAACTATCAATCATAATATCAATACAGTTGCTAATCCTGATGAGGTTCCACAATTAGATTTTGGTTTGGATACTTCATTGATTGATAATGACTGGGATAAATCAGCCGAAATTTTGACTAATCCAACTGGAGCAGTGACAAATTCATATTTTAAACGTCGTAATTCAATTCAAGTATTAAGTCAACCATCTGGATTTGCCCCAAATCAACCACAACAGCATCAACAACAACAACATCATCATCATCATCATCATCATCATCTGCAATCACTGGCTGATTATGATATTGACAATTCCATTACCACCACCAGTAACACGCCAAATTCTGCTGGTCAGAAGAAGAAGCGTAGAAAGTCGTATAATTACGATATGGTGGCACCCACATCATTAAGAAATAATCCAACGGCCACAACTAGCACTTCATTATCAAGTTCCAATTCGACCACCTCGTTGACATCGTTGTTTAATGGTAGTGGGAGTACCGCTACCACCACCAGAAATAACTCCACTAGCACCAATGGCTCAATGAGTGGTAAAGTTGTATTACCCGGATCGCCAAATAATTCACAAACTTATGATGTGAATACAAATGATCAAGGATTGGAAGATTCATATACTACACTCACACCTGTGTTACTTAATCTGACTGTCAACATTGATAACAAGGGCAATGATGGAAACATCAAAGCATCTTCCAATTTACAACAACAAGAGCAACAACAATCTCAGGATGATGATGATGGACCTAAACCATTTCCCTGTGCCAACTGTACCAAAGTTTTCAAACGTCTGGAACACTTGAAAAGACATATTAGATCAGTACATCTGAACATTCGACCATTTCATTGTAAGTATTGTGATAAGAAATTTTCCCGTTCTGATAATTTGGCACAACATTTGAAGACCCATTATAAAGTAGATGAGAATGGAAATACTACGATTATTTATGGGAACCCAAATATTCATGGGCGTGGAGGTAGACGAAACAGTACAGCAACAATGACTGGTAATAAAGGTCGTGCTAGTATGAGTGTTGGTAAATGAGTTTTGGTATTCAGTTTCTTATTTTTTTTTTGTTTTATTTTTATGACAGATTTATTTTTGAGTTTTTGTCTTCTTTTTATCTTTTTGTGGCCAATTTCTATGGTATATAACCCATTATTTTTTTTTTTTTTCTCAAATACAGTATGTTTTGACTTTGTTCCTGGACATGTTTTTCACTCTTCTTTTCTTTTTCCCCCTCCTCTCTACAGTACGCCCTGCTTTTAGTTCCATTCGGTATAATACATGATTTTATGATAATTGCAAAAAAAAAAAACTGATGATCTATCAAATAATAAATTGGTTGCAGCAAGCTTCTTTTTGTGTAATTTTGTTTAAACAAACCACGTTTTTCAAGATATTATTTTTATTTACAATCAGAACTTTATTTGACATAATTATTCTACCTTATTACTCGCTGTTCCATTAAGTCTCTACCTTACAATTCAACTGTCGTTTCCGTTGATTAGTTCTTTGGATCTTATTAGCTAGAATTGTGGGAATTTATATAACATCAATAATAGTTTATAAATTGTGGTTGCAAATACATATTGGGACAAGTCCCGGGTGTACGTGGCTGCACGATAATTTGAATATTTGCCGAATTGTCATCGGGAGCTGAAATACAATCTAAGAATGTTAACAGAATGATACTTGGAAGCTGTGTTTGCAACGAGTACAATTGTTTTTTTTTTTTTGCTCTTTTCGATATTATTTGACAAAAAGTATATTACTGTCCATAACTATGAGAAGCAAAATGAAATTTATGATTTTTGGGATATTTACATACTTTACAATCAGGAAGCTCATATAAAGTTTTCCCCTTGTGAATTATGAGATACTTTTCGAATTGTTTTATTTCCTCATCATTCTTGAACACTTCAAATTGCAAAAAGGGTAATTTTTTGGTGGGGTAATAATGGAAATGATGCATGAATGAGTTGTATTAGCACCTATGACTATGCTTATGACTATTAACTGGTTTGGCATTCTTATTTGGACCGTAGCAGACTTAATTGAGGTTTATATACAAAACCGGGGTCTGGCACTGCTCCAGGGCGGCTTGAAATACATTATCGGCATTAACCGGACTATTCTTGCATGGTCGTGTCTGAACCAACCCAAACCCTTAATGCAACCAGATTTGCAACATTCCATTGCCATAGCATTCTGCTCAATTATTCTTTCGTTTCTCTTAACTTTTCTACCATGGTCAATTCTGAAAGATCTTCATTGCCATTTCTTTCCACCCCGATATTACTGTAATCCTTTATCAACAAACAACTTCTTGTATACCTGGTTTGTATTAAATTTAGATGGGTGTGACTTAATATATCTATGTTTACCTAAGAAATTTTCTCCCTTTTTCAGTCCAATTCCAAATCATGTTGCAAGTACATTCGGAGAGGTCTCCGAACCCACTTGTTTGGTTCCTTTCACTAATCAATCTCAACCCTCTCATGACCAATTGAACCTACGAGTTTACAAGTAAGCTATGCGGTACGCGCACTACACTCGTTTTTTTTTTCATGCATCCCGGGTTAAATGCCTTGGCTGTTTATATTCCCAATTAGGCTGGATGGCCCTAATATATAAAAACTGTTATGTCCACACCTTTATATATGAAACCCAAATTATGATTTAGCTCGGTGACAGTTGTATTCCATGATGTTGTTTGTCTTCTTTTCCTTTGAGCGGGTTAGTTTTTTTTATGTTTTACTTTTGTGTTCGGCCACCGTTAAAAATAATACAAACTTAATTGTTCTTTTGCATATCAAATGACCTTCTTCTTCTTCTTTTTTTTTTATCTTTTTCTTTTTCTTCTTGTTTGAGCTTCCATTTCCATACCTTTTCGGACATTGGACGGTTGAACGTTGTAATTTCGTGGCTTTGACATGACTACCACCAGTACGTGCAATAGGAGTAGCCATGGTAGAACGATTGTATATTTATAGAAACACCACACTATCAATGCGGCCATACAAAACAGAAAATAAAATACAAGTAAAACAAAAAAAAAAAGGCAAGCAAGGCCCAAAAAAATGAGTGACAGAAAAGAAAACAAAAAAATCCCAGAAATAGAAATTGAAAAACAATAGAAAAAACAAATTAACCCACAAGCGCAAGGATTAATAGAATTCCTATTCTTTTCTTTTCTTTTTTTTTTTTTTTTTTTTTTTTTGGTTTATGAATTTCACTTTCAATTTCATTTATATCATTAACCTTTCATCTACTTCTATATTGAACCTTACATCTACTTCTTTACTCCTCTTACCAGTCTATTCTCTTCTTTTTTTGTTGAACCCTCGTTTTTGCTACTCTATTCTCTGCTACTCTCACTCATTCTTTATCTCCACACTCTTCCCCTCCCCCCCTTTTCTCAATCTGTGAATTGAACAAACCATGTCTCGCTCAATTTACCAAAGTAATGGTAAACCATTGTCTCAGCAGGCAATTTATCAACAGAAATTAAGACAAGGTGTCTTCAATTCCCCCGGAACGCCCTCTGTTGGTGTAAACTCCCTGGCTTCGGATACCGCTGCTCTCTTGGCTGCCTCTGCAGATTTAACCGTCAAACCCGCCTATGAACGTACCGTGGCTCAGGATGCCCATACTGCTGCCTTGGCCGCCAAAAGAGACCAGACCCCAGCTTGGTCAAGAGATGCTGCTGATCCTTATGCTACCTCGGCTGCTTCCTCGGTTAGTCATGATCATGCCCCTTCTTTTACCAGTTCGAATATCAATTATATCGCCGATACTAATTATACCTCTACATCTTCTGGTTTGAAACATGGAGTACCCGCTTATAACAATGATGCAGTGTTTAAATTGGCTAGTGCTAACCTGACTAAATCAATGACTTCAAGAACTACTCCCATTAAATCTCCTTCCAAACATGGTTTAGTTACCAAAAACACCGATAAACAACATCATGCCAATACTAGTAATCAAACATTACTCAATATCAGTAAAATCAATCAGGTGGCTAATCAAAATTCAACAAAATCCTTATCTTCTCGTTTCAATCCCGAATTGGATTATCGTTCAGGGGTTAAAAAACTGAATACTGCCCCTCCCACCGAATATTTAAATGAACGTGAAGAACTCTTGGCAGCAGAACTGGCCGTGGCCCTGTTGAAGCATGGTGCTGGTTATACCAATCAAGTTTCAAGTCAAACTAGACTGAAATCATTTAGAGCCGTGGATGTGGTTGATGCCACTTTAATTGCTGCTGCCAATGCCAAGGCTCAAGATCGTTTAAAACATCTTAATCTGACCACTCCGGCTGATTTTAAAAATCAAGCTCAACAATATGCTAATGCATTAACCATTGCTCAACGTAATTCTCAAGAACGTATTAAAAATCATCAAGCCGGTATGGTTAATTTGGGTGGAGGATTATCAATGCCTCAATCTGAATTAGATAAATTGGCTTCTTTAATTGTTCAACCGGTTTTAACTGATATTGGTGTTAAGGCTCAATTACAAAGAGATACTGATGTTGCTCTGAAGGCAAGACTGGCTAAATTAACCAAAAAACATCAGCAAGCTAAACAGGATGAAATTGCCGCTAAAAATAAAGAAAAGGCTGAAATTGCCGAAGCCAAACAACAAAGAATTAATGCCAATGAGCAAAAGAAAAGAGATGAAGATGCTCAATACGTTGAATATCAAACTGAAAGAAATGGTGATGTTGAAGCTAAACAACAAGAATTAAAAGAATTACAAGAAAAGTATGCTGGTGAAAAGGAAGAATTATTAACTTTAAAACGTGAAGAATTAGAACGTATTGATGCTGAAGAACAAGAATTGATTAGTGGCCGTAAAAAAGAATTAACTGATTTACAACTGGAAAAGGATGAAATTTTAAAACCAGTACTAGATGAATTAATTGAAGAAAATGGTAAATTAAGTACTTTGACTGATGCCAAAACCGAATTATTAAAAGAAGTTGAAGCTGCTGAATCTCAAAATAATGAATATAAGACCACCTTGGCTGAATTAGAAGCTAAATTAAAACAAACGGTGTCTGATATTGAACAGTATACTACTGATTTAGAAACTGCCAATACTAAACATGATGAAGTACTGAAGGATGTTGATAATTTACAAAAAAGATCAATTGATGAATTGGCTCAACATGAAGAATCTCATAAATCATTGGATGCTCAAATTGCTGATTTAAATGAACAAAGGGATGGTCACTTAAAATCTAAACAAGAACAAAAGCAACAAATTTTGGATCATATTGATGAACGTGTTAAGGATGAACATCATATTAATGCTGAATTACCTCAACATTTACAAAAAAATATTGATGAATCCAAATTAAGGGATACTGCATCACTCTTCACCGTGGAAGAACCTTCAGTTAAAGAATTATCAATTTTAGATCCTGAAACTAAACGTGCTGAACATATTGGATCATCAAGTGATTTAAAACACCATGAGTCTCCTGCTGCTGCTGCCGCTACTACTGCAGCTGCTGGTAATACTCAACCTTCAGCTGCTTCAAGAGCTAGAACTGGTGATCGCACTTCTGAACCCGAACAGAAAAAATTAAAACAGTCTCCTTCAACCACTGCTGATACTTCACCTAAAAAGAATAAATTACGTAATAGAATAAGTGGATGGTTTGGATCACCAAAGGGTAGTCCTACCAAATCAAGATTTGATGAACCTACCAAATCACCAACTGCCAGAAAATCAACAAGTTCTACTGCTGCTGCTGCTGCTACCACTAGTGAAAAGGAAGCCAAACCAGCCACCAGTACAGGTACCGGTGCCACTGCTACGGGTGCCGGTGTCAGTTCCAGTGCTCCTACTGCCTTGTCAAATAAAGACAGATCAAACCTGGAAGTTAGTAATGGTGAGTATGATGAAATCTCAATCGATAATCATCAGACTAAAGGTGGGTTATTTAAAGAGGAAATTTAAGGTCTGACTCTTTAATTATCCCCCACTCTGACTGTTTTCCTGTCTTAGTTTAGTTTTCCTTTTATCTTTTTTTTTTCTTCTTACTTCTTTGTTTTATTTTTCTCTTTATTTTTATTTTCTACCATTCAAGTGTATTATTCTTACTCCATGTTCAATTCTCAAAATCTTCTATGTCATTTTAACCGAGACTTTTGTTTGTTTTTTATAATAATTTTTGTTTCTTCTTATCCTTACATTTGGATTCTCGCTTTCAATAAAAAAACTTGTCTTATATATTCACTTATCAATAGTTCTGTTTTTTTTTTTTTTTTTTTTTGCGACACTGAGAGCATAAACGAAGAAAAAAAAAAAATTGAATGAGCTATGAATTTTTAACCAATATAAAATTATGGAGATCTCAACAATTCTATCAATACATCCAACCCCGTATAAACCATGTTTTCATTTCAAAAGGCACCTAAGAATGAAGATTCTATTATAATACCACCTTCAAATGAAGAATATAAACCTAATGCCGTTAACAAATTTCTTCGTAAATATAACTTCAAATTAGCATTTGCCAGTGAAGACTATAAATCACGTCGTAAACAACAGATGCTTCTCTTTATGACACTGGCAGCAGCTACCATATTTGCATCACGTTTCGCCTATAAATCAACCATCACAAGACAATACGTACCTACTTTATTCCAAGGTAATCATGCACCACCATTAAGTTATAATTTCACCACCGATGCCGCCGTGGCGGTAGGTACCGGTACTCTTCTTTGTGGTAGTGTTAGTTCCATGATGATATTTGGTAGTTGTTGGATGATGGATGTATCGACTTTTAAAGAATTTGGATGGAGAATGAAATCAACTTTTGGTGGATGGGAAAAACAAAAAGAATTAGCAGCAATGCCCATGGATGAAGAAAGTGCCATGATTCAAGATGGTTTAAATGATCTTTTGGAAGGTAAATATGATGACTTGGAAGAATTCCAAATTGATGAGGCTACCACCTCCAGTTGAACGTATCAATCGATCATCATTTACCCCTAATGTGTCACTGTTTCCATGTCTCTAATACCTCTTGTACATATATACATATACTGATATCAACAACCCGTACCTCCTCTTACAAAATGAAAAGTACCACAAAAATGGCTGGCAGAAAACCTCATTGAAATTTTCTGTTTTTCTTTTTTTTTTTTTTTTTTTTTTTTTTACCCTTTGGGGAATAAATGAAGCGCAGAAGAGAGAACAAAAAAAAAAAAAAAAAAAAAAAAAAAACAGAACTAAATAGACGTGTAATGGTACTCGTGATAGTTTGAAAGCCATCATTTGTTTCTTTTTAGCTTGTGCCTTTGTTTCAATCTATACTTCCGCTCGTTACCTTTGTGTCTTTTTCTTGCAACCAATTGATTCAATAGATGATTCTCAATTGAATCTTTAAGAATAGCACAACTCTTCAATCCTCGCATACACATACACGCTAAACAAAAAATGGCCAGAATATCGACATCCAGTAATAATAGAGATCGACAGGGTACACTGTCGTCATCATTAAGACGACAACGTGAACTACAAGAACGAGCTCGAATGACAGGATCATCCCGAGATCATTATACCAACCCTCGTGATCGAGTGGGTACCACCAGTATTCGAGAAACGGGTCTTTATAGAAATCAACCGGGTGATCCACCAACTACTAGTTCAGCTGCAAATACAACTCAAAAGCGTCGTTATAGACCGGGGACTAAAGCATTAAGAGAAATTAGACAATATCAAAAACTGAGTGATTTATTAATTCGTAAACTACCGTTTGCTAGATTGGTTAAAGAAGTGGCAGAAAATTATATTGGTACTGATTATGGAATACGGTGGCAACTGAATGCAGTGTTGGCATTGCAAGAGGCATGTGAGGCATACTTGGTGCATTTGTTGGAAGATACTAATTTATGTGCCATTCATGCTAAACGAGTCACAATTATGCAGAAGGATATTCAGTTGGCAAGAAGAATTAGAGGTCACATATAATCTGAATCTGGAAAATATAGAAGTGGGTCATGTCTTCTATGGCTAGTAAACATAGTCAACATGATGGCTCAGGTATAGATGAAGCAAGCAGCTTGCTGCTTAGTCTCGTTCAACGAGAACGTGTTTTTTTCTACTAAGCTATATCTTACATCATTCCAATTCATATTGGAGATGAGCTAGCAAAACTTTGTAACATAGTACTTTTTGTATATTCCAAACATATTTTAGAAACAAATACAAGGCTTATGAATGCACATTCATTACTAATTCAATCCCTCAACACTGCTTCTCCATGTGTTTAAATAAAAGATACAATTTACTGTTAAACTCATACCCGAGAGTACAAGGTATTGAGTCACATTTGTAAACTTTGAAGTCAAACACGCTACCTTTTACCTAAGTATGGGAAGGTTCAACTTCTACGCATTTTGTTAATAATTTCCGCTTTGTAATTTGCAATCTTCAATTTTTTTGGTCGCTTTCTTTTTGTTTTGCCATTTTTTTTTTGTTTTGCGTGGGGAAAAGCGGCAGCCAGCATTTTATTTTCAATTACGCCCAATGAGGAATTTACAGTCGATTTTAGTTTATCTTTTTTTTTCTTTTTTTTTTTTTTTTTTCTTGTTCTATACATTTTTCACGTTTAATCAGATTTGGTCAATTGCACAAGACAATATTAAGATAAGAGAATGTTTGATATTTTAGATTAATAGGAGTTGAAAAATCATTTTGGTGTGGATTTAGTTAACGGTATGAGGTGAGAATTGTTGGTTGATAAGTAATACTTCGTGATTAAGTCCCCTTGTCAACGCCTATGTTAACAAACAATCAAATGGCTTCCTGGCCGGCTTCTTGGTCAGCCCTTTTCACATTTGTAACCACAATTTTTGCTGTCAATCAAATGTCTAAATCATTCACTACATGTAAATAGTGAGACACAAATATACCTCTTGAAATTCACTATGTTTGAATTTTCATTTTTGTGGTTTTGTTTGACGCATCCCCTATAATATGTCTCTCTAAATGTCGATGATGTTTTGATGAGGGTGCTCCAAATCTGCTAAAATATTTAGACATGTTTATAGCCATTATTTACCGCAACCACATGTGTGGGCCATTGTGTCTCAAACTGGAAATAAAGTGGAGACGCTTCAATGATCAGTATCGCCCACTCCATCCAATCAACTTCATTATTCATTTATTGACATTCTCGAGGCTATTGTTGATATTTATGACTTTTTTTTTTTTTTTTTACCTTTTTTTTTTTTTTTTTTCTGCTTGTATGAATAATTCAGATTGTCTGGTCTTTTGTTTGTCTTTGCATTACCCTCGCCTATCAATGATACTAAAACGATTGTGTAATTATACTTTAAGAAAACGACGACGCCCTTCGCACTTTGTCTTTGTTCTTCGTTAGTAATCTTTATCTCTATTATGGCTGAACATTGTCAATTCCCTGATCACTCTTTGCTTACTCTTTCATTGGGTGGCTCTCGAAATCAGGCTAAGTTGTACTTGCCCCCCTTTTCTCATATATAGTTTGGAATAGCTTTTTCATTTATTCCGGAATTTGTTCAATTTTCTTTTTATTTTTCTTTTATTTATTTTTCAGCTATTCTTTTTCCTTTTTCCCCGTCCATATTAGACTTTAATTCCCCTGAATACGCCCACAATTCATTCATTTCCTTTATTTATATATATATAACTATAAATCAGCATAAATTTTCGAATTCGCTTTTGCTCGTCACGTTCTCAATTTCTGCTTCTTATGTGCTTGTTGGTAGACCTAAAAATATAGAATAATGTCAGCCACGGTCACCTCAGATACACCGAGTGCTACTCCCAGCAGTAACAGTGGCAAGAGAAAACTAGTATATAAACAAGACCCCGATGGTGTATTTAGATTGAAAAAAGTATTTACAGATGCAACTTCAATTGTATCCTCAACTCATTCAGAAGTATCTTCTGATCTAGGTCCCATCCACCAAGGAGAAGAAGAATTATGTGATTTATCCTATAAATTCAAAGAGACTCCATCCCGTAATTTACCCCTGAAAGATACTGCCGATGATGTATCAACCGTGACCACCAGTTCTTCCTCCGATAATGGTTCCTCAGCCCTGCGCATCACCAAGACCAAGACCAAATTACCCGATCGGGCGTCCAGAGTAGCTTCGCGCACGCCGAAAAAGTCAAAAGTCAAAACAACTCACGAACAACAACAGCAACAGCAACAACAACAACAGGATGGTACAAATGATAACCTTTATAACGATATAACATCTGAGTCTGATCTGGATGATATCGAATCGGATTTAAACTCAGTATCTACATCTTCATCATTACTCACACCTTCAACTGAATCATCCCTGTTTTGGCATAAATTGATACCCAACTTTGGTTTTAGTCCTCCTAAATCAATGACTGACCAACGTATTACCAGCTTTATGGCCGGTGTCATCACTGCCTTTGCATTCCAACGCTTATATCCGTTCATTAGCCATTATCTACTCATTGTATTCAACCTACTTAAGGTTGGAATACTTCTGGGTATTGTGGTGGGTGGTGTATGTTGGTATGCGGGTGTTATTACTCTTACTGATAATCAATGGCTTAATGGCTTTGTTGACAACATCAAGGCCAAAATTAATGGTGAAGTGCCTCAAATTAAATCTGCATCTCGTAAAAAGTTGAACAAACATGATTATGGTACTCTGAAACATACCAGAGGTTTGGATGAGAGTGATGTTGATTCAGAAGTAACTTGGCCGGGGATTGATAGTGATGATGATATGAGTTCCGAAAATGAAAGTTTACCTAACCATTCACCCAGACGTCATTCTCCTGTTCATCCATCTACTCCCATTATGGCGGCCCCAGAAACTGCCATCCCACCCAAAACAGAAAGAAGAAACACCTTGACTACAATAACCCCCTTTGTGGCCCCAGCATTACAACGTAGAGCCAATACCTCTACCCCACAACTTCAACATCCATCTTCGCATAAACCTCAACCAAAACTCGATCGTAACTATACTGCTGAAGCGGCAGCAATATATCATCGTCGTAACTCCGGGTTGGGAATAACTACAACCAATGATGATTCTGAATCACGTCGTAATCTGGCCACTTCGGGCAAGTACGTAAGACGTCGTAGTCATTCCCCCGTTAGAAGTGTTTCCCCTCACAAAAAGCTCCCGCCTCAACCCACTCTAGATGAAGATTTACCTCTTATTAATGAAATTAAACTCTTACGAGAAAATATGCAAGAAACAGAAGATGATACTTTTGATGATGGTAAGAACTATACTAATTTGCATTCTAACCGTTCGCGTGATGTGAAAAGACTGAATAGTACTATGAGTAAGATGTCGGTGTTGGGTACAAGAGCTAATTATGATCGATTTTTGGCAAATGCCGGATCCGATGATTAACTCACTTTACCAAGTCAACCTCTTGCATTCATATTGCATTTATGTCCTCCTCTTGCAATCATACTGCATTAATGTTTTCCTCCTGCACTCATATTGCATTTATATTTTCTTATGTTTATGATCCTCTTTTGAATTTTTTTGCTGACTCTATATGACCCCTGTGTAACAAATCTTTATTCTTTTCAATAGTCGTTCCTGTAGATGCTTCATCTTATCTTGAGTTTAAATGGTTGTAAAATTTAACAAAAAAATGGTCGTGTACCGGACGAAACCAAACTTTGTCTTTTTTTTTTTTTTTTTCTAAATCTTTTTTTTTTTTCATTTTCATTCCGAAAACATAAACATTCACACTGAAAATCAAATTCACTGGTGCTGCACAAAAAAAATACCATCGTTCATCACTTCACAAAACTACGATTTGCATTGCAAATTTTAATAGAGCTCACTATCACAGGTCTCCCCTTTACTACTTTGATAAACGCAACAGCCGGCTAAACAGAAAAAACAGAAAAATTAAAAAATAAAGTACATTAGCCATGCCATTATATAGAGACGACAGTTTTTTGGTTGTCCACCCAGGGTCACAAAACACCTTATTTTCATTTGGTTTACAAGACTCATTGAGCCCTCCTCAATACAAAATCCCCACCATCGTTTACCAAGACCCAACCACCAAAGAATATAGATCAAAAAAAGAGGATGGTGAAGGCTTGGTTGAAGTTCACCCTATCAGGGGCTCCAAAATTGTTAATCTCGATGCTTTTAACTATCTACTCAAAATAATATTACAAAGTGTGATTAGCAATAATCCCATAATTACCATCAATCAAGTCCCCTTATTGATAGTGGCACCCACTTTAATATGGTCGCGATTCAATGTCGAATATATCACCAAATTTGTATTTGAAACTTTGGAATTTACAGCTTTCAATATACTTGAGACGGCCATTGCCTCTACTTTCGCTATTGGTGCTGGAACTAGCTCTTTAGTGGTGAATGTGGGTCATGAATCAACCACAATTACTCCCGTGTTGAATTATCAGGTAATTAAATTTGCTGCTAAATTTTTACCTGGTGTTGGAGGAACTACAATCAATGATGAATTGAAAAAATTATTACCACAACTTAATGATGATCAAATTGAAGCATTGAAAGTATCCGATATTTATGAAGTTTTGAATGATACTGAAGGTTCATACTATTCCTTTGCTGAATTAAATGAAAAGACCGATGATGATGATGATTTTGACGTTGCCACTTTTGTCACCAAGAATGGTGAAAACAATAAAATGGAGGTTGATGATGAAGCAAAACAACAAGAGGAAGAAGAAACCAAACCAAATTCAGAACTAGAAAAAAATTCTTTCCTAGATCCCGTAACAAAGGAAAAATTATACGTAGGTAAGGAAAGATTCCAGGGTACTTCTAAATTGGTTAGTTCAATTTCAACTGCTATTTATCAAGTTTTATCATTAATACCTGATTTAGAAAAAAGACAAGAATGTTATGAAAATATAATCTTTATTGGCTCTACATTTGATATCGCTGGATTGAAACGTGCCATTCTTGCCAAACTTGTTGAAGAATATTTGATCAAACCCCCTACAGATAAATCTAAAAATACAAATGATAAAGATACTATAAACTCCGCTATTGCCTCTTATCAACAATTAGATGATCCTTATGCTAGTCCCGAATCATCTGGTCTCGTACAAGTACCAACTATTATCAAAACTGTCAAGTACCCAGAATATTTCCCCGAATGGAAAAAGCCAAAGGAAAAAAATGGATCATGGGATGACGTTTACTTTTTGGGGGCTCAAATTTATTCTAAGCAAATATTTGGTGCCAACTACAATTATGGGGGTGACTCTTTCATTGATGCTGATATTTATGAAGAAAGAGGACCCCTGGCCATTTGGGATGTTTCTCTCTAACTGTAGTCTCTTATCATTTTTTAGACAAGTTATTAATTAATTAATATACAATTTAATACGCGTTTTGGGGTTTTGTACGATTCTGTCAGGTTTTTTTTTTTTTTTTTTCTTTTGCGCGTATAAATTCCTTTTTTTTTTTTTTTTTAAACGCGGTTCATCTAGTATTCGGAGGAAGGTTTTCTGATCTCATTATACATTTTTCATTCTTTCCATCCAATAGTGGGAAATAGAGAGACGCGTGTTATGCTATTGACAAGAATACCACGATTGAATCTTACCTCCTACCTTGCTTTTCAAACTCGCATATTACCAATAAATTCAATTGGCTTCAAGATGGCACCGAAGCAACAGCAAAGCTTAGCACGCTTCTTCTCATCTTCAGGAAATGTAGCTGCTAAAAAGAACTCCTCCACCACTAAAAACTCCACTGAATCCAAGAATAAATCATCAAGCCCAACAAAAAGATCACCTTCTCCGTCTTTGCCAACATCAAGTGAAAAAAAACAGAAAACAAGCGATGATGGCGTTCTGGTATCAAGTTTAATAGGTAGTCAACCGAACGGCAAACAAACACACAACAAGAATACCACAAAAGAATCCTCTCAACCTTCATCTTCTCAACCACCATCCTCTCAACCACCATTATCTCAGCCAAATGGTAATAAGAAAGATGAACCTACTAGCTCTACCCCATCTGATGATGAACCATCCCTGCTGAACCCTATAAAGGAACAAGTTGACGATACTGATCCTAGTGAAGCCAGTGATGACAACTATTTAAGTGATGAAGACAAGAAAATTGACTTACAAAATGCGTCCAAATTAATCAAGCTAACTCAACAAACTGAACTGGTCACACCGACGGGGAAAATATCTGCCAAAATACCCTATACTAGATTAACTGATGTATTTGATAGTGTTGAAAAAGAATCATCTCGATTAAAAATCACCGCCATTGTATCTCAATTTTTCTTAGAAATTTTACAAAATTCCACCGTTGAAAATTTAATACGAATAGTTTATTTATTCATTAATAGATTAGGACCTGATTATGAACCCGATTTAGAATTAGGTTTGGGTGAAACTTTATTAATCAAGGCCATTAGTGAAGGTTATGGAAGACAACTGAGTCTGATCAAGAAAGATTTACAAGAATATGGTGATTTGGGTCTTGTAGCCCAAAAATCAAGATCAGGACAACGTACCATGTTCAAACCAGCTCCTTTAGATATTGAAGGAGTATTTAATAATTTAACTAATATTGCCAAATCAACTGGTAAAGATTCACAAGCCAAAAAAATTTCAATTATAAATAAAATGTTAACAGCTTGTGATCCAAAGGGTAGTGAAGCTAAATTTCTTATTAGATCATTAGAAGGTAAATTAAGAATTGGATTAGCTGAAAAAACAGTATTGGTAGCATTAGCTCAAAGTTTTGTTAATTATGAATTATTGAAAAATAATAATAAAAAATTAGTATCACCCGAAAAATTATCCAATGCAGAAGATATGATACGTGAAGCATTTTGTCAAGTTCCTAATTATGATATAGTTATCAAACATGCTTATAATCATGGAGTTTTCAATGTTTTAGATCATTGTCAATTACAACCAGGTGTTCCATTAAAACCAATGTTAGCTAAACCTACTAAATCAATTAGTGAAGTATTAGATCGATTTCAAGGTGAAGAATTTACTTGTGAGTATAAATATGATGGTGAAAGAGCTCAAGTTCATTTATTATCAAATGGTCAAGTTAAAATTTATTCACGTAATTCTGAAGATATGTCTCAAAGATATCCTGATTTAATTTCAATAATTCGAGATTTTTTAAAAGAAAATGTTGCTGATGATAAAATTTCAACTCCTCAAACCATGATTTTAGATTGTGAAGCAGTTGCATGGGATAGATTAACCAATAAAATCTTACCATTTCAAGTATTATCAACTCGTAAACGTAAAGGAGTTGATGAAAAAGATATAACGGTTCATATTTGTCTTTTTGCATTTGATATGTTATTTTTCAATAATGAATCATTAATAACCAAATCTCTTAATGAACGTCGATCATTAATGACTCAACATTTAAAACCTATTGAAGGAAAATTTCAATTTGCCACCAGTAGAAATCTGTCAAATGTTGATGAATTACAAATTTTTTTGGATCAATCAGTTAAAGATGCATGTGAAGGTTTAATGGTTAAAATGTTAAATGGTAATGAATCTTATTATGAACCATCTAAAAGATCAAGAAATTGGCTTAAATTGAAAAAAGATTATTTAGCTGGTGTTGGAGATTCATTGGATTTGGTAGTTATTGGAGCTTATTTGGGTAAAGGTAAAAGAACTGGTACTTATGGTGGATTTTTACTTGCTTCTTATAATGATGATACTGGTGAATATGAAACAACTTGTAAAATTGGTACTGGATTTTCTGATGAAGATTTAATTTCATTACATAATAAATTAAAACCAACAGAAATTAAATTTCCAAAATCATATTTTGTTTATGATACAACTCCGGCTAATTCACCTGATGTTTGGTTTGAACCAACCATGGTATTTGAAGTTTTAACGGCTGATTTATCATTAAGTCCTGTTTATAAAGCTGCTAATCAAACTTATGGTAAAGGGATTTCACTTCGATTTCCTCGATTTTTAAGAATAAGAGATGATAAAGGTACTGAGGATGCTACTTCATCATCACAAGTATCTGAATTTTATGAAAGACAAGCAAATGTTAATTAATTAAATTATGCAAATATATATATTTAAGTATGTACATTGTGTTAGAAAAAAAAATTCAATAATAATAATAAAAAAAAAAAAAGAGGTAAAGTAACCTTATTTTAATTTATCTCTTCCCTCACGAACTTTCTTTTTAATTTTATCACTTAATCGAGATTTTCTTGAAATAGATCCATTTGAATTAATACTGATGGCTTTATTTATATCATCACCACTATCAAATGATTTATTACCAAAATTTAATTCAATTTGTGAACTTGATCTTGATAAATCAGGTTTATCACTCATTGATGAAGTTGATGAATTTTTAGAAGCTGAAATAGGTGGTGATTTTAATGAAGTTTGTTGATTATGTTTATGAATATGTTTAAAATTAAAATCATCAGCAATTGAAGAAGATGAATGAGCCACTGATGACATTTGAGAGTTTATATGAATATTTGGATTTTTAGCATTCATATGTAATTGATAATCAGAAAACATGGGAATATTTGTTAATGAATTATCTGAATTCATTAATGAAACACCATCAGAAACTGAAGATGATCTTTTACTTAATGATAATTCACTATCAGATGGTGTAATTGTTGAATTAATAGTTGAATCTTGAATTTGAGATTTTTGTTTAGCAGCTTTACGTTTAGCTAATCTTCTATTTCTTAATTCTTTAGTTTTTAATTCTTCTTCTTCATCACTATCAACATAATGAATATCATCACTAATTCTTAAATGATCCTTCATTTTTAATAAATTAAAATCTTTGGGAAATAATTCAGGACCATAATGATTAACCAAATAAGTAATTTCTTCACTTAATTCAGCACGTTGTTTTTTCAATTCACGAATTGATGAACCAGAAATTAATGAAAGATAAAGTGGTCTAATTGATTTGAAAAGATCCATTCCTTGTTCACCGGTAATTAAAGCAGCATATGTAACCAAAACACCACACATATATAAAGTTAACCAACTACCAACATAACTTGAAGATTTAAGAAATATTTGATAATGATAACAATACCAAGTACCAATTGTTGCATAAAAACTATAAATAAGTGGAGCAATACCCATTCCAACCAATATTTTCCAAGTTGCCACCACATCATTAGCCTTTATTTTAACGGTTGAATTAGCCAAGGCATTTTTAGCCTTTTTAGTTGAAAACCATTTAGCACTAATGAAAACAGGACTAAATAATGTTGCACCTGGTAATGATAATATAAATAAAAAAAATAATTTACCAAGACGAAATAATAATACTGGTAAAGTTTTCCATTTATGAGAAGAATCACAATCTTCAACATGATGATCAGGTAAATATAATTGACGTAATTTATCATTATAAGCCAAAACTTTTTGTTTAATTTCTTGAACTTGAGGTTTATTACGGAAAGTTTGATAACCCAAAACTAAACGACGATTCATTTCAACTACCAAAGGTAATGGTAAATATTGAGCAAAATTCCCCGCGTATAATCTTCTTGCAGCTTGAACCACCATTAAAGTTTCATAATCTTCACAAGTAACAGTAACAGCTTTTAAACCTGAAGTAACAATATCTAATAATTCTTTAACTGATTCACGATTAGTTTCTGGATTAGCATATTTTTTAACCAAATCTTTTGAAATTTCAATTGGATGACCAAATTCAATTACTGCTCTTGATCTAAATTTATGAGCATTAAAATAATTCATACCACATGGAACAATTTTAACATTACAATTTGGATCATTATTCATGGCACCAAGAGCCATTATTGCCACTCCAGCTTTTAATGGAAGTAAATCAGTACGATCATGAGAACCACCTTCTGGGAAAATACCAATACAATTACCATGACTTAAATGATCAAAAACCAATTGATAAACTTGTTTTTGATTAACTTTATCAGCTTTTTTAAACAGAGTACCAATTGATAATAATTTACGAACTTGATCAGTATTTTTAAATTCTTTTCTTAAAATGATTTCGGTATCTGATATAATATCAGCAATTTCACTAGCACCTAAAGAATGAGGTAAAGCAATTAAACCACGAACCATACATTCAGATAAAAATTTAGTACCAATACCTTTAACAATTAAAGGATCATGATTAAAATCAACAAAAATTTTCCCCAGACCTTTAATAAGACAATCTTGAGCTCTAACTACTGGAATTGATAATTGACATTTTGACATAAATCCAATAAATTTAAGACGATAAGATTTAGCAGCGATTAAGAAAGAAATACGACGATTTGATTCACGTTTAACTTGATTCATTAAGATGATTGGATCAACGAATTGATTTGCATGAGGTGCAGCCACGAATATAACGGCACCTGAACGAGGTAATCTAAATGCACCACGAGGTCTAACTTCTCTAAAGAAACAATCAAATATTACCGTAAATGCCCAAAGAACAAAATCATAAATCCAAAGACGATACCATTTAAAGGGTTCATACTTTAAGTCTGTTGATATGGTGTTAGAAGGAGTTTGTTTCAATACATCAATGCGTTGTTGTTCTTGGGCCTGTTCTTGTTGGGCCTGTTGTTGGGCCTGTTGTTGTTGTTGAGCCTGTTGTTGTTCTTGTTGTTCTTGTTGTTCTTGATGTTGTTGTTCTTGTTCTTGTTGTTGAACACTGATATGGTCAGTCATGATGCAGGAGATAGAGAAAGGATGAGCAAATATTCCAGCTATTCAGCAGGTTAAATGATAGTATACAAGCAAGGAATATAAAGATAAAGATGAGTCAAAGCAAATGAGTATGTAAATATATTATATATATAATATATATATATATATATATGTATAGATATATGAATACAGATCAATATATAGGGATGATATATATATATATATGAGTGTGTGTGTGGCTAACCACAAGATGATGATGGAGGAAGGATTAGTATTTACGAAGGGGGTAAGGCGTATATTTAGGTTAATTTTAAGATTTATTTAAAAGTTATTTTTTTACTGGAAATCTCATTGTTTGATTGTTTTGTTGTTTGTGTGTCTGTGTTTGGTAATTCTTGGGTGCGAAGATAAAGATGCACGGGTGTTTGTTTAGTTTGGGGAATAATTTGACAAGTAGGTACGGATTTAGTTCATTTTGAAACATCCGTACCCGCGCCGCCATTCATGATTTGCACATTACATTGAATTGATTCACTATCCGATTACATTCAACTACAACCATGTCTCCCATGAATCAATAACCCCAACTATTCACTAGAGTGCTGACACTTAATCGAAAGATTGGCCCATAAGGTTTATTGTTTGTTATTTGTATTTGTTTGTTATTTGTACTTGTTTGTTATTTGTATTTTGTTTGTTATTTGTGTATTGTTTGCTGTTTCGTGTGTACCACATTCCTCTTTGATATATCAGATTGATATTCCTTATATTTGATATATTAGATTGTTGTTCCTTATATTTGATGATGCCACCTTATTACTGAATTAAGTATGAAACCCAAGCAATTAGTGCATTTTGACCAATAGTCAGTGTAGTAAGATGTGGTAGAACTAGTTGTAACTGATGCCTTTGTTGTACTTGATAATGAAAAGTGTGGTTATACATCAGAAGTGATACATCACAATAATAACCTCGGGTGCACCCCACCCCGTGTAGATACACCCGTACCTCCTCTCCCGTTCCTTTCTTCCTTTTTAGGTGCCTCGGATGTCGCAGCTGCTGTTTTTTTTTTTTTTTTGTTTTTTTGTGGAGACAGGCTTTGGTTGGTACACGACACGCTTCTTTCTCTCTTTTCTGTATTTTTTTTAACCGATGATGCACAAATTGGAAAAACAAAAAAAGAAGAAAAAACATCCGAAGCGCGGTGACAAAATATCGCACATGCGCTTCGATTCCTCGGTTTAACACCGTTGATCAGTTGTCAATGACTACTCTGACACTCATCCATCACACCCATTCCCCAACACCACCATCAACACCATCACCACCAATATCATCATCACCACCATCCTCAACTTGTAGCCGTGTGTGTAAACTGGTATGGTGGGTGCCTTCTTGATCTCGGATATTCATTGCTAACGAATTCCATCCCCGCAATTTCCCATCAAAGTTGACCTAATTTTTTTGTTTTTTTTTTTTTCCTTTTTTTTTTTTTGTTTTCTTCTGTTTTGTTAAATGACCACACAAAACAAAAATTAAAATTCACTTTTTTGTATTTTTCAGTTGAAATCACTACTCACTCACACACAAAAAAAGCTCCGAAAACAAAAAGTAAGGATCAGAAGAAAAATAAAAAAAAAAATTACCCTATTGCTGTACATATATAATCAATTGAGTTTCCCCCCTCTCTCTCCCTCTCTCTCTCCTTTATCTTCTTCTCATTTCTGTTTTTCTTCAGTTTATCAATTGGTCTATACTATCAATTGACTCATTGATACTATTTATTTTTACATACTTGATTCCATGTCTGAATTATCCTTCAAAGACAAGGTTGTTGTTGTTACCGGGGCCGGTGGTGGCTTGGGTAAATACTACTGTCTAGAATACGCCAAACGTGGTGCCAAAGTTGTGGTTAATGACTTGGGTGGTTCCTTGAGTGGTGGTGGTGATGGTGGTAACAAGGCTGCCGACGTGGTTGTTGATGAAATCAAACAATTGGGTGGGGTTGCAGTGGCTGATTACAATAATGTTTTGGATGGTGATAAAATTATTGAAACCGCGGTGAAAAATTTTGGTACTGTTCATATTATTATTAATAATGCTGGGATCTTGAGAGATGCTCTGTTTAAAAAATTACAACCCAAGGATTTTGAATTGGTTACCGATGTTCATGTAAATGGTGCTTTTAAAGTTACTCTGGCTGCTTGGCAATATTTCCGTAAACAAAATTATGGTCGTATAATTAATACTGCCTCTCCTGCAGGTTTATACGGTAATTTTGGTCAGGCTAATTATTCCGCCGCTAAATCGGGTTTGATTGGTTTTGCCGAAACTTTGGCTAAAGAGGGGGAAAAGTATAATATCATTGCCAATACCATTGCTCCCTTGGCTAAATCAAGAATGACTGAATCTGTTTTACCCCCTCCAATCTTGGAACAATTACATCCTGCTAAAATCGCTCCCCTTGTTTTATTTTTAACTCATGATTCAAATTCTGAAATTAATGGTCAAATTTTTGAAGTTGCTGCTGGTTTTTTCGCTCAAATTAGATGGGAACGTTCTGGTGGGGTTTTGTTTAAACCTGATGAATCATTTACTGCTGAACTGGTTGCTAAAAAATTTGATGAAATTTTAAATTTTGATGATTCTAATAAACCAGAACTCTTGAAGAATCAACATCCATTTATGCTTAATATGTATGATGAATTAACTAAAAATGCTAGACAATTACCTCCAAATGATAATTCAGGTAGTCCTACTATTTCTTTGAAGGATAAAGTTGTTTTGATTACTGGTGCTGGTGCTGGTTTGGGTAGATCCTATGCCTTGTACTTTGCCAAGTATGGTGCCAAGGTTGTGGTTAATGATTTCAAGGATCCTTCTAAAGTTGTTGAAGAAATTAAACAAGCTGGTGGTGAAGCTCATGGTGATACCCATGATGTTGCCAATGATGCTCAAGCCATTATTGATAACGTTATTGGTAAATATGGTACCATTGATATTTTGATTAATAACGCTGGGATTTTACGTGATCGTTCATTTGCTAAATTAACTTATGATGATTGGTTACTCGTTTTAAAGGTTCATTTATACGGTACCTATAATTTATCTCGTCTCGCTTGGCCTCACTTTTTGGATAAAAAGGGTGGTCGTATCATTAATATTACTTCTACTTCTGGTATTTATGGTAATTTTGGTCAAGCCAATTATTCAACTGCTAAAATGGCTATTCTTGGATTATCAAAAACTATGGCCATTGAAGGTGCTAAAAATAATATTAAGGTTAATGTGGTTGCTCCTCATGCTGAAACTGCCATGACTTTAACTGTTTTTAGAGAAGAAGATAAAAATTTGTATCCTCCTGAATTGGTTGCTCCTCTTCTTGTTTTCTTGGCTTCTGATGAAGTTCCAGTTACCGGTGAATTATTTGAAGCTGGTGGTGGTTGGATTGGTAATACTAGATGGCAACGTGCTAAGGGGGCCGTGTCTCATGATGAAGTTACCACTCCTGAATTCGTTAAGGATAACTTTGCTGATGTAATTGATTTCTCATCCGGTACCGCCAATCCTAAATCTACCACTGAATCTTCTATGGCCATTCTTTCTGCTGTCCAAGGTGATGATGATGATGATGACGAAGATGAAGATGATGATGATGATGATGATGATGACGATGAAGATGATCCCGTGTTTCAATATGGCGACAAGGAAGTTATCTTGTATAATTTGGCTGTGGGTGCTACTCGTAAAGAATTACACTATGTTTATGAAAATGATCAAGAATTTCAAGTTATTCCAACTTTTGGTCATTTACCAACTTTCAATTCACCAAAGTCACAATTTACATTTGCTCGTTTATTAAGAAATTTTAACCCCATGTTATTATTACACGGTGAACATTATATTAAAATTGAAAAATGGCCTGTCCCCGTTGAAGGTTCCATTAAGACTAGTTTCCAACCTTTGGCTGTTACTCAAAAGGGTACCAATACCATTGTTGTTCATGGATCTAAATCAATTGATGTTAATACTGGTGAAACTTTGTTTTCTAATGAAGCCACTTTTTTCATTAGAAAATGTGAAGGTGATACCAAAACTTATGGTGAAAGAAGAGCATTTTCAACCAATCAATTTGTGGCTCCTAAACTGGATCCTATTTTTACTAAGGATGTTTCAATTCTGGAAGATCAAGCTGCTTTGTATAGATTAACTGGTGATCGTAATCCTTTACATATTGATCCAAATTTTGCTAAAGGTGCTAATTTTGATAAACCAATTTTACATGGTATGTGTACTTATGGTTTGGCTGCTAAAGTTTTGTTGGATCAATTTGGTCCATTTGGTGAAATTAAGGCTAGATTTACTGGTGTCGTTTTCCCCGGTGAAACTTTACGAGTTTTTGCCTGGAAAGATGGTGATACCGTAATTTTCCAAGCTCATGTTGTTGAAAGAAAAACAATTGCTATTAATAATGCTGCTATTAAATTACTTGGTGATAAACCAAAAATTTAATTAATCTTGCTCTTTTTTTTTATTATTTTATGTTTTGTATGTCTTTGAAGAAATTTTATTATTGTTATTTGAAAAAAAAAAAGAGTAGAAAAATTTAACTGATATAAGGCTAACTTCATTCATTATTTTCTATAATGAGAAAGCTAACCTATTTCCACATTTGCAATAATCAGTAATCGTGATAATATTGGTATGCGAAGAACTATATATTAAAAGCACAAAGTATAAAGGGAATAATAATATATAAAATAATATCCTAGTCCCTTGCTTCCTTACTAAATTCAAGCACGGGGATTACCTAGTATTATACCAGATATTGGAAGAAATTACTTCATAGCTATAAAAATATGTGTAGGTTTGGTAACAAATGGGTGTTGAGGATACACATATAACATCTATTGCTGAAATATACAAAAAATTTGTTTTAGAGCGATAAGTCAAGTAAGTTAGCTAATACCGAAGATCCTTACAGTGTGATATGATCTCAATACTACCAGATCTCTAAAGGCCTCTCGTTTGTTCCAGTATTTAATAGTATTTGATGCTTACTATACACATTGAAAAAGTATTAACGGATATTTTATTAGTAAATAAATAAAAAGAAAAAAAATTAGGAAAAACGTTAGAAATGACATTAAAAGAAGAGGATCAATAAGAAAAAGTAACAAAACTACCAATTTTATTCATTTTCAACATCTTCCTCAAGTTCATCAATATCTAATGATACAAAATTGTAAAGTCCTCCACTCTGTGATCGTTTACTTGCATGATTAAATTGTCTACTATAAGTCTTGGCAATACCATAATTGGCTCCGTAGTAACTACTCAGTGTTCCATGAGGTCCTGAGGCACTACCAGCGTGACCATTAGTGGTATTATTGGTAAATGGTACCAGAAAATCAACTGGTGTATCATTAATTGGATCAATTATTGATAAAGTATTACTTGACATGGCAGTATCAATGGTAGATTGAGGAGTTACTGTTGATAATGGAGAACTTATTATAGGTGACGTGGTCAACAGTGATAAACTCGGTTTGGTATTAATTCGATTGAGACTATTTCTTGAATTCTTATTGGTATTAGTATTATTAGAATTATTATTGGGGAATTTAAATGCAGCATGAGGAATATTTGATGAATTATGATTAATCAGAATATTTTTGGCACCATCATTAAATGGTGAAGTAATAGCACTTGAAGAAACATTATTAGAAGAATTGGATCTAATTTGTGGTACTTGTGGAACTGGACCACTTGGTTTTCTTAACATGGGGTTAAGTAATGAAGTAGATGATGATTTAATTGATCCATTACCTGCAAGACTACTAAATGAATTACTCGAATTTCTTCTCAAGCCAGAAAGAGAAGGAGTAGAAGATTTAACACTACCACTTTTATTAGATTCAAAATATTCAGGAAATTCAATCAAGGGTGATGAATAGCAATCAGCTAATGAATCATTGGAAGAAAATGCAGATGAATATTGATCAGATCCAAAGGATGACAGTGAAGAATTAATGGAAAATGATGATGAAGATCTATTAGTAGTACTATTAGATAATGAAGGTCTATGATTGCTATTTTGATTATTATTACACGAAGATGTAGATCTGAATAAAGCAGGAGGAGGTTGGAAATCGTCTTCAAATACTGAAGATGCGGATGAAACTTTACCATTAACGGGTGAGGTGGTTGAATTGAAAATTGACAGAGCATATGAAACGGTGGAAGATCTTGAATATTTACCATCGCTAGAAACCCCAGAATTACGGTTTTGAACTTTTGATGATGATCTTTGTCTCTTTAAAATTTTCAAATTTTCAGAATGAGAAGTCACAGTAGTATAAGAACTGGATCTATTATGACCCAATGGTCTTGGAGTTCCTTGAGGGTTACCATTTTGACTTTGATTGTTGTTGTTATTGTTACTGTTGTTGTTGTTATATCCCCCAATACTATTGAAACTAGAAGGAAAGTTGTTATGTGATTTAGCTCTTGTTAATTTACTTTGTTGTCTTATTTTATCCATTTCAACTTCACAAGTCTTTTGATGATTAACATTCTTCATTTCAATATAACCTTGAGGATAACAATTATTTTTATACTTATCGTAGAATGATTTGTATCCACCTTCTAAAACAACGATATCAGGAAATGATAAAAGAGGATAATTATCACTATTGAGAATACGATCACACTTTCTTAAATGCGAAGCCATGGTGGGACCTCTAAAAATTGAAAATTCACAATGAAAGATAAGAAGTTGTTTTCTTGAATTTGTTGGATTTGAACAACCAAGTTTTCCGGTAATAAACTGATTCTCCAAGTCTTTTTGGGATGAAATGTTAAGGGCACCATTTATATGACCTCCATCATATTCGTAATTGAATCTACAATCAATAATTAAGAAGTCATCAAATTCATGATTATAATCACCATTGATGATCTTCAACATTTGGTGCTCATCAATTCTTGGTAACAAGTCATTCGACAGTTTAAAAGTTGCAATGGAAGACTTAGGTAAATGAGAATTATCTTCCATCATCATGTCATTATAGGTTTGTTTCTCCTTGGTAGTTTGATACATGGAGTGAATTCTTCTGATGGCTTTGTCTGATTGTGACATACCATTATGCTTTGATTTGTTATTTGACGGAGATATTTGTGTTGGTGAATTCAATACATCATCATCATTATCGATAATATTATTGTCTTTAGGAATATCATTATTATCATCATCGTTCAAGGTGGTGTTATTGGCATCATCATCTTCATCGTCAATATCAGTATCTTCCAGAGATTGATGCTTCAATTGTGGGCGAATTGCTCGTTGAAGATGATGATGCTGTTTGTCCTTCGCAGAAGGACTTGAAATGCTATTAGAATTAGAAAAAATTTTATCAAATTCACTATGAGACATTTTAGCCATCAGGCTCATTGATTTAGTAAATTTATTAGTTGTGGATGAAAATTTTTTCTTCATGGGGAATTCAAATTGATTAACAAAATTAGATAAATTTTTAAAAGGTTTACGATTGGTAAGGGGAGATGTAGTTTCAGTGTACAAGTCATCTTCATCAATGTTATTCTCGTCATTGTCATGAATTTTATTACTGGCTAAAGTCAGTTTTTTGGTAAGATGTTGTTTTTGACTCTTATCAGTACGAACTGAACACTTTATGGCTTTGGCGGTAGTAGTTGGAGAGTCTGAACTAAAGTAGTCATCATTTTCGACACTGTCAGACATTTCATGAGGCAGATGAGTAGGGCCATTAGCGTATTTGAAGAAATCATCTAATTCCTTAACGGGAGAATCAAAGTAACTACTCAAGGGTCTGTCACGTTTGGGAGCTGGATTGGCTCTTAATCTTACCGATGAATTTAACGTTGAAATATTGGATGGAGGTGGTTGTAAGCCCGGGTCTAGACTTTTTGGTGGACGAGAAATAATAAGATTATTAGAATCGGTATCATTATGAGATGATCGTTTGCCTGGTGGTGAAACTTGACGATGGCCAGTTAGACTATAAGCATCATGGACGCTGTTTTTGATCATGCCATCATCATCATCATCATCGACAGTATTTGTATGTATTGATGGTACAAACGACATGTCTGAAGATTGATTATGCAACAAAGAGGGATTAGTAGACTTCAAAGAAGGTCTATTTATGCAAAAGGAGGAAGAAGAAGAAGAAGGTGCAGGGCTCGAAGCTAAATCAGAATGATAGGAAGCATTTATATGAGGTGAACTTGACGCGCTTGCAATAGCTCTTAAAGGAGGAGCCAAACAAGGTTTTGATTGAGATGTTGATTCGAAAGTTTGATCAAGATGAGATGACGGCGATGTAGTAGTAGCAGTAGTATTACTGGTGGTGTGATGAGGGGATGAAGGAGTAGCGTCCGAGTATAAACTTATTGATGATGAGAATTGGGGGTCCAATGGTTGACTCTTTGCTAGAAAAGAATGAGGATCATTATTCATCATGACAAACCTTTTCTCCAAGTCTAAACCTATGTATAAATACAAGATATAGCGGGTAATTCAAAAGTGTGACAAAACGAAAAGTTGAAACAAAACCAAAGGAAAAGAATGGAAAAAAAAAAAAAAAAAAAAAAAAAAAGATGAAAAAAAGAAAAGAAAGAAGGTACACAACCAAGGCTAAGCTATAATGCGCAACTATAGTGTTACCGGAATCAATTCTTCTGATGATTGTTTCAGGGGTTGATTGTCGTTGAATTGACTGATACAATTATATATATTGAAGAATTTTCGAAGTTGAGTCGAAAGGAAAAAAAAATTCATCCACAAAACAAAACCTTCACAAGCAATACCGAGGATATGGTAAAGAAGGTGAATAAGTGGTTCACAGGCAATGAAGGCTGGTGGATTGGGTTGATGTAAACAAAGGAGGAGGAGAGCGTGAAACCCTAGGAGAGATGTTGAATACGGTTGTAAACTCGACGCGAAGATAATAACGTTTCCACAAAGACTGGTTGCAATGACACCGTGAAGAAGTAACAAAACCAAATCAATCCAAAAGAATCAAAGGGACAGAAAGTAAGACACCGAATGTAAGACTGGCTTAACAATAATGGAGACGAAATGAAAAGAGAAAGACGTGACGGGTGACCAAGTACTGTCGAGGACTTGTATGTCAAAAAAAAAAATATAATGAATTGAAAAAATGAAAAAAAGAAAAGAACAAAAGAAAAAAAAGGGAACAAGAGAAGTAAAGGGTTTGGGTATTAAGTTACAACAGTAAATGTGTAATGGAAGAAACGGTTGAACGAGTGTAGGTAGTTAGGAATTTGACTTGATTTTCCAAAGGGTCTAAGTATAACAGGAACTACAAATTGTTATATACTCTATGGAACAGTTATGAGAATTCTTGCCTCAAAATACTGGCACTCGCCCTTGAACGGTTTTATTATAACAGAATGTGGTGGGACAGCAAAAATAATACAAGAGAACAATAGAAGAAATACTTAAAAATAATAAGAGTTAATATGAAATAATAAGAACTGGGATGGATCTGTACGTATATGAAACACCAATTATTTGCGTAAATGGTGTATATAACAAACAACGCCAATTAAGCAAACTTTACAAGAAGTGGAATTTTTTTGTTTTTTTTGGTTGTTTTTTTTGTTTTTTTCTTTGTGTTTTTGTTTACCTTTTTTTTGATTTTGGTTTTCGCAGTAGAAAAAAAAAAAATCAAATTGCTTTTTTTAGTGCAAAACCGTGTTGGAATACGCTTCTTGCACACCGACACAAAACCCACGATATCGTACTGCTTTGATGCATGATGGACTAAGACAACACTCATAGAACCAAGACCGTTTGCAATTAGAAGGGTGGGTGGTAATAAGTGTTGGGGAAGAGGAGTGGGTTTGATGCACTGGCATGATTTGATCCAGGGATCTCAGTGTGCTTCTGCCTAGGGTTTATATTTCTTTCTGGTTTGGCTCTTTCTGGTTTGGCATGATTGCTATAACATGCTTGTTTCCCCGTTGGGTAAGAGACATAGTAATTTACAAATTGATGTGGAGGCTTTTGAATTTGGGGAACGGAAATTCAAAATTTCAATTATGTAGGTTGAACTAAAGTGTTTCGAATTATTTTTAGGCATGATTGTTGTTGTTGGTAAAATACTTCTCGCTTTATGAAACTTCTTTGCCAGATCTTGTAGCGCGACAATTTATACAGCCACAACAAGACGGTGTTTCAGTTGTTCTATTCATGCTTATCTCACCATGTTCTGGTCATTCTATTGTGAACCGTGCTTTGTCTTAACAAAAAGACAATTCAAGGTACAGGGGAACTTTCAAGCAACTGTTAATTGAGCTTACAAAACAATAAGAATGTAAACCTTCGATTCAAATGCATGATGACCTCTTTCCTTCTCCCTTTTTTTTCTTCTACCTTTGGCTTGCCTTCTTTCCTTTGATTACACATTGTCCTTGTCTGAGTTTATTTATTTTTTCTCTTTTTTTTTTTTTTTACTCGGTAAGCAACCCTTCGTCAAAAAATAAACCATGAACGCCGAACCACCGTAGACGCTGCTGAAATGTTCGACAAAGTTGTTTGATCTTCTCTCCGTATTCATGGCTCAGAGGTGTTCTCCTCTTATCAAAGGAGTATGAGGGGAAGCATGCCAATGAAGGCATTACGTTTAGGTGACTATGAATGGAGGAATAAATCTTACAAATCAACGTGAAACAGCACGTGAACCGAGAATTGTAGTTGGTCCCAATTAGTCTCAGAGTCTTCCTAGAATAGTTGAAAGAATATTAAATTTAATCAGATCGAGGGCAGTCACTCGTTCTTGGAATTTCTTTCACTTGCATGAAGAGGATTTCTTATTTTTTTTTTCTTTTTTTTTTCTTTTTCTTTTTCCTTTCCCTTTTTTCTTCTTCTTTTGTTCATTTGGTATCGGGGAAGCACGTAAGCTTAAAAATGAAGCTCCTCGTAGTTGTGTTTTATCAACATTGATTTACGTTCATGGGAAATCAAATCCGACCTAGCGTTAAGCTATCTTAGCTCTTAACTCTACCAAACAGAGATCGATACCAGGGGAGGGTCCGGGAAGGCTACCTACTTAGCTGGGATTATACCATTTCCCTTATAAGACACCACTCTTTGAGGCATAGTCTAGCGAATTTCTGAGCATGTGGCGAGATACGGCATCTCCATGCTCTACCCTTTTTGGGGGTTAATAAGGTTATACTTTCTCTCATTTTCCCATACCCGCTTGGCAAGATGTATAAAGCTTAAAGCCAAAGGTTCAAAATCATGTTACAGTGACCTCATCTCTTTCTTGCTGCCAGCCAGCTTCGACAAGATTGCTAGCTTTCCGTCTCTCGATGGTTAAATGTGGATTCTGGCAAAGACAATCATATACTGAAACAAAATCTTGACTCGAGTTTTGTGAAATGTTGATTCCTGTGCCGAATCGGGAAATATGCCGCCTTGTTTACCTTTTGTTTTTTGTTTTTTGCGGTTTGTTTGTTTTTTGCGGTTTGTTTGTTTGTTCTTTCGCTTTGTTTACATTTTTGTGGGTTAATGCTCAATTCCTTCTGTGCAGACAACGCCAAACTGAGCATACGACGCCAACTGAATAGGATGCAAAAGAATCCATACTCGGATAAGTACCCTAACCGCAAAAATAATGAGACACGAAACCCATTCGAATAATGATCAGCATAAAAAAAATAGCTATGTCAAATTCTTGTTGGCGCCTTTCACGAGCAAAAGTCAAAACTCTAACCTGTGAGAAGGGTTATGCTTGCTCCCTCTTCCAATGCAGGCTACCCCTCTTGATTATGCCTCGGGGAATGGGATACAGGAAACCTCATAAATATCTCGTGGAAGTAATAGCTCCAACGAAATGAGAATATGTCAACTTTTTCAAATTACCTCTCTGGCCGAAACATACAGCAGAATTTACGGTTGAAGTCAGTATTTTCATAATTTCCCAAAATCCTTCCCTACAGACATGTCAATAATTACACGCAGAAATTTTAACAAAATTATCTGCTCAACTAGGCAAATCTCTCGTGATGACGATTTGAGGCTGCTTGAGGAATTCGGGCAACGAGGCGCATCTTCCCTCATTTGGTCTTCTGTTTTTTTTTTTTTTTTTGACAATCATACGAGAGCCGTTTACTTATAAAGCTGAGATAAGGGCAGCATGCTACATGATGATTATTATTTGTTCTCTTTTTCTTCTCCCTGCGATGTCATCTCCATCTTAGCCGAGTCAGTTGACGAAACCAACTACGTTTTCCAAGTGTTTCATTGAAATTGTAAATCAAAATTTCATCATGATAACAAGCCAAGCGCATCAGAATGGTATACAAATATAAAAGTATAATATGCAATTTTTGAAACTAATCAAGCCTATCTAAAAACTGATCCATCGTTTTAAAGTCCTTCATTGAATGACCGCCTTTTCTACCAGAAGAATGAGCATCTGGTGAAAATGATTGTTCTTGACCCAATCGATGATTTTCACCGGAATCTGGGGTGATTGATTTTTCATTACGTTGACTATTATCAATAACTAAGGTTTCATCAGCCTGATTATCATCATCATTTCCAAAATTTATTTCATCATTTGATATAAATCCTTTCGGAGTCATTTGATACCTTCCATTAAATCCATTATTCTCACTGTTGAACTTGGTAAATTGCGATGGTGATTGCATCATGGTCGGTTGAGGTGATTTCCCAAGAAGTGATTGTAATGGACTCATGGGACTCATTGCTGATCGTGGTTGTGGTGGTGGTAATGATGGAAGTATCAATTCTTCTTCCCTTTGATATTCCGAATCTTCAGATACACTTGAACTCAGTATCAGTCCCAGTCTCTGATGATGGGATGGAGTGATTGAAAATGCATCATCAGTCAAGTAAGCATGTAAATTTAATGAAGATGTAGAACTGGTGATTCTTGTTAATCCATTTGATTTCATTGAAGAAAATGAATTTTTACGAGATGTAGATTGATAATTAATGGGTGAATTTTGTGGAGAGTGCAGTGTAAATGGATCATTACCAGGACTACCTTGTAATTTACCACCTTGTTTGGGGCTACTATTGGGACTAGATGAATCGTCACCCTTATTTGATTGATTAAAAATGGTGGTAAGTCCACCAAAAATAGGTGGAGGTTCCATCAAGTCAGTAAATTTCTTGGGATTTTGAAGCCGATCCTTGACAGATTTCTCGGGTGATGATAATGAGCTTATGGTTGGTTTGGCTTCTATTTTGGGAGGTTTTTTAAGATTTTTTCTGGATCGACTAAATAATCTAGATGATGGACTTGATGGTGATTTTATGGAAGATGGAGAGCCTGCTCCAATAATCACAACATCATCATTGGTGGAGTTGGGTGTCATTATGGGCGAATGTGAGAAGGATTGTATTGAGTTGGGAGTCTTGATCAGCATTGAAGAATTGGTATTGGTAGAAGTTGGATTGTTAAGTTTATCATTATTATTGAAAAGTGAATCCTTGAGCTTTAAGGGTGGTGGTGGAGCGACGATACGACTAGACGAGCCTGCCGGTTTGGGTCGTATCGTCATTTTATCAATATCATTAGATGCCTTGATATTACTAATGGGTTCATTGCTGTTGTTTGTATTAAAAATTTCATCAGGATTATCTACTTCTTTTGAATTGGAAGAATTAAATTGTAGAAATTTGTTGATATTAAAATTATCATTACTTGGCTTTTCTCTTAATGTCTTTCGAATCGGTGGTTTCTCAAAAGAATTTCGAGTTGATACATTTGTTGATGAATTCGCCACCAACTTATTATACGAACTATCGGTATCCCATTCTTCATCTCTTTTCAAATTTGGTGGATTTTCAACATTCAACGACCCTAAAACGTCAGTAGTATTATATGGTTCTGTTTCTTCATTCTCCAAAGACCCCATTGAGCTTGAGTCATCAAAGTAAGAATTGAGCAAATCATCAACTGGTTCCAAATTACTCAATGAAGTTGGGTCACTCAATAATTTCTGCTCTTTAATACTATGTTCTCTTTGTTGTTGTAATATAAGATTAGTTGGTGGTGCTGGGGTAGTTGTTTTCTGACCCGTAAAAAATTTTTTAATTTTAGTTGTGAGCCCAACATCAGAATTTAAAGCTTTAGTTTGAGATGAAACCAATTTTTTGTTAAAATCCATGAAATCACTTATTTGCTTACTATTAGCAAAATCATAAGTTGTAAATGCATGTTGTTTGATATCCCTTAATGATAATCTTTGAGTTGGATCCTTGGTTAAAAGTTTAGTAATAAGATCCTTTAATAATTTTAATTCATTAACATCTTCCAACGTTGTATTTGCTGTTTTTTTAATATGAGGGAATTTTAAAGGTTCGGTAACAATTTTTTTAAATAAAGAAAATTCATTTGAACCATTAAAAGGAAGGTTATGAAACACCAAGCAATATAAAATTACTCCTAAAGACCATAAATCAATTCTATTATCAATATGACTCTTTAATCGATCAGCATCATTAAGCATTGATAATCGATTATTCACAAATTGACATAATTCAGGAGCAAAGAATGCTGGGGTACCCATTGTTTTCCCTAATTCTTTTTCATCATTAGCATTATTTTCAAGAATTAAACTAACTCCAAAATCAGATATTTTAATGGTATTATCAACACTGATTAATAAATTCAGGGGTTTTAAATCACGATGAATTATATGTTTATGATTATGTAAATAGTCTAAACCATTTATCACATCCCTAAGTAATCGATTAAGAGTTAATCCCTTACCTGCTTTATTATGTTTTTCATGATAATGATTATAATTTTTCCAATCAACTTCACCATATCGACAATATTCCAACACAAGTAATATTTTATCAAATTTTAGATCATCTATAACTTGATGAAGTTGAACCACATTAGGATGTTTACATTCCTTCATGATTAAGATTTCTCTTTTAATTTTGGTAGTATGACTTAAATATGTTTTGGTAATGAGACGCGTTTTATCAATACGATTAATTGTCTTGATTGCGACGAATTTTTTTTCACGATCTGATTCACTCAGTCGTTTCCCACTTGAATTGGAATTAATTCTTTTAATTGAATTTGAAGATGACAGTTTAGAAAAATTATTTGATAAAATTTCACCATTTTTAATTAATTCAGCCAACATAACTTTACCAAATTGACCTTGACCAATTTTTTTCACAATTCTATAAGTCCCATTGACAATTTTCCGATTTGAATTACCTTCATTTTCTATTGTCAAGTGCGAAACGTCCATTCTTTCATTAGATGAGCTCGTTTATCGAGGGTCTTTGGGGAATTTATATATGACTTTCTTTTCTTTTCTTTTCTTTTCTTTTCTTTTCTTATTCTTATTCTTATTCTTATTCTTAATCTTATTCTTTTATCACAAGTATGATGTTGGCATGATATTCCAGAAAAAAGGATGATTCTTAATTGGTGAGTTACTTTCAGCTTTCTTCATGTGCTCAATAAAAGGGGGGACAAATCTGGCAACGATGTAGTCTGAGGCTTTATCAGATTTCGCTAAATAAGTTTTGATGCACCGATTATGTCTTATTACACCGTTATTTTTTTTTTTTTTTTTTTTTTTTTTTTTTTTTTTTTTTTTTTTTCTGAACTTTGTTTTTTTTTTTTTTAGTTCTCCATCTGAAAAGAAGAAAGTTATGTCTTAGACTCTCCGAGGGCCGGTCCACCGGTATTGCCTCTTCACGCCAAGCCACTTTCTTAGCGAAACAATGCGTATAATTCACATTCTACGCGCTTAAGCAAAGATCTGCTGTGAGTCGGAAATGGTTCAGGGGTATTATTTCCGGGGATGCCTATATAAAGCTAAATTAAATTCTATCAATATACTCTAATTATACATCAATGACCTCACAATATTATTAAAGGGGCATTAAAATGAGTAGTACGACGAACGTGCATGGTTTATGCATGAAATGAATTTGTGACAAATTTTCAATAAAAAAGCATAAATTTTACATTAATCATTTGAAAAGAATGAAAACGGTTAGTATTAATCTCTATTACCAGAATAAAGAAAATTAGTAAAGAAACACGAAATAAAAAGAGGTTATCAGACGTAATTGACCAAAAATAAAACAAGGACTAAACTGCTTCGATATGTTGTGAATTAGGTTTGTTTTTTGACTTTTCATTATTATTTTGATCAAAATGATTAATTTGATCCAACGAGTCAGCTTCAAGAGATTCTTTAATACCCACGGTGCCAAATTCATCATCAAGATGATCATCTCTTTCAGCACCAAAGGAAGCACCTCTATTTTCAGGACCAAGAAAAATAATGATCATAAGATAAGCAAATGCACAACCCATAAAGATACTCATTACTTTGGCATAATCATAAGCAGCATCTTCACCTTGTTTATTAATGGGGAATCTTTCACCAATGGTACTTTCAATTGTTGAACTTGCACCCGAAGCCAAGTTACCCAATTGATAACTAACTCCCAGAACAATTGATCTATACATTGGGGGACTTAATTCAGATAAATGAATAGGAGCAACACCCCAAGCACCTTGTACACCTGCTTGTAAGAAAAATGCACCTGCATTAATCCAACTAGTACGAACATAAGCCCAAGGGTAAATACAAGCACCACCCAATATACAAGCATAAATAACGGTTGCACGACGACCTAAAAATGTTGAAAAATGACCAAAAGTAAATCCACCAAACATGGCACCTAAATTAGCCACACAATTAGTAACGGTTGATCTATCCTTACCATAACCCAAACTTTCGGTAAGTAAACTTGGATATAAATCTTGACTACCATGAGAACAATAATTAAATCCAGCCATCATTAATATAAGATAAATGGTAACTAACCAATAACGTTTCATGGCATTTTTAAGAGTAACACTCATCAGAAACATTGAATTTTCTTTTAATTGATTATCTTGTTTTCTTCTTGCCAAATTTTGTTGCATAACTTGAGTCTCATTTGAAAAATATAAGCAAACAATTAAAATAATTGGAGGACCAGAAGAAAACCAGAATAAAGCTCTCCAACCATGAGGACTATTATCAACAATGGCACGAGTGAAAATCACCGCAAGTAAATAACCAAAAGCATAACCCTGTTGGAAAATTCCACTAATAACTCCTCTTGCCTTAGGTGGACAATCATCAAGTGCATGAGCAGCAGCATTACCAAATATACCTCCCATAATACAACCAAATAATGCTCTTACTCCTAAAAAGGCCGAATATGATTTAACGAAACCAGTACCAATTTGAAGTACCGATAAACAAAACAAATTAAGCATCAATGCATGTCTACGACCATAATGATCACCATAAAGACCGAAAAAAAATGCCCCCACGGCTCTAAGGAATAAAGTCAAGGTTACTCCCCAACTAACATCGGAAACTTTTTTATCCAAAGATTCAGCAATGTGAGTCATATTAAGAGAAACAGCAAAAAAATCAAGAGCATCAAATGTCCAAATCCAAAAAGCAAGTAAAAAATAACACCAATTTTGGAAACTTAAAGAAGCCAATGCTTTAAAAGGATTGAAAATATCACTATATGAATATTGAACAAGTTCTGACTTGGGTACAAACAACGAGGTGAACCGAGTACGAAGGTAGTTGATGATCGAACGTGAATCAAATTTGGGTGGTTGAACAACATGCTTGTTGTGTTCCTTAATCACATCCGATTGTTGAGTTGACGTGGGTGACAATGATATATTACTGTGAGTACTCATACTGGAATTTTTTTTTGCAGTTTCTGCTTGTATGATAATTCTACAACAATTTGTCAAACAGGGAGAGCAATAAGGTTACTATTTATACATCAGGGGGGAAAAGCATCCACACCCAACCTTTATCCCCCACGTAATCTAAAAGAACCCAAAACTTATACTAATTTTTGTTACAGTTGATATATTATTAATATTATTATTATTTTTGATAGAGTGGAAAAAAAATATCATGTACCCCACAATCTGTTTGTATTCCTGCATACAATACCAAATGTGCATGATAATGGTAGAGGCACGCCTACGTTTCGGGTAATGTTGCCGTACAATAATAACCTGTAACACTGAGTCGCCAACCTGCAAAAGCCGTACCAGATAAAGAAATAAATTACAAATTACAACAAAGAGGGGGAAACAAGAATCTAATTTTTGTTTTTTTGATCTCAAACATACGACTACATAATGACTTCGTTACAAGCATAAGAGTCGGGGGAACACCATTGATAGCAAGCTAATCTGAGCAATCGATAAACGAAGTTAGTAGAGATAAAATAGTAGAGATAAAATCCCCCACCGAAAACAGAACAATGATGGCGGGGAAAATAATCGGAGATCGTATAAGAATACCAAGAAATCTTATCAAGAAAAAAACATTTCTCCGGGAAAAAGTGTCAAATTTGAAACAGCGGCAACTTTTATTAAAAGCAACTAGATATCTAAGAAGGGACCTCACCATAAGGTTCTTTCAACAACGTAATCTGCCACCACGGGTCGATGATCACTCATATAGAAATCATAATAACTATGTAATATAGCAAACAGTTTAATCACAATCTTGTATTGTTCATGTAATTTAACACCAAAATAGTTATAGTCTTCTTGATCAGTACTTTCTAAATCACTTTGTCTGGTGTCAATGGAGTTTATAACTTCCAATTCATGGTTATCAACCATAATTTCTGATCTAATTGATAATCCATCCTCATTAGTAGTGTCAATTTGCTTGCCAAGTGTGGTATCAACTGTAGTATCAACTTCATTAGTATCACGAGTACTAATTTCATCATTTTTAAATCCACCATTACCATTCTTGGCAAAATAAGGAGCCCAAATATAATCAATGATGGTATTGGCTTCATTATGATGATCAAATCCAGTGAATGTACTAAAATGACCATACAGATTTAATTTATCAATCAATGTACGACTATCCTTAAAACCATGCAGTTTTAAAATTTGATATGGTTCATCAATTGGTTGAGTATTGAAATCACCACATAAAAATGAAGGATATTCATTATAATTTTCCATTCGATTAATAATTAATAATGATGATTGACGACGAGCTTCAATACCACGATGATCAAAATGAGTATTGAAAAAATTTAATTTAATTAATGGATTAACCTTCAGTTGTAAAGTAATCATGGTAACAATTCTTTCCAATGCTGCATCCCATCCACGACTAGGATAATCGGGAGTTTCACTTAACCAAAAGGTTCGATTTTCAATTAATTTCCATTCACTATCTTTATATAATATAGGTGCAAATTCACCTCGTTTATCACCATCACTTCTACCCACTCCATAATAATTCCAATCATTGGTTCTACCAGCATTATTTAAATTATAAACAATATCTTCAAGTTGATTATTTAAAACTTCTTGTAAACAAACAATATTGGCATTACCATTATCAGTATTGAATGCAATACTTGATGTAATTAATCGTTTTCTTTGATACCATCTACGTTCATGTTTATCAACATTATTATTATCAAATCGAATATTATTAGTATAAATTCGAAGTTTTAAAGGATCAACTATATTGGGGAGTCTGGCTTCAAATGAAAATGGTGATTTTATTGGTAATTTTAAAATTGAAATCAATACAAGTGAAATTAATGAAATCGTTGCTGCAAGTTTAAAATAAATTGATTTTTTGGTACTTCGCTTAGTTTGGGGTATTTCATTACTGAAACTACCATATCTTTGAGATTGATGTTCAAGTAATGACTCCCGCTCATTTGATCCTGGTATTGTTGTCATGATAATTGAATTGATGTTCTCTTGAATTGATTTATGATATAATCCTAATACCCCCTTTTCTTCCGTTTCTTTGAAACGTGGGGAATTTTTTGTTTGCACCTGATTGCTGCGGTTTTCGGTCGTGGTTGGCGCACGACCCTAGTTTTTTTTTTTTTTTTATTCCTTCTATTTTTTCTTTTTTGCAGTTTACATAATAGTTTCAAAACGTAAGTTTATTTCATATATACATCTAATGCCTCTTGGTAGCCTTGGTTGAAGCAGGTTGTACACCAGAAGCAACACCGTCATTCTTAGTTTCTTCATCCTTAATTTCTTCAATCTTGGGTTGTGGTTGTGATTGTGATTGTGGTTGTGATTGTGGTTGTGGTTGTGACTGTGATTGTTCCGTTGAAGTCATAAGGAAAATAATCACATTTAAAATGGCAAATCCAAAGGTGAAAAATGTTAAAAATACACAACAATAAACCACAAATTTAAGAGGTTCATTCACAATAACATTTAATGGATCAGTAACAAATTCATAATAAAAATCCTTAATATCATAAATTTGTCTCAATGTAAGAAGTCTAACAAATTCAATAAATTGATTCCAGGTAGATTCATTCTCATCATGTAATAATTCATCAAAGCTAACAGGAGGTTTAACCGGTTGATTTGGAGCTTGAGGTCTGTTTGCTTCATAATTCTGTAATTCCAATTTATATTTGAGTTCAAATGTTTGATTACCAATAAATTCGGCCTCTTTAATTGAATGACCCAAATAAATATTATCAAATAAAATATTTGCATTCATGGTCCATAATTCAAATCCAATACCACCAATCAAGTCAATATTGGAAGGTTGAGAATCCTCATAATAATCTGGGTTAAGGATTTTACGAGGTGACCATTCTCCTTTATAATTAGGATTAGGTATCAGTGGTTGTTGCCAAATCCCCTTATAATTTTTATTAGGAATCATGGGTGGACTCCATTCACCACATCCCGAAATTTCACAAATTGGATTGGGAATATCAGGAGCAATCCAAATTCCATCTTCTTCATCATTCCAATCTTGTGGTTTATGAGCATTAGGATCTAAAATCATAATTGGTTCATTTTCATCCCAATCATCTGGTTTAGATGAATCAGGATCAGGTATATAAGCATGACCATAAACTTGATCATAATCATCTGGTTTACTAGGATAAGCAGGATCATCAATATATGCACGATCATCCCAACTTAATGGTTTTGTATCAAGAGGATCTTCAATTTCTTCGGGTGGATTTAATCGAGGAGTTAACAAGGTTGGATTTAAAATTAAATTACCCGCTTTGGCCACCTCACCATTAATTCGTATTTCAAAATCTTGATTTTTTTTCAAAACTAAAGTATATAAATTAGTTAATTGATCATTTCTTGACATGGGTGTAGTTCTTAAATGTTTCTCTTCATATTTACCAGTAATTGGATTAGGTCGATTAATAATAAATTGTACTCGATCATTAGATCCACAAACATCAGGTCCAAACATAATTTGATAAGGGGTTTCACCATTGAAATCGGTATTATCAAATCCATCATTAAGTAATTTAATATAAGTACCTCCACATGTTAAACCATCCTGTAATTTTATTTCATATTGTAAAATTAAATCTTCATTAGTGTTATTAAATGGTTGATCTAATTTATAAGAAATAGCATGATGGGCAGCAGCAGTTTTCATCACCAATCCCTTATCATTATCAAACCCAGGGTATTTGAATGCAGTCTCAAGATCCCATTTCCCACGATAGGTGAATTCATCATCCTTATGAGCATGAGATACTTTCCAGTTTGAATCAGTCAATGATTCATAGTTAAACTGTTCGAAAAATGATGATTGTTGAAGAGCGCTCGCTTCAATGGGTTTAGGTTCACCCAAGACAAAGCCAAGCGCCGATAATAATGTAAGATACGTCGAGATCAGAAACCTCATGATGTTGCCCTTGAATCCAATTTGTAGATTATAAAGTACTTTTTGATTCTTGTTCGCTTTACTTTTACGTATTTTTCTTCTTTCTTTTTTTCTTTTTTTTTTTGTTTAGGCGGTGGTGGGCGTGCAACAACCAGAACCTGCAACCGTTTTGCTACATCAATAAGTAGTAGATGATGATATATAATGTACATAATGAAAAGTAACTAGGTAAAGATTCTGATTCTAAATCAGAAATGCGGTAATATACAAGAAATGAATAATCACAAAAATCAAAGACAGAATTATAAGGATGCAAAAAAAATTAAGCTTCAGCTTCTTCAAGAAGAGCAAATTTATTCAAGGATCTATTTGAGTTTGATGATTGTTGTTCATCTTCATCCTTGTTATCATCATTCTTATAAAAATCAGCAACGTATTTATCTTCTTCCATTCTTTCTAATTCTTCTTCAGTAGGTTCAGGTTGAGCGGAAGGAGTCATTTCATCATGTAAATCATTCTTGATATTTATATTATTATTGATTTGTTCCCAACCAGCTTTACGAGCTCTTTGAACGTATCTGGCTCTGTCCATACTTTGTTGTACTTTATGACTTAATATACCTTCTATTTTGGTTGATCTATCAAGTCTATGTTTTAAAGCACTGGTACTCTTCTTATTAATTTTTCTAATTCTTTGATTTTCAATCTTTTTATTTAACAAGTTTTCATTCTTAATTGTGGTTCTAATGATAGATTTACGCACATCACTATTTTCTTCCTTGGGAATATTCGATAATTCCTTGGCTTCACCACTTTCATCGATGAGGCCTCTTCTGGCTGCTCTACTGCGCTTGGAAACTGGATCTTTGGTTAGTACTTATCTTAGCATTCGTGATAGGACTAGCTAACATACCTTTTTTGGCCATTATTGTTTTTGGAGGGGTTGATGTTATTCAAATGTGAATCAATGAATCCATCTCATCTGTTTTATCATCTCTTCGCAAGAAAAACATAACTAGCAAAAAAAAAAAAAAAAAAAAAAATAAAAAAAGAAAAAAGAATCGTAGAACTCACACCCGTGCACCAGGTAAACTCAAAGATTTAAAATAACAAATCTCAGAAATGGCTTTTTAGATAAGAATAAACTACTTCGCTACCACCCGATAATTTTGCAATTACCTACCGAGTGTATAAATCATCAAATAAACATCATGAATATCTTTAATAAGAATAGCAGTAAGCACGAAACCAATCTGCCAGTATACCATAGTCATCAATCTACCAACAACGCTCTAGGTATCAAGTGGTATGTTTGACTACGTAACTTCAAAGTTACAAACTCTTTCAATTTTAATTGATGAATATCATATTGAAGGTACGATAATAAATTCAACCATGTATATGAAGATTCAACTTGAAATTTTTCATCAAATTAAGAATTTTAGATTTGAAATTATGCAATATTTATTTAAATTATGTGAAGAAGAATTAGGAATAAATAAAATTTATTTTATATTAGAAAAAGATCAATTTGAATTAATTGAATTTTTAAGATATTTACAAATTACCGTTGATGGTAAATTAATTAATGATAATTTAAATGATAAATTTTTAAAACAATTTGATAATTATAAATTTACAATTATTGTTTGTGAAATATAAAATTTTAATCTTGTGATAAATTTCGTTTACCATTTTCATTTAATTGATTTGAATCATCAAGTTCAGCTGCTTTGGTAGCACGAACATAATCACCCACGGCTTTATCTAATCCCAGTTGTAAAGGAAAAACACAATTATTTAAATCTTTAATTAATTTATCCTTTAATTTTTCATTTTTATTAATAATTGAATGATTATTAAAAATTTGTTCAATATTTTTTAATAAATCATTTAAACTTTTTTTACATTTAACTAATCCATTAACAATTTTTTTTAATTGAATGGGATTAGTATCAAATAAAAAAATTTTCCAAAAATGTGATAAGAATTCCATAATGGTTATATTAAAAGTTATTAATTCTTGATAAATTGAATCATTAATAACATTATTATTAGATTGATTAAAATCTTTAATATTATTAATCATTTTAAATGATCTTGCATTACTTTTTGTAATGATAATAAATTCATTAACTGCTTTATCAATTGATAAATCTCGATTTTGATAAGTATCATTTAAATTAAGTTCTGATTGATTAAAAATTGAATTTTGAAAATATTGATTAATATCATTTAATGGTAATTGATGATTAATTTGATTGGTACTTACATCTTGTTTTAAATTAGAATTATTTTGATAAGTATTATTACTTAAATTTAAAGTAATATATTTTAATTCTTCAGTTTGATTTAAATCATGTAAATCTAATTCTTCTTGAAATTCATTTATTTCTTCTGTTGATAATTGATTAGTTGATGGTTTAATTTGAGGATTTTCTAAAACTGAATTCATACTAATAATTTTTGATGATAATTTATTCATATTTTTCATTAATATAATCATTTCATTTTCTTGACCTGAAGGTCTTAAAGTTGATTTAAATGAACCTGATGATTTTTGATTATCATCAATAAATCTCATGGTTATATCAGGTTTATTACCTAATCGTTGAGAATTATCTTCTTCATTACCAAGTAAATCCAAAAATTTATTAACTTGATTATTTTCTGGTATGGGTGAAGTAGGTTTGTTCTCATTAGTAACAGGAGTAATACCAGCAGATGTAATCCCACCACCACCATTAACATCATTATTTGATTCAATAGAAGCAGATGTAATTAATTCATTTGATTTTAATTGTTGTTCTTCACGATTTAAAAAATCCAAATCAATATATAAATATTTATCAAGAATAACATCACCTCTAGTATTAATAGTATTAATTTTATCACCTCTTAATCTTCTAAATAATTTTGAATTAAAAAATCGAGACCAAAATTCACCTTCATTAAATTTAAGTGGAACTAAATCTTTAAAAGCTCTTTTAACAATGGGATAAGTATCAAAGATTTCATTAATAGTATCACGAGTAACATTAACATTAACTTGATTATCAGAAGTGGCCACGGGTCTAATAGTTGATAAAACATTATAAGGACCACGATGTTGAGATATTGTAAGGGCAAATGTACGAAGTTGACCAAGACGTGACAGCCAAAACATATCTCTTGATAATTTAAAATTAAGTACTGATTGAGTAAAAATATTAAATAATGATTTATCTTCAAGTAATAATTTTTTTTGAAGTTCAAAATTTTTCAAAAGATTGGAATCGGATAATGAATCTGGATTAGAAAAATCAAGGGGTGAGGTGATTGGTGGTTTCAGTGAAGGTTGCGGTAGTGATTGAGGATGAGGTGATTGAGATTGTGATTGAGGATGAGGTGATTGAGGATGAGGTGATTGAGGATGAGGTGAATCTTTAATTATAGTTTTCAGTCTAGCAATAATAGTTTGAAGTGATTCTTTAATATTATTCATAGTTGGACGATTAGTAAATGATAATCTTAAATCTTTTTCTTGATTATCATCATATAAAATTCTTAACATCATTTTAGGATTTGATTCTTTAGGAGCTTGTAATCGTTTTAATTTATTTAATGGAATCAGTACGATTTGCAGTTGATCAATGGCTCTCCATTCAAGTACTGAGGGAGTAACTTCTTCAAGTACTCTTACCATTCCCGATACCCCCTTTATCAGGCATGCACCTGATACCGTTGTTGACATGATTACTCTTATGATTTAGATGAATCGGTAAAACAGAGTTGGTTAAACCGTATTCAAATTTTGTTTTTCATATTCTTTGATTTTGCATTTGCGGGGGGCGTGCAATGAGTCCAAAAAAGAAAAAAACAACAAAAAAGTGAATATCAAATTGAAAGAAAAAATCTTTATAAATGATCAGATCATTAGTGATATTAGGTATTAGTATATAAAACTATATAATAAAGATATCAAAGACATTATGATGAATTCCAGGATATTGGGTAGGACCCAAATTTTAACCAGAATAATTTCGAGTATGAGAAAGAGTAGTCGATTACAATCAACATTTACTAGTAACAATACAAATTCCAATACGATAATTCATGGTAATACTCGACAAGTATCGGTTGAACGAGAATTACCCGATCCATTTGAAGCCAAACGAAAGAATCGAATTTATTTTCTTGTTTATGGGATTGGAATTACATTATCATGTGCGATTATTTTTAATTATGAAAAGACTCGATCACCGGTAATTAATTCGGTATTATATTGTTTACGTCGTAGTGAACAAACCAAAGAATTATTGGGTAGAAATATTGATTTTAAAAGTAGTTGGCCATGGATATGGGGGGAATTAAATACGATGCATGGTAAGATTAATATTGAATTTAGAATAAAGGGAGATAAGAATGAAGGAACCTTAAAATTAAGGGCGATGAGAGAATCTAAATTACATCCATTTGATGTACAAGAATGGAAATTATGTCTTGATGATGGTAGAGAACTTGATTTAACCCAGGATACTTCGGTTGAATTTGGTCTTTAAATTTGTATATATAATTTTAATAAAAAGCAAACGTGTACAATTCGTGGTCTACCGTAGCTACATAGCAGTAAACCATCAAATTATGAATTTTTCAGGATTAGATGGTAGATGATACTGATGATGTATGAGCATCTTTATTAGATGTTTAGCATCCTGCTGGTAAAACTTTGGTTGAATCAACAAGATCAGTTGATGATGATTTTACTTCCGTAGTTTTAATTGCCAGTAAGGTGCCAATGAATTGGTTAGAAATCAAATACATCCAACTACCATCATTACTGGTTATAGATTAAGAGAAGCCATGAAGTTTTATCACAATCAGTTAATGATTTAGGTAAAGAAACAAAAAAAAAATATTGCCAAAACTTCAATGCCCTGGCTGAGACCATTCATGTTAGCAAAGGTTCGTTTCAATCATACACGAATTGTCGTCATAAGCATGGTGAGAAGGGGTTTGACAGAAAAAGTCTTTATTGTATTATGAGTAGCAGTGTACAATGGATCGATGTGAATTCAAGTTAATTCAATAGACTCTAAGGGAGAGACTACCAGACTGTCATAAAGTATTTATTAGGTGAGAATTTGGGAGGAAATGATCATGTAGAACAAAAAGTAATCTGAAAAGCACTCATGTTGGTAAATGTGCCATTTGAACTTTTCTTATATATGAGTTTACATCATGACAAGTTGAATACAACCAAACAAAAATCGGCGTGTATTCTCTTCTGAAGATGGTATCAATGGGAATGAAACATGGTTTTTGTGTAAGACTAAAGAGAGGAACCAGAAACAAAGAACAAACAACTTGTGATAACTGCTTGATTTTATGGTGGGTGACAGCAGAGACATCAAAGTAGTATATGGAGTATATGGAGTCTACGCAATTACAGAGAAACAGTTGCAAAAAGATTCCAGTGCAAACACCCGTACATGTGAATCTCATAGCTAAACACCCGTGCACGTGCGTGTGCACGTGCGCGTTCTGGGGTTTCGCCTTTCGGAAGCAATGGTTGTTTCTCCAGTATGTTTAATCATGAAAATAATAAAAAGACCCAGACGGATGGTAAACACACTACCGAATACTATTTTTGTATGTATGCAGTACCTCCTTTTTTTCCCCTTCTTCTTCTTCTTCTTTTTGGTTTTGTTTTTTTTGTTTTGTTAGCGCTGTCTTGTGTGCAGTACGGCGTGGTACACTGAGAACAAAAATCCCAAATTGGTGGTAATCTCAACCCAATTAAGTAAAGGACTATTGTGCACTGAGCCTTGTTCAATTTCAACTACACTGATCCTACACTGATACTACACTACTATATGGTATACTATATGGTATACTATATGGTATACTACAGTACTATATGGTATACTATATGGTATTATCGACAACTGGTGAAGTGCAATTGGTACAGGGTGATTGCTTGGGTGGCTTATCACCATCTAATCTTTTCTCTTCTCTATTACCGAACCAATTTGATCCCCTGCTTGATTGCTCGGTATTTTGCTGCTGGTTGTGTGCCCGCATTCTTCACTCCTTCTCGTGCTTTGATTCAATGGTTCATAATACCCTCTCTGGTATTTGATCTAATTGACTGCCGCAATTTATTTTTGTCTTTTTTTCTCTCTCTATTTATTTTGCTCCTTTCTTTTTTTTTTCCGAATTGTTTTTTATTTTTTGTTTTGTTAGTTGCCTTTTTATTTCGTGGTTCGCTGGCTCTATTCTTAAATTCTTTTTCTGTTTTTCTTTTTTTTTTTTTTTTTTTTTTTTTTTTTTCTTTTCGTTCTATTTTGATATTGATATTGATTTGAAGAACCTCTATCTGTTACTCTTCATTCACTCGCTTCTTCTCTACCATTCCTGATCCATCCTGATCCATCCTGATCCATCCTGATTCTGCTCTGTGTTCTCTGTTGTCTTTCGCTGCGTCAGGGTGTGCTTGTTGATTATCTCTGTTTACGGATACAATCATCTATTTTTGGGCTTTTTTTTCTCCCCCTTTGCTTTTGTTACCTTTCCTGCTTTGTGTGTTAACCCTGTTCACTTTTGTGCTTGTCTTTTTGTGATTACCAAAGGGAAAAAGGAAAGAAAAAAAAAATAAGAAGAAGGAACAAACTATATTGAAAAAAAGGTTACCTTCAACTTTTTTTACCTCTTCTTCTTTTCGCCATACTGATCATCGGCATTTACCATGGTTTATCATGAAGGTTTGGCCGTGGGGTTAGGAATCGGTGTTACCGTCATTATCATCTTTGCCATATCCTTTCTTATTTGGATCCGCAACCAACGTCAACAAAAACGTGAAGATGGTGAGGATGCCATTGATATTGATCTTCGAGATAATCATAGCTTTAATCAATTTCAAGAAGAACTACATAAACCTTATAGTGATCCCAATAAATCTTCCACTACCCAACTGGCTGATGATTGCATTGATAAAGAAAAATTAAATCATGATACTCATGCTTATATCTCATCCAATAATTCATCTTCAGTAACTGATATTACCAATCCTCCTCCTCCTCCTCCTCCTCAACCTGCTCCTTCAAATCATCAACGTCAAGGTAGTTTCCCCACCTCTGTTCCTCCACCCCCTCCACCACCTCATTTGAATTCTCATACTAAAACGGGTTCATCCTACGATTTTTATGAAACGTTTATCCCCATATTACCCAGTGAACACCTGATTAACAATAATATCACCGATTTACCCCCACCTCCTCCAATTTCAAACACTAATACCGATCCAAACACTACCCATGATTCAGAAGTACTGGTGGCTACCAGTAGTAATAGCTCCAATACCAGTATCATTGGCAACATTAATAATACCAATAATAATAATACCACCAGTGGTGCCACTTATAATAAATCATTAGATAATCTTGCCAAACAACTTGCCAGTCCTGCATTCTTTGAAAAATTACCATCAAGAGCTGCCACCGTTAGTCTTAAACATCGCCCTCAACCAAATCAATTACCTAATAACTCCAGTGGTGATTTATTAAATGGTAATTTGGCTCAAGATGCCATCAATGATAATTATGTTTATGAAGCCGCCAAAGTTTCACCTCAAAAATCAAATTTAAATCCTTCCGTTTATTCTGATTCAATTTCAAATAATAATAAACGTCATACTAAAATAAGTGTACTTTCAACATTTGATAATGAATCTCAACAACAACATCATCAATCTCAACATCCATATCATGATTTGAAAAATGAAATACATGGTTCAAATGATCATAATGATCAATTAAATCATATCTTGGGTAATAATTTCGATCATAGTTTTGATCAAGAAATTAAATCTAGTAATTCCCCTTTTGAAGATGCTGCTGAAGATCCCGTGGTTGTATTCAAATAAACCTCCTTTTAATTCTTATATGCTTTTTTACAATCAACTAAAATTTTTAAAAAAAAAATCATATCAAAAAATGACTCCTTATTTATGATACATTTTTTTTTTTTTTATTTCTCTTTTTTTGGCACCTTATTTGTTTTCTCCTTCTTGCTTGTATAATTATTCTTGCCATTTATGTAGATTTTATACTGTTTAATTTAAATTTACAAAATTTATCATTACTAAATTTAATCAACTCACTATATCTTGTCTTGTCAATTGAAATTTGCAGTAACCAATTTATGCTATTCCTTCATGTCTTCCCACCTTGCCTAACAATTGAATAGTGACACTGAACGATTCGAGACACCGAATAGTGACATAGGTATCTACCAAGGCGACTTGCAGACTATTCAACAACTAATTATGCATCTTGACAACTTATGTCAAAATTATCAATAATCAATGATTCTGAACAAAAAAAAAAAAAAAAAAAAAAGAAAATGTCTGGGTTTTCTTTTTTTTTTTTTTTTTTTTTTTGTTTTTTTTTTTGAAATTTGAAGAAAAGGTGATATTTGGCGGCAAAAACTATTGTAATCCCCCCATGAAAGGATAAACATTATCATGTTTCGTCGAATCTTTAAATCATCAAGAAGTATTCCTTTTAGTCGGCGAACTTATGCAAATTATAAAACATTCAATAATATTCCCAAATATGATATCAATTATTTTCGTAATTTAATATCAAATCCAAAATTTATTGGTGGAATAGTGATGACATATATTTTTTATAGTTATAATTCAGATAAAGCACCATTTACTCAAAGACTGAGATTTATGTGGGTTCCAACTTGGTTTGAACAAAAAATAGGTGATTTAAGTTATTATCAAGTACATAATGAATTTCAACATCGATTATTATCATCTCAATCTTATCAATATAATCGTATAAATCAAGTATTTAATAAATTATTAATAACCGCAATTGAAAATACTCATGATGAAAAACATCGTCAACGTTTAAAAAATTTAAATTGGTCAATTGAAGTAATTAAAAATGATCCTCATGGTTTAAATTTACCAAATGCATTTATTTTACCAAATGGTAAAGTTTTCGTATTTGAATCAATTCTTCAAATTTGTGCTAATGATGATGGTTTAGCAACTGTTTTAGCTCATGAATTATCTCATCAATTGGCTCGTCATTCTCTGGAACAATTACTGAAGGCTCAATTCTTCTTTTTATTATCAACTTTAATTCTGATTAAAACTAAAACTTCAGGATTGGGTGGACTTTTGGTTGATGGATTTTTAAGAATGCCAGCATCAAAAGAAATGGAAACTGAAGCTGATAGAATTGGTTGTGAATTAATGGCAAGACTGTGTTATGATGTTAATGAAGCTACTAAATTTTGGTTAAGAATGAAACATTTTGAAGAAAATCATGCTTCAATATCGGGTAATACTTGGATTTCAACTATATCTGAATTTTATTCAACTCATCCAAATACTGAAAAAAGAATTCATGATATTAATCTGTGGATGCCCTACTTACAATCATTAAGAGAAAGTTCAGGTTGTAATGATCATCAGTTTCACATGTTTAGTGATTTTGGTAAATAAATGAAATAAAAAAAAAAAAAAATTTAAAACAATCGTGTTCTATATACATGTACATATATGCCTAATTATAAATTTACAGTAATCTCTTCATAATTATTATCATGGTTACCTTTAGACCTGCTATTGGACTTGATCAATTTTTCACTATTATATATACCACCATTATCTATTTCATCAATATAAAATTTATCCAGATCCTTTATAAAAATTTTAAATGGACTAATTCCAATTAACATTTTATATTCTTGATAAGGTAATTTTTCTTCAGTAGGAATTTCAATTAAATAAATTTCAACTACACCAAGTCTTTTACGAGTAATGGTATCTTTACTTGAATAAAATGGTGTTGATAATTTAATAAATCGAGTTACTTCTGAATAAATCAGAAAATTAATTTGATTTTGATTATTATCAAATTTAGGTAATTCAACAGCAATATTAATAAATGATTCAATATTTTGATTTTCTAAATTAATTCCAAATTGATCATTTTCATCAATGAAAAGTTTTAAAATACCTTGTTTATCATTAATTTTATTACCAGAAATTTTAATATTGGCAATATAATCAACAATTCGTTTTTCAGTTAATTGTAAAATTTGATTACGAAAATTATCAAATTCATTCTCAATATTAATTAAAATATTATTTATATCACTCTCTTGATATTTTTCAATTCTTATCTTTGAATTTTCCAGTAACCATTGATTTAAATTATTTGGTTTAATTTTATTAAACAGATTATTAAATTCTCGTTTATGCCAATATCTATATGCGAAAAAGGCTCCCACAAGTGTTGGAGGTCCTAAAGTTATCAATACATTGGGATGTAAATGTGTAACAAAGTATGCCAGAGTTAATAAACCTGTGAAATATTTAACACTAATGGGGATTTTAAAGTTCCATATTAGATCAAGGGGACTGGTGTTAGCTCGATATGATTTGATGGGTGGTTGAGTATGAGTAAACCTAACAATTTGATGATAAGAAGTAAAGGGTATCAAATTGACCACTTTTCTATTTGCCAAGTGTATTCTTAACATGTTTGAGCGTATCATACCTAATGGGTGAGTTCAATGTACTTAAACGTGAAAAGAAGAAAAAAAAAAGGTCAAAAAAAAAAGATAACATCGCAAAAAAAAAAAAATAAAAGAAAATAATACAAGCTGTAAAAAAATTCATCTTTTAGTTAATTTGACACATCAAGAATATGGGAAGAGCTGAAGCTGGTTCAGCCAAGTATGCATCCAAACAGTTGAAAGCTGCCGGGCTTCAAAAATTAAAGTTCTACTGTCAATTATGTGAAAAACAATGCCGAGATACCAATGGTTTTAAAAATCATTTAAATTCACCTTCTCATCAGGGTAGGGTAGCTAATTTAAGTGAAAGTGGTGAAGGTAAAAATGTGATTGAAAATTATTCAAAACAATTCGAAATTGATTTTCTTCAATTATTGAAAATTAATCATGGTACTAAAAAAATTAATGCTAATAAATTTTATCAAGAATATATCTTACATGATAAAGATCATGTTCATATGAATTCTACACGTTGGAATTCATTGACATCTTTCATCAAGTATTTGGGTACTAGAGGTCATGTACGCGTCGAACAACCACCTGGAAGTGATGATAATGATGAATTTAATTTAATTATTAGATTAGTGGATAAATCATCAGAATATTATCAACGACAACAAGCTCTCGCAAAGAAAGAAAAAAATTTAAAAACTGATGAAGATATCTCCATGAAACTTATAAATGAACAAATCAAGAGAGGTCAGAATTATCTGCAAGTTGTTGAAAAGTCACCCGTATCAACGTCACCTCAACCACTTCCTAGAGGCCCCATTAAAGTGACATTAAGTTCTAGGTCAGCTCCCAAGAAGGATAAGGCCAGATCAGCTTTTGGGAGTGACAGTGAAAGTGATGATTACGAAGAATTATCTACTACCGGCCCACCTAAAAAAAAAACTACAAACATACAAGCCATAAGTAACAGATTGTTGTTCAAAAAAAAAAATTCATAAAATCGTACATTTGACGCTATTTAAAAAGGTTACTTTTTTTATTCCTCATCAGTTTTACTGCATCACATTCTTTCGTAACACAAGACATACACATCTCTTGAGCATAGGTGGCTGCAATCCTCATTTTGATCATTAATAATACCATGAGCCAAGTTGGGCTTGACAGAGTCATCATCAAACAAGCACCAATATGGATGACGTAAGTTATCCTTGGTTTTGCGGTTCGGGGTTTGATTCACCGTTGACTTGTTTACCAATGAAGTATAATGACCACTCTTCAAATTACCATAGTGATTTATCAACCCAACCAATTTATACGATATTTCGTGATTAATACCATTGGAATTGTTACTGAATTTCAATTCAAGGGGATATTCAATAACAGTATCTAATTTATCAGTTAAATTAAACATGGAAAATCTTGATAAATGGATCAAGAGAATTTGGGGTAACTTTATGAACATCAATGTCTTAATTGAAATGGATGTATTGCGGTGTGCGACCACATCCTTCTCACCCTTGACTTTTTTGGCCGGTGACTTGCTTCTTTTAGCCAACCTAAAAATACCACTTCTTTTAGGGGTGAATACAGGATGATTGTCGAGCGCAGTTCCTGGATGTGGCTGATTTTCACTCGAAAAGCTGTTACAACGGGGACAATTCCAAGCATTATCACCTGTTAATACTTCATCCTGGGTGTAGTATCTCAAGCAATCTGCCAAGTCAACTGGTCTGTGAACATTGTTGCTAGGTATGGGCAAAGACAAGATTGTAAAAGGTGAGTAATTTATCAGTTCGTATCCGCATTTATTGCAAATGAGCTTATTTTGTAAATGACCTTGAAATAAATCATTTATAGGGGAATCGCCTTCAGTCTTTATCAATGACTGACACCATTTCAAATAATCCAGCTTATCCTTGGCGTCAATGTTGATGTTCCATTTCAAAAGGTACTTTTCTATTGTGGGGATATCAATATCACGATCCAGAAAGTTGTAGGATAGTTCTTCATGTAATCTTTCTAATACAAATAATAAGAATTCTTGAGCATCTTGTTGCTCATTAGGAATATTAAAGTCTGGTTTAATAGAAGATGCAGTCCTGAGAAACTTTGTAGGCGCAACAGAAGACCCACCATACAGTGCGAATGTTTTGAGAAGACCCGATATTGCCTCCGATAACAAAAAGGTGTCTTTTGAATTTTGCAGCAACTTCATCAACCTAACATACTTTGGATCCTGTATGTACTTATGGTACTCCAGAGTGTTGAATATACATTTGAATTGAAGCAAACCAAACAATAATTGGATTGTCAGATTGATATAACAGGATGATCCTAAATTTCTCAAACCACAAATTGAATAGTCATGCATGAAGCGCATCTTTTGAGCCTTTATTTGATCATGTTGCAGTCTGACATGTTGAGGAACAACCGATGTTGAGTGCGCAGAAGGACCACCAGGATGGTTTGGGTAATAGAAATTTTGGGGTGGCATGGCGTTTGGGTAAGTAATGTGATGATTCGGATTGGAATGATAGGAATGCTTTTGATTCAGATTGCTAGCGAAACCATTGACACCCTGTTGATGTTGGAAAGGATATCCGTTTTGAGGAAGATGATAAGGACTTTGAATGTGGGCGGGAAATGATGGTAATGTTTGTGACCCCTGTGGAACTTTTGGCAATGACTCGCTTAAACGAGGGTTGTTGTTAACCGGAGCAGGGGGTCTTGAGTACAGTTTGTTAGGACTAACACTGGTAGACAATCTTGACGACGACGATTGGATACCATTAGGTATAGAAGGAATAGAAGTATTCGATGAAACACTCGCTTTAGCGTTTCCGTTGACTGATCCACTTGGAATGTTCGGATATGAATTTTCTTGTTGTATTTGTTGTGGTTCACGGCGAGCTTGTGATAAAGCCGGGTCGCTCATATTACCGTTTGTAAAGTACAAGTCATCAGCAGAAGCATTGGCAAGTGGGTATGGTGTATCTGATATTTTTGCAACCGGTTCGAGTGGATACGGAGTTGACAAGGGTCTGGATTGATGATTCGATTTTACCGTATGTTTGGGCACTGGTGGAGGTGCCTCGGTAGGCAAAGGAGGTATGCTGACGTTCATTCGTCCCTCAATATCCGTCTGACGATTCTTCGCATCGATTTCTATAGATGAAGTCGGTAAATCAGAAAGATTAACTGATGGAAATCGGTTTTTGAATTCAAAAACCGAATCGAGATTGTCAATACTTTCATCGTCACTAGCTATGGGATCTATGTTGTGAATGTCATTGATCACAGCGGAATGTAAATCAAATTTCTTTTCGGATGGTGTCGATACATGATTCAGGCTTGATTTTATTGAGTTATTGGCTGCCTGCTCTTTTTGCTTGAGGTAATCAATGTATTCATAGAGCCAATTATATAGCTCATTTACGTCGAAAGTGAGTAAATTCTTCAGGATGAGATATTCAAGAACCCATCTTCTCAATGATCTCAATGGAGTGACATAAGAGTCATCCCTTATTATATCATCGGTGTTATAGAAACTGAAAACATTCAAGTATAGAATGAAATCTTGTTCGTTTGACTCTATGAATTGATCAAATCCTTCGAAATGCATCATGATGAAGCTATTGATAAAATAGTTGAAAATCAAGTAGCCCTTTATGTAAGTAGTGAGGCCCTGTTCAGTATTGACCAACGAGGACAGTTCTTCATATAGTAATTCACAGTAGTCAATGAGATCGAAAATAGATTTTGTTTGAAGGTTCAGATCCAACTGTAGGTTTCTAAATTGTTCGTTGATGAGTTTTACATAATGTACTTTGGTATCTTGCTCATTATGAATCTTCTTATCGAGCGGGGGTTGTGCAGAGGGTTTTGCCTTTGGTGGAGGAGGTGGTTCAGTTGGAGGCGGAGGAGGCCGCATCTTGGGCGGCGCGTGTGACATTTTATTATAATGACCGTTGACTCCTTGCTGTAGCGGACTATGATGGGTATAAGCATTTAGATTTAGTGAACTGTTAAATTGCTGGGTAACGTCCAGAGGAAGAGCATTTCTTTCGTATGATGACATGAAGAGATTATGTATTTGATTTGTAACAGATGTGTGAGGAGAGGAATTGATACCATACAATATGTACTACCCTTGTCTTTATTGTCTCTCGAGTATGTAAGTTTGTTCTTTTTTTTTTGCAGTGAAAATTGAAGAAGAAGAATTGAATCGACTAGTTCATGACAATTCCTGTGAATGACAGGAAGGTGTAATTGACTGATAAGCTACTTATCAGATATGAGATGGGCGGCTATAGATCAACCGAGTATGCGAGGAAGGAGGACTTCAAAACTTGAAATAAGAATGAAAGTTGATAGTCTATAAATGCAGTAATTGAAATTTGTGGCAATGGTCTACAGAAAGAACCAATGAAAGCCTTATGATATGATATGTGTGTTCTGTAAAGGTTGTAATTTAACCTATAAATAAGTATTGGTTTTGGAATCATTCTCTCCTTTAGATATTTTTGATTTCTTTTGTTGTGTCGTTTTTGTTTTGTGTGTGGGTGTGCATATATTGCTTCCCGCTGCGTGCACTCGTTTTCTTGATACTTTTTAAGGAGGCGCATGGGCAAATTCCGAGTGACTGAGCGTGCAAAGGGTTGCAAAAAAAAAAAAAGCTTTATGTCAATTTAAAAAGAAATACACAGATTTATAAATAGAAGTAGACTTGTGAATAGTTATTGGATGTATCATAGACGAAATTTATTACAGGTTATTGTTCATGATGGATTGAAAGGTATCATGCCAAAACTATTGGTTAAGTTTTCATACACTGATCCCGATTGGTTTTGCTGGGCACTCTCAGGATTAGTAGATCCTTCTCTTGTGTAAACATTGTAATAGAGTCCATATGTATGTAAGGCCTCCTCCTCGTCTATTTCTTCTTCTTCCTCCTCTTGTAAGGGATTGGCTGATGTCGTTGTGGTACCGGCAGGTGGTTGAGGTGTCGCACTGCTGGTAAAATAATGCAAAGGATGATGTTGCGATACTGGTTTCTGGGTTTGGTCCGATGTTTGTTGACTGGTAACTGCTTGACTTGAAGCATGACTTGGACCCGGAGAACCCGATAAACCTACCGCATTATTGTGACTTGATAAATCTGTCAAGTTTCTCATGGTTTCCCAAAAATCAAGTCCTTCTTCCGCTTCTTCATCATTTTCACTATCATTTTCATACTTCATTCTCTTCTTCTGAGTATTATCACTCATATTACTACTTCTTTTATTCACATTTGTATTTGCTTCAGCAGCCACTGCAATTTGTACTGCCTGGGTCAAAGGTGTAAGAAGATTGTTGTCATTATTGCTAGAAATATCATTTTTGTTGGAGCCAGATTTACCAGCCTCATGTTCAGAATCTCCTGGGGTAATTTGAGGTTGATCGTTGGCGTATCGAGAGTCATTATTATTACCATTCAACAAGCGAATCAAATCAGATCCTCTGTTTCCGCCATCAATGGAATCTAGTGCTTGTTGGCCCGAGGAGTTGATCGCACTTGGTTGTTGTTGATGCTGTTGCTGTTGTTGCTTATGATGCTGTGATTTATGATGCTGTTTATGCTGCTGCTGTTGTTGTTGTTGTTGTTGGACCTTTTGTTGGTAAGGCTGTACCAATAAGTCTTGTCCTTGCTGTTGCAGGTGTGCATCCAAGCCCTTCATGTTGTGATGATGATGATGATGATGATGGTGATGATGATGAGTTGCGCCACCACTTTTCGAGCTTGATGCAGGAGAGGAATTGGATGAATTCAATTTAGGTACTTCGGTTAAAGGAGGTAAATAATTGAAATGCAGATATCTGGTTAGCAGACTTTCTGGCTCTACACCATAATACATCGCCCCAGCCGTACCTGGTGGTGATGTACTAATATATCCATTCTCGATTGTCGCTGGGGTGGCGGCGTTTGGAGCACCCGGTCCATTCTTACCCCCTGATAATTGACTGAACATTCCGAGTGGGGAATTTAATGATGATGGATATGGTTGATAGGGTTGAGCATCCCCATTGGATGTAGGCAGCATTGTTGCTGGTATCGGAGCCATTGATGGAGGAGGAGCAACTGGAGGTGGTGAATAGTGGTGATGGATATGTTGATGTACTAAAATTTCCAAATCATGCGTCTTGGCATAATCTATAAGCTGTTGTACAGATTCCTGATTTTTGATGGCGCCACCATTTTCGGCACTAAATATATGGTTATGTGGTAAATCAGTACGACCATGTTCATCCGATATACTGTACTTCCATTCCACCTCACTGGTGACAGGCCTGGCGAAAGATGATTGAGGCATAAGTCTTCGTATAGTGGGATAAGGTAAAGATTTAGGGGCTTGGGCATTTGAAGTGTAACCATCACGATGTTGTCGTTCTTTGTGTACTTGCTGAGGTGATGCTAAATTGGATTTAGGGTTTTGCAAAGTATTGCCTACTGTTGTAGTACGCGTGTCTGCAGGAGATGATATCGATGTCCCAGATACTGACGCTGATTCTGGTGCCACAATAGACACTGAATTTGATTCAGAAGGTGAAGGTGAAATGGATGATCCTGACGTTGGCTCAATTGGGCTTTGATCATTGCCCTTCGCCCCATGATGAGATTCTATATTCTCACTTTTATTCGATGGTTTAGCACTTTTCTTGCTCGGCTTTTGAACTTTGTCTTTCTTCGAAGATGCTTGTCTTTCTAATGCTTGGAATACTGTTGAGTCTAGTGTACCATTCGTTATTGCTCTGACTTCCTCTCGTATTGCAGCAGAAGCTTTGCCTCTGACAACATCAATAACAATTTTCCTCCATCTGTTACGACAAGTAAGCGAGGGTCTACCGGATATGTTAGTGGCAATGGTTCGCCATTTAGTTCCATGGATTTTGATTTGCCGAATTAATTGAACATCTTCTTCATGAGTCCATGGCTTTAAACGATCTTTCGTACTGGGATCTAAAACTTCAAGGTATCGCTTGGCACATTGATCATCTGTTCTACCATCGATTTCACGTGAAACTTTTTGCCAAGAAGAGCCATACTTTTCGTGAGCTTTTACCAATAACTCGTCTTCTTCTGGCGTCCATCTTCCTCGCCTCAAACTTGGGTTCAATGAGTGGCCCCATCTTTTACGACAGTCTTTGGCTTTATGTTTCCCAAAGCTTGATAATCTTTCTGCCACCACCTCCCAATCTACCGATTCAACTCTTGAATCGGTTAGGCTTGAGGGATACAATTCAGTCATGATATCCATGAATTTGGCATCTTCTTCTTTGGTCCAGGGTTTGCGTATTTCTTTTCTATATGTTTGAAAACCTAGTGATTGTGTAATGGCCAAAGGGTCTAATTGTGTATTCTTTTTTTTTATGGACAGTTCCAGTTCGACTTCGCCGTCATCATCATTCTCCCTTCTTTTGTCTGTAAGATCGCTAGACATGTTTTTTGATATTGACTGGTAGGACTAAAGCTATAGGTTGTATGACGCGTGATAAGTGGCTTGTATTGATGTGCACAGAGAATTATATAAACTCTTATAAAACCGTAAAAGTGGTATGTCTTCTTCCTCTAATGAATAAATTAGGAGATAAGTACCTCGACCTTGAGCCTGATGAACCTAATGAACCGTTCAATAATTATGGGGTCCGAGTTATGGATGCAATGCGACAAAGTTTGGAAATATTTAATCCAGAATGGCTTCCACTAGCGAAAAGTCGTTCGTTGTTGGTGAAACTTTTGTTTGTTAGTCCATGAGACTTGGTTCATCAGCACCAGATCTCATAAGGTAAAAAAAAAAAAAAAAAAAAAAAAAAAAAGGGAGAAGAGAAGAGTCACCCTGAGGAAAAAAAAAAGGAAGAGTTAAAAAAAAAAAAGAAACGTTTTTTTGACTTAAGTGCGAAATCAGTGCACGTGACCACGTTGGCTCCCGTACATCTTGATATGTTGGTCTATTAAACACGACGACCCCACGGAATATGAGGTTTCCAGAGCTTTGATCAGGGGTGTTTTTAACTTGATTCAGCTTGATTTGAATCTCTGATCTTTCTGTTATCAATCAATCTGAGCAAGTTTCTCAAAAGCATTGATATGGTAACTTTCCCAATCGAAGGGACGTACAATGCAGCCTTAGTTTTGATGTCATCGTTGAAGTTTTTAGCACTGGAGAAGTTCACAACAACAGTACCATTACGAACGTACTGAGTAGGGAACTTGTATTTTTCTGATGGAACACCGGTGATGATCACATCACACTGAGGGGTAAGGTTTTCGATGGTGTATTTGTCACCGTCCAAGTCAATTACCTTGTGTCTTTGTTCTGATAAATCATCACCCCTAGTAAACTGTTGGATATTGTTGATATCAACAGAATAAACCGTGGCCCCGTCGTTGGCTAGTAATGCTGCCAAGGGGCGTCCCACAATCTCGGAACGATTAACCACCAAGACTTTTTTCCCGTACAAACGATTACCGTAATGTAATAGCTTATTGTAGATTCCAAGATATTCCAAAATCTTTACAATTGCTAATGAGGTACAAGGTATAAGAGATTTTTGTTGATTTTGGGGAGAATCCAAAAATCTAACATTATGATACAAGTTGTGATAATACAAAAAATTCAAACCTTCCACATCTTTCTCAGGAGAGATCAACTGTTGTAAATATTGATCTTGTTGGTCACCGAAAACAGGGAAGTAAACCATTATACCGCTTACTTCGTCATCCTTATTGGCTTTTATAAGTGTGCTTTCCAAGTCGTTTTTCTCCACGCGTCTTAATTCGTATTTGAACCCCAATGACTCGCAGGTTTTACCAGTCCAGTTGGCATACATTTCTGCTGCTGGGTCATCGTTCGCTAAAAGTCCGACCAACTTGGGAGTGAAGTCCAATGCTTTTACCTGACTGGTGATCTCTTCGGTATATGGTTTGGCAATTGTTGAGGCCAAGATCGTTCTCCCTGCCGGCTTGACGTCATTCAAACCAGGGGTTGCGATGGAACTAGAATTGGGAGCAGTAGACATTGTTATTGTTGTTGAAAATAAACTGTCTTTAACCTTTATTTGAAAATAGAGTCAGATGAATGAGTCCAAATGTATAGGAGTACAAAAGAAGGAGAACGTGAACCTGCTAAATAGATCACGAGCGAAAGTCGCAAATATTTATAATTATGGCTTCGACTATCTGAAAAACTCTGTTTATGGAGAGAAAAAAAAATTTTTGAAAAAAAATTAATTGAAACCTATTAATTTGATCTATGACATATGGGTGCCGAGTAAGTTCGTAATATGCAGCAAGATTAAGTATTGATGAGAAAGTAATCCGTAAAATTTCGGCAGTACACTGTAGCTGGAGTCAACTTCCGCTATTTAAAACGCAAAAATTAATTGAATTTACAAATTTTCACCGCTTGGTTGCGACTCTGGAAATGTATATTATTACATCCGTACACCTCGTACACCCGCGATATGGCTGCCAATTTTGACTCGTTCTTTTTTCTTTTTTTTTTTTTTTTTTTTTGAGTGTGTGCGATTTCTTTTTGTGGAGAAACTCCGTCCGAATCATGTACACATGCAAAGTTTTCAATGGCTTCTCGTTGATGTATTACTATAGACTATGGATTCCGTTTTCATTGGAAGAATCGAACATTTACTGAACCACCCCTGAAAAAGATGGACCGAGAAAGTAGGAATGCTCAAGCGGAGAAAAAAAAAATTGACTAAAAAAAAAAAATTGATGAAAAAGCTGTGTGAAGAAAAAAAAAAAAAAAAAAAAAAATCAGATAAAAGTGTAACTCACCGTAAATGAGCACTTGCATTTTTATACAAGCTCTGCCAAATAAATGCTTCACTCAACATCAATTCGATATCTTTTTCTTTCCAATGACCAGTAGGTGGGTTCTGTAAGAATAACAATATCTCTTGGAAATCTTTTTCCTTCAATTCGCTGCTAAATTTAATTAGAAACGCAGCACATACGTAAATATGAAAATTGTTGAATCCCAAAGGGGTTTCACTCAAATAAGTATCCCACATTCTTATGATGAGATTTATTGATAATTCCCTCATGAGTAAGCAATTCATCCATCTGAATGAGAACTGAATGAACTCAATACCCTCTTCATCAAAATGTTGTAATAATTCCAAATCTAATTTTGATACCAAGTTGCGTAAATCACCAACTTGCCTGATGATACCGGGCTGCTCATGAATGTAATTGTCAGTGATGTTTTCCAAAAGTCTCGATAAGCACCAGTATGTGTCAGCTTCAACAATGGAGGCAACACGTGGGGAAAGTTTACTGGGATCAAAATTGTCCAAATTGTACAGCATTAAGTTAGGATCAGCTAATAAATCTTGTTCCTGTTTATCTTCAGGGTCTAAGAGACCGGGAATAAATAGTAAGGAGTCGTCTTCATCATCATTGGACTTGGAGGATAATCTGGTTCGTTGTAATTGCCAAATATAGTTGTTCAAAAATATTTGATAAAAGGGTGTGCACAAGTCATTGATACCTTGCACATAACCACTTGCTGGGTGTCTCACTGCCCATAAATATAGTATTTTACGTAAAGATTTTTGTGTGTCCTCGTAACCGTACAACTTAATTGTAGGATTAGTTCTTTTGACGTCAATATTGATCTGATGGAAGAGCTGTTTATCACGATTAACGCTATTATTGTTATTATTGCTGGTGCCTCCTGGTTGATCCAACGAAGCAGTGGAGCTATTAGTAGTCAGGGTAGTATCTTCGAGCTGTATGTCGACAGCAGTTAAACCATCAAAATATTCTTGTCTTTTCCTTTTCAAGGTTGAGCTTTGTCTAGCTCTATTGGTCGGGAGATAGCCCAAAAGAACTTGCCAAGTTATGGCTCTTAGTTCTGGGGGAATCCCATTCCATGACAACTTTCTTAAATCTTGTATATTGATACTGCTATCACTTGTTAATATTTTTTTAAATTTGGAGTATTTGGTATTTAGTTGATTCAACCGATTGATTTCCAACTTCATTTGATAATCTTCGTAGTCTAAAGATTCTTTGGGAGCCGCTTTTGGAGATGTATTAGAATTACTGTGACTAGCAGGTATGACTAGGTCAGGGTAAAGGGAATCCAACATTGGGCTTGGCTGTAAGTTGAGTGAACTTCTCGACGAACTACTTGAGCCATACCCACCCCCGCTAAGTTTGGTCAAATTTTTGTTTTCGAGTGATTGCTTGGAGTTATTTATGATGGTATCATCATCCAAATCAGCATCCCAATCATCATCAAGGTCAGTGTACTTATGACGCCGAGTATGAGAGTGCGAACGAGAATTGTACTTGTTGTTGACATTATAATTTGAAGCGCTTCTATTGAGACCATTGATTGAAGTCAAGGAACCACCCTCTGGAGGTGGGGTAGATCCAACGTGGGAATATGCGGCACCGACAGGACCAGACACCGCTCGTTGTGATGGAGTACCGCGCTTGGATCCACTACCATTACTATCCAATGGATGAATAGACCCGCTATTCCCCTGGGGTGGTGAACCATATCCATACTGTAAATTACCGTATATGTTACTGTTGACTTCATTTATATCAGAGCCAGATGTCAGTTTGTTTTGTTGTGAGGTAGATGATGATGAGCGGTTCGACGTCGAGGATGACGACCCTGTCAACGAAAGGTTTTTGAGGAACGATGATAAATGCTTACCCTTGCCACCTTTCTCCCCGAAAATGAACTCGTTATTGGAACTGTTGTATACCTGAGACATCTCTGGTTTTTTCTTCCCCATAATGATTCAATTGTATATGAGATGTGGAAGGCTAAAAGAAATTGATCCAACTAAATAATATAATCTAAACGATTGCGGTGTCGTTTAGATTTGTTTCGGCCTTAGCTTTTTTGCTCTCCTATGAATTTCTCGTTTTTTTGTTTTTCTTCTGTACCTTCTTCTCTTTTTTTTTTTTTTTTTTTTTTTTTTTTGTTCTTGTTTTTGGCTTTGGTTTTGTTTATGCTTCTTATTTGGGTTATGCTGCGTACGAACGAGCACTTCATGCATAACGCCGCTCGACAATTAGAATACGAGGGTAGTGATACACAAAGCTTTTGAAACATAAACATGCAAGACGTCACATTTTCAGACATCGTGTATTCATTTGCCGAATGTCGACGTCATGGGGGGAAATACTAGAGTACGTATTCATACAGTACGAAATTTATTTCAGTTGGGTTTCTATACAATAATATCTAAGCGGAGGTAATCTCACCCTTGACGGCAACTGAACCTGGTTTCAATTCTCTACCAGAAACATGCAAAGTACCATTTTGAGTGATGTTGACAATAACTTCCAACTTGGACTTAGGTTTCAAGTCTTTCAAAGACAATTCAGCCAAGAGTTCACCGGCAACATAAACAACTTCCTTTCTGATTTCTGGTTCTTCATCAGAGTCTTCATCTTCTGATTCATCAGAGTCTTGTTCTGGTTCAATAACAGTTTCCTTGATTGTTCTTTTACCTTCGTACAATTCAATGTGAACAGCGGAAGATTCACCATTAGTGACTTCTATGGATTTTTTGATTGGGTAGGCAGTTTCAGAAACCAAAAGTGGCACGAAGTTACCTTCGGCATCCTTGATACCGATTGGTTTACTTATGTGCTGAGTGTTAACAACAACTGGTTGTAATGATTCTTTGATTTCTTCTTCGTCAAATGATTCGATCAAGGATGCTTGTAAAGCAGCACCACGAGAGACTAACTCAGCAGGATTAAGAGCCTTGGAGTCGGTGGCTGGAGAGACAACATTGGTAGATTCTGGGAAGAGGAAAGACACGTTAGCGGCTAACTTAGGGGTATGAGAAGTACCACCAACTAACAAAACTTCATCAATGTCTAAAGTTTCCAAGCCAGCTTTGGTGACAACTTTTTCGACGAAAGCGGACAATTTAGATAAAACATCTCTTGCAGCTAATTCATATCTCAATCTGTTGATAGAAGTGAGGAAGTCAATACCTTCGGCCAATGATTCAATAGAACAAGAAGAAGTGTTAACGTTAGACAAAGTCTTTTTAACTACAATGGATTCAGCCTTTAATTTAGCCAAAGATCTAGCATTAGTTCTTGGATTAGCCTTATTTTTCTTTTCGAATTCTTTAGCGAAAAATTCGGACAAAGCGCCATCTAATTGTTCACCACCCAAACCGTGTTCATGAGCAGTGGTCAAAATGGTTAAAACACCACCTCTGGCGGCAATGACAGCAGCATCGGATCTGATACCACCAAAGTCGGCAACAACGTAGATCTTGTCTTCTAACAAACGATCTTCGTTGGAAGATAAGTGAGCCAACAAGGCGGAGGAAGGTTCATTAATCAATTGTAAAACCTTTAAACCAGCAGCTTCAGAAACTTTGCTGATTTGTTCTCTTTGTTCTTCAGTGTAATCAGTTGGGACAGTAAGAACGACACTTTCAACTTTCTTACCGATGTAATCTTCAGCAGCACGCTTTAATTGTATGAAATGTCTCTTAGTGGCTTCTTCAACAGTGACGATTTCAACTTTATCATCACCTCTGGTAATTTTGTAACCAATACCACCATCTTCAGTTTTGATAGCTGGGGCACCAACTTCAGACACAGAGGTGTCAACTTCGTCAAATTTTCTACCGACAAAGTCTCTGAAGTTGATGATGGTGTTTTTAGGATTTCTAACTAATTGTGATTGGGCTTGAGTACCGTGGTATTCATCATCACCAACGTAAGACAAGACGGAAGGAATAGAACGGTCACCATCTGGGTTGGCAATAACGTCAACCTTACCATCGGCACCTGCGACGGCAATGGAGGATGAGGTGTTCCCGAAAGTAATACCAATAACGGCGGACATTATGTATGTATTTCTGGTGTTTATAGTATATATAATGAACTCAAGTATAAACTAGGGGTCTATAGTGTCAACGAATCTTTCTTTTTTTTTTTTTCAATTTTTCATGTAAGAACGAAGAAGAAAAAAATAAAGGAAAATGATGAGGGTTCCACACTCTTTTTTGCAGGTTAGACACACATGGCAACTTGCATATTGAGCCGGGGATTCTGCACTTTGCAAGATCTCATTTTTCATCTTTTACAGCTTAGATTTTGCGACATGTCATCGCGAGAAAAAAAAAAAAAATTGGATGCTGGGCCAAAATATTGATTCTAAAAAACAGAAGCTTTCAACAACTCAAAAATATATAGTTCTTACTAGTAGAAAAAAGTAGATGTAACAATATGGAAAAAATAAGGTCGTACCCGGATTCGAACCGGGGTTAATTGGATCAAAACCAACTGTGATAACCACTACACTATACAACCTTGTTGTGTTTTAATTCTATAGCTGGCCCAATGGATTGTATTAAATTTGACATTTTTGAGCTGTTTGTCGTAGATTTTCTCAAAGTAATGCTGGTAGATACTCTGCCATCAAAATTACTCGCTCGCAGTATTGAGACTTTGTATGTTGAAAATCTTAGTGATTGTCTTTTCAAGATGTAAAAACTCGAATTACATATATCAAGTCTCAAAACAAATGTATGCTGTATGAGGAAGAAGTTGCAGAGTGGGAAAGCCAGGGGAGCCTTTTCTCGAAGATGGTGAAAACAAGGATTGAAAGTGCCTTTTCTGCAAACTATCAGCTCTGCGTAGTGTCATATCAAAAAAAAAGAAGAGCTACCCTGATGGTGCTTGTGGCTATGCAAACATTGTGTATCCAGCCCGAGATTTTTTAAACGAGCACTTTTCGTGAAATCCTGTTAAGAACATATTGACCTAAAAACAAGATGTTGATCAAAATGGCAAAAAAGAGGAAAAAGTGTTTTTTTTTTTTTTTTTTTTTTTTTTTCTTTTTTTTTTTAAAAAAGGAAACTTTTTATTTTCTAAATAATAATATCTAAATCTATATCGACTATAAATCTACTACTACATCTCGAAACTAAAAAGCTACCTGGAGTTCATCGGTTTTTCATGTGTTATTGGAGTTCTTCTTTGGGATCATATTTGTTATTCTATTGGCTTAGTTGGTGTTGCTAATGGTCGATACCCAGTATTTCAAAGTGTTTTCACTCAAGTGAAACTTTTTATTTTCTGGATAGTAACATATAACTTTACTTGCTTAATATATGTTTAGGATATCTTGAAAAAAGAAAAAAATTCTACTAAACAACTCTACATCAACTAGTTGTAAAATAAGAGTAGAGAAGTTACAAATTAAGTTAAGAAAACAAAATTTAAGCCAGAACAAAACCAAACAAAAGTTTTGTTAGTTTCTTAGCTGGGTTATATTTGGAATGGATTGATTGTAAACAAAAAACTAACAAAAATAAATACTGAAGAGAACCAGCCATCGTGTCAGACTATGGATAATAACAACAATTAAATTTGTCATTTTAATTCATTCTTCAAACTTCTTCTGAGAATAGAAAATTTTCCAACTTCAATCGGATGATTGAATCTGATTTTGAATTATTTGTCCTGACATTATTCTGGACATTCCCGATCTTCTTGATTATGAATCGTCATTATTATTTCTTCTTCCTAACTTTTTTTTTATTATTATTCATCACTTTTTTTTCATATTCACAAAAAAACAACATTGATGTAAAATTTTGTATCAAGTCCCAAAAGTGAGCGCCAACTTAATGTGCGTCTCCAAGACACCAAAGTGAAATCAAAGAATTGGCAAAAATGAACACAAATAAATGAAGAATTCCCAAAAAAAAACAACATTGGTGTACAATTTGCAGTCAAGTCCCAAAACTTAATGTATGGAGCTAAGGAAATTTTTTTTTTATTTTCTTTTCTTCTGACGTAATGTGCAGGTCTGTTTTTTCTTTTTTTGTTTTTTGACATTGAGCTCTGAGATCTTTACCTGATTCGGACACTGCGTAACCAACTGGATCGACACAGGACAATAAAGCACAGCTTAATCATCTTTGAACAAAACAAAACGATACTCCCCTCTCGAGGTGTAGGGGGAACGGCTTGGCTCTGAGGGTAAGGACTTGATGTAGAGGATTATACGCCGGATCTAATTTAAAGCACTAATTAGAGAATGGCTGTAATTTGTTGAAAAGGCTACAGCTTACGACAGAATCGAATACAAGTCTTTATTTTAACGCGTCATATGGTTTTGTTTTTGTGTAGTTTTAGTTGTGACTCTTCTTGTTGTGGAGTGAATTTTTCTAAGATCAAGGAGCATTGTAAGAGTCTTTGTGGACTGAATACTTATTGTACCGTAGTAAGGTCGACGAAGTTTGGACCTCGCTACCGAAGAAGACTATGATAGAATTGATTTCACTCTCAGATAAGAGGCTGGCTCTTCTACCGTCGTGAAAAGTCCAAATGGGCTGATAGGGGATGACAATGCTGTAACAATATTTCATCTACCATTTTTGTTATAAATAAGGCCAAAATCTAAAACTTTCCAACCTTTACCATAGGAAGCATATTACATTACAAGAAGAATGTTAAATTTTGATAATAAAAAACTTCTCAGGAACATAAGTCAAGCATTTATAGTCAACCCAGCCCTGCAAAAAGAGAAGAGCTCCAAACTAAAGGGAAAACCGATGGATGAGAAGAAACGTTCGAAAGACAGAACCCCCATAAATGAAGAATCAAAGGAAATAACTAATGAAGATGAACCAAGCGAGGAGACGGTGGCTTTAATTTCAAAACCCACTGAGAAAATCACCAAGTCTCCCAAATCTCCCAAATCAAAATCACCACCTGAATACGTCGGATTTGATAAACTTCTTGCAAAAAGAAGGGATAAGATAGGAGTGATGGCAGCGACGAAAGAGTACACCAAAATGCGTAATGTCCCAGAAAAATTCCAGTCGATGTTTTTGAGAAATGCATTGAATGACGAGCCAAATTACATATATTTCAATGTCAAAGGGTCACCTCCTCACTTGCATCCTAATATTATCACGGACAGCGTAAAATGCTACGTCGACCTTCATATAAGCCAAGACAGTGAAGATATTGTTTCTCTTAAAGAGCAGTATGCCTCCGCATCTCTGACAGTTAAAGATCTCGATATAAATAGGTTATTTGTTGAAAAGAAAGGAGCCAAGCTCATAAAGAAGAAGAAAAGACTACCTGAACCTCAAACTGTAATGGAGAAAAAGGAGCGTAAGGAGCTCGTGAAAGAAATCAAGACTTTGAAATCGCAGCTCAATTCGATTCTTCTGCAATTAGAATCAGCAACTGAAGAAAGAGATTCAATTGCCATGCAGACTAAGTATACTAGTCTATCATCCAAAGTCTTACATCAAATACGGTTTGCCAGTAAAGATGGCAAAATTCTTACAGTGGCCCCATTTGCGAGTTGGGAAAACGACTCACCCGATATTGATTGCAGGGCATATTTACTGAAAGTATGGAATGGAGTGAGCATACCCATAAATGAATGTGGAGGCGCTAGTATGAAGCTAGTGTATCGACCATCGAGCTCGAAAGGAATTGTTTTGGCCAAGTTTGTTTTCCCCTATGCTGAAGAAGGTAACTGGAAAAAAATAGTTCAGCTGGGATTTCTTGATCCAAATGATTCAATATTTGATAGTACGGAAGCCTTACCTTTGTCACCCAAAAAATCTAAAATTCCTGCTTTGGATGAGCTCTTCTACGTCTATCTAGCTTTTACTTTAGGTCTGGATCAGTTTCCGGCTAAAACTTCTGAAAATTTTCCTGACGTAAAATTATCAATACTATCCAACCTTCAGCTTTGCGGTCATTGCGCGAGTGTTTCTCACCAATCGAGTAAGTGTAAAACAGTAACAAAAAAAAAGTTATTGAACAAAAAAGTGTAATAGACTCTTATAGCGGTATAGATTCTTAATCTCATCCCTTCACCTTTCTTTTTATCTATTTTTTGTAATTACTGAGATCGTTTTCCATTAGTGGCTCATATTATGGCTTTTTTAAGAATTTTCGTATAAATTGTAAAATTATTCAAAATTCGAGTTAAAGTTAACAAAAAATTTAAAGGTTTTTATGTAAAACTCGAAAAATTGAATAAAATAGATTTTTATTTTGTGGGTTTGTTTTCTAATAGTAAGAGCACTCATAATTCTCTCTCAACAAAGATAATTATTGCAGCTTTTAAGCAGCCAACGCGTTGGGTATGTTTCGAAACATCGAAGAGTTTTCGTCTGCCTGGAAGAGAACAAACTGTAACATGAATAATTTGTGCATCAGCAATGATCAGCCTTGCTTGAATGAATGAGCTTTATCGCGGCCAAGAATTTTGTTGGGCCAACAATGAATCTGGAGAATTTACCAGCTGTAGAATTACGATTACTGCAAAACATCTCGCAACGAACTCCCTCGGCTCATTGCGCCCCATATAATGTCGGAACTAAATCAATATTCATAGTTGTCCAAAGGGAGGCGCCGGTGTATGGCATTATGATGTGGTTTGATTGTCTACTGGCGTTTTATTTTGCATCTCCAGTATTTTGCAATTTTACTTAGGTCCCTTGCAACCACAAACACGATTTTTTTTTTTTTTTTTGAATTTTTCCTCTTCTTATTTGAGTGATTGCCGCAAAACCAATATCAAAATAACCCAAGCTATGATTAAGGTCATCTTCAATTTGTCTAATGTTCGCCACACATATAAGTCCACCTAGTTTGGATCTATCTCCATTCATTTCAAATACGAAGCTTGCCATTTCCTCGAAGGCAGATCTCGAAACCCTCAGTTTTAGAATTCCTGAGGACAATTTTAGTCCCATACAACCCCACGATGAAGTAGATTTCTGTATTGATTCCCCCCAATACTCTCCAATATCAGTTGTATCTTCTTTTTCATATCAAGCTTCTCCCACCGGGCCTCTAGGAAGTACTTCAAAAAATGTTTTTAAGACACTTTCAATGACCTCTTTGAAAGATTTCTCTTGGGATTCCTTGCTTTTGTCCCCAAAAACCTCACCAAGAAGTCCAAAAAGGAATTCCCCTGAATGCTCCCCCATTAGAAAGTTTATCAGGCGTGTGCAGAAATCTAAGTCACTCAGTGCCTTGAAACTTACTCTGAGATCATCTCTATCACCTCCTAAATCTAGGAGGACCATCAATAAAGTCAGTAGTCTTGTACTGCTTCAAGCTAACCCTAGACCCTTTTTGAATCCTTACTTCATTCCTAGGTACAATGGCTTGGGAGATATGGGTTTCTATGATTATGAGGCTAGTATAATTTTCACAGAAGAAGCCTACCAAACTTTAAAAATTCCTCCGGAATGGCAACAAAGAGATGAAGAAACGAGAGAAAGACTCGCAGCTAGGGTAGCCAAAAAGAATGCTCTTTTGACCCCCAGGTCTAAGATCGAAAGATTGAGTGGAGTAATAAAAAGCAAGGGTAGCTTTAAATCCATGCAGAAGAGGCGAACACAAGAGATCAATGGCTTTATCTAGCCAAGACAACAAAAGTCTCAGAAATAGAATTTTTCAAATCAAGACAAATAATACATAGACAATATAGAGTGGAAATTTGGGTTAGCGATGCAAAAAATTTTAAACGTTATATTTTTAGCCTTAATTATATATACAATTTGAAGGTCAGTTCACCATTTAAATCTTCAATTTACTTAAATCTACACCTCCCACGCCTTTACCGTCGGTCCATTCATCGATATCTTTTAAGTCTTGTATAATGTTTAATCCTCCTTCTCGACCTTGAAGTGCGTGTATGTCTCTGTCAATGGCAGTTTCCGGCCTCCATTTCCAAGCTTCTCTTTTTTCTTGATCCAATGAGTTATCACCACCTATAACCACAGAAGCGATATATCGACCAATAATAGGACAAAACTTGAATCCTTGACCCGAGTCACCAGTGCCTAAAATCAAACCCTTATGGTCTGGATGAGTACCAATTAAGAAATGACGATCAGGAGTATCGGTACACCAACAGATCTTAGCAACGCTAAATGGTCTTGAGGCGATGTCGGGGAAAACTTCTTGCAAGAAAGACCTCATATAGTTTTCTGCGTCTTTAGGAACTTGGTTTCTGTATAAAGGAACCGATTCCTTCAATTGATCTGACCAGTTAATATAACCGGGAAATTCATTGCAAATTTTGATTTCGTTATTGGCATCGGGTTCAAAGAAAAATCCGTGGTCTAAGTTTAGAACCACAGGGGAATTTTTCAATCTGGAAGCTTCTTCATCGGATAATTTTATGTGGCCCACGGTCCAACATTTAGCCAATAATTGACCTTTGAAATCTATCAATTTATAAGATTGTGCACCGGCAGCAATGACTACTTTATCAGCTGATACAAGTTGACCCAGGTAAGTTTTAACACCTTTGACGGAATTGTCTGACTTATCAAATAAAATCTCGTCGACAGCATCAACAATGAATTCACCACCTAATTTCCGCACCTCAATAGCCATTAATTCTAAAGCCTTCACTGCATAAGTCCAACCACACTTTTCCTGTTGAAAAATTCCCTGCCAATTTTTGAATCTTGCTTCATGTTCATCTTTGGTGGTATCCGGAACTAAACGAGCAAACTCTTGCAGTTCTTGCAAATCCAGGTATTTAATACCCTTTTCCTTCAAAAATTGTTTACGTGTATTCAAATAGTCGATGTCTTTACTCAGGCAATATATGATACCCGTTTCATTGAAGGCTGGTTTAAATACCGGATCATTCAGCCACAATTCTAATGATTCAAGTGCTAATTCGGAATAAAATCGATTTTCAACTGAACTTTGAAGAATTTTATTAACATCATTCCCAGCAGACAATGGGGAAGGGACTTCATAGGGATCGATAATGGTGACTTTTGACTTGAATTCAGATGATCTCAAGAGATGAAGGGCAGTAGAGAGGCCAAATGTACCTGCACCGATAATTATGACGTGGTCGTCTTGTGTCATCTTTTCTTTATTTGTAAGAGTTATGGGGTTCTAACTGTTTTTACCAACTGCGAACGGAAAAGAGCGCCATTTTATATTAGTCCTCAATTATCTCGGCAGTTACGTTATTATTGTCATATATTGTGAAGTGGTCTGAGAAGAAATAAAGCGGAAAAATGAATTGATAGGGAAGGTCGAATCTGATATTCGGAATTGTGGAAAGCGACACAAAACGGATAGAAAGACAAAAAAAAAAATGCTACTACGTAACTGGCATAAGTGTCTTAGGAGGAACACTACGCTACAAATTATATTGTTAGAGATACAAGTGTAGAAATATCAACAAGTATATTTAGTTAAATGTGAACAAACTGTAAGATTGTATAGACCATCAAAATCGCTAAAAGAACCCAGAAATATGAAAAAGCACCCGTTCAAGATAATATGGAAAGATAAAAACTAGGAGCGAACAGAGTAAAAGAAAAAGAAGAGAAGAAAGAAAAATTAAACATCACCGCATAAAATTACGTATTGGAAGTCAGCAAAAGAAGCTTACAAAGACCAGAATTCAGTCAAGTTTCCCCCAGCACCATTGTAGGCCAAGATGTTTGGAGATTGACCATCAGTAAGACCTTGGATAACACCCTTAGTAGCATACTTGATAACTTTACTTTTTAAGTCCAAAGGTTGAATCACACCTTTACCCGAAGCAAATTCAGAGTTAATATCTGGTTGTAAGGACAAAAAGTATGATAACAACCCAGCAATATGAGGTGAAGCCATCGAAGTACCAGACATGGAAACGGTATCAGACCAAGTAAAAGTAGACAAGATATCAACACCAGGAGCAAAGATGTCAACACAACCACCCCAATTAGAGAAAGAAGCTTTATTATCGGCATTGTCGGAGGCACCCACGGTGATTGGACCGTTTGCCTTGGCAGGAGAGTATTCACAAGCATCTTGGTCATCATTACCAGCAGCTACGGCGATGTGCAAGCCAGCATTAGTACCAGCATTAGCAGCCAAGTCCAAAGCATCAGAAGCACCACCCCCAATAGACATGTTAACGGTGGAACCTTTGAAACCTCTCTTCTTGGCTTGAACTTTTGACTTGTGATCGTTAACGACAAATTCAATACCCTTGATAATATCAGAGGTGGTACCGGAACCCAAAGCATTCATGACACCAACTGCAACCAATTCAACTTTTTTGGCAACCCCATAGGTCTTGGAGCCAATGATACCAGCACAATGAGTACCATGACCATGACCATCAAATTTCAAGTGGGGGAAGGGAACGGCGTCACCCCACAGGGCTCTACCTTCAAATTCTTCGTGTTCCACCTTGATACCAGTGTCAATCACATATGCGGTAACCCCTTCACCAGCATCATTATCATACAAATAATCGGTAGAGGGAGTTAATTCACGTTGACTTAATCTAGCAAGAGCCCAGGTGGCTTCCTTTTGTCTATCCAATTCATTAATATGAACCACAGCATCACGTTCAATAAACTTAACCAATGGGTTTTCTTGAATTTTCTTGACCATGGCATCGGTGAAGTAACCAAAGTAACCACCAAACCCACTAATGTCAAAGAACAGAAGTTTGATTTGAGTCTTGATGAATATTTCATCACCGCACAGAGAATCTTCAGACATATCTTGAACCATGGCAGCATGTTGAGAAGCAATCCATTTCTTATCTTCATTCATGGCTTCGACAGTGGCATCGTCTTTGTACACAATAATGTATCTGTTGGCAATGACCTTGTCAACAGCAGCCTTGCTGACAATAGGGGCCAAGCCATGTTTACCATCATCATTCAAAACATGTTGTGGTTGTTGGTTGTTTTGGTCATTGATTTTAGGAACCTGTTTGGTAAGGAACAGGTCGAAATTGAAAAGGGTCTCCAAGTCTGGGATGACCAAACCAACAACGAGGGTTAATTGAAGAAAGATAGCAACTAAGACAGTTTTAAGTTGCATTTTGAACTATGATTGTCTATTCTGTCTTTATATATTAGCTGGAATACTAAAGCAATAAAGAGTCAGTTATCGAGAAAAGAAGTACGAGAAGCAAAGGCAAATGACTCCATATTTATATATGGGGTTGAGAAGGGGGATACCGTACTGCATATACATCGCCTACTAGCTAGAAAAAAAGGTAGTGGTTGGCACAAAAAAAGGACAAAAAGCCATACTCGGAGCTTATCTTATCGCTTGTCTAAACTATGTGGCACAACCCTGTATCCTTTTGCTAGGCTTGACAGCGAATTTATTAGAGTGAATCTGACTGAAAACAGTCTTTGAGAGCATTTCTCATTAGTAAATGGTCAAATTCATTAGTAAAATATTCAACTTTGCTCGACATCGGCATGTTAGAGCATTTGTGGCTCTCAAACCAGCCTGCAGAACACACCCGTACAGTCCAAAACACCCTAAAACATCCATACACCAAATTTTTTACTTCCCCCATTCTCAATTTTACCCGAACAACATTTACAGAAATGGGTGTATTCTCATAGTAAATCCACGCGTAAATACGAGAACCGCACTGACCACGTAAACTATCCTCTCACTTTCCCCTTCCCCAATTTTCTGAGCTTTTTTTTTTTTTTTTTTTTTTTTTTTTTTTTTCACATTTACAATCTGAGCGTGTGTTTAGGATTATTACACCAGAAAAAATCAACAACAAAAATCAAAATTTCAATAAATCATAAATAGATTGAAACGCCAACAGATAGGAATCGAGGTAATTAACGTTCCACCCGTCAATTTCAATACCATCTCCTTCGTCTTACGCAAGCTTTAGAGAAGATTGAATAGAAGAAGGCCAACAAAACGTCAAAAATTAAAAAAGCAACAAAAAAACATCAGCTAATAAACTTGGCCCCACACACTCATTTTTGGAATTTATACTTAACTCTTCAATTGATCATCTAAACTTTTATCATGTCTAAAAGAAGAGCATATCCACAACCTCAGTATGCTGCAGTGCCCCCCTTGCCTGATCAGCTGCAATTCCAACAACCCGTTTATGGTGGCGCGCCAGGTGTCAATTCTGGTTCACCCGCTTATGGCGTCGATCAACTTAATCAGGGTATTCAAAATTTAAACGTAGGCGGTACCCCTCAACCTGCTTATCAACAACAACAATCCTACCAACAATATCAACAAACCCCACCACAACAACAAGCCCCACTTCAACCTCAACAACCTCAACAACCAGCTTATGATCCTTATCAACAACCGGTTGCCCCTCAGGCCAACTATGCCGGTGGATACGCGGGTCAATATGCCTCTCAGTACTCAGTTCCTGGTGCCGGTGTTGCAGGTGCTCCTGGTGCCGGTGGTGTCGCTGGTGGTGGTGCATATGGTCAACCTCCATTGAATCAATTGTATAGTACTGATCTTTTAAGAGAATTACCTCCTCCAATTAGTGATTTGTCCTTACCCCCTCCTCCCATTATATTACCTCCCAATTGTGCCGTTGTCCCTACTTCGGAATCGTCCAATGCATCCCCCGATTACTTCAGATCAACTCTTAACGTGATACCAAACAATAATTCATTGTTGAAAAAATCAAAATTACCTTTGGCCTTAGTGGTAAGACCTTACAATAGTTTACAAATTGAAACGGAAAATGTACCCGTTACCAATGATACCATCATTGCCAGATGTCGTCGTTGTCGTGGTTACATTAACCCATTCATTACTTTAACCGAACAAGGGAGACGTTGGAGATGTAATTTCTGTAATTTACAGAATGATATTCCTAGTGGATTTGAAATTGACCCAACCACTCAACAACCCAGAAATAAATTCGACAGACCCGAACTTAATCATGCCGTGGTTGAATTTATCGCTCCCAAAGAGTATATGGCTAGAGTACCTCAACCTGTGGTTTACACATTTATCATTGATGTGTCTGCTGATGCTGTTGCCAGCGGGTTAACGTCTACCATTTCCAGAACCATCTTGGAAAGTTTAGATCGTATTCCCAACCAAAATAAAACCACCAAAGTGGCGTTTATTGGGGTTGACTCCAACTTACACTACTTTAGATTCAATGAAGGGTTGGAAGGTATCGAAACCTTAATTGTTTCCGATATTGATGAACCATTCTTACCTTCTCCAGAAGGTTTATTAGTTAATTTGGAAGAAAATAGAACTGCGATTGAAAAATTGTTGATTGATTTCCCTACTCACTTTGAAGGTACTGCTAATGCCCAATTTGCTCTTGGCCCAGCTTTGAAAGCAGGTCACAAGTTGATTTCAAGCATTGGTGGTAAATTGGTTTGTTTTGCCGCTACATTGCCAAACATTGGTGAAGGAAAATTAACCGTTAGAGATGACTCACAAAGCAACAAACCAAAAGAATCTCAAGTGTTATTGAATGCCGCCGATAAGTTTTACAAAAGTTTTGCCGTTGATTGTAACTCTGTTCAAGTCACGGTTGACTTGTTCTTGACTGCTTCTAAATATCAGGATGTGGCCACTTTATCTAATTTGCCTCGTTTTACTGCTGGTCAAACCCATTACTATCCATCTTGGACCTGTGCTAAAGCTGAAGATGTCACCAAATTATCTAGAGAAGTTAGTGAACACTTGTCAATGGATATTGCTTTGGAGGCAGTGTTAAGATGTAGAGGTTCCACTGGACTTAGAATGAGCTCATTTTACGGTAACTTTTTCAATAGATCTTCTGATTTGTGCTCATTCCCATCATTCCCAAGGGATCAGAGTTATATGATTGAGTGTTCTATTGAAGAAAACCTTACTAAGCCCGTGGTTTACTTCCAAGCCGCTGTGTTACACTCTGCTTGTTTCGGGGAAAGAAGAATTAGAGTTTTGAACTTGGCTATCCCAACCTCGTCTAAACTTGATGACATTTACGCCTCGGCCGATCAATTGGCCATTGCCAATTTCTTTACTCATAAAGCAGTTGAAAAAGTTTTTGCAAGCTCCACTTCTTTGGCTAGAGAACATCTCCTCAAATCAATTACTGATATCTTGAATGTTTACAAAAAAGACTTGGTTGCTGGTAATGTTTCCGGCTCATCACCATTGAAGATTTCCACCAACTTGAGAATGTTACCATTGTTACTGTTTGCTTTATCTAAACATTTGGGTTTGAGAAATGAAGTCATTCCATCTGATCACAGAGCTGCCGCCTTGAATCAACTAGCATCATTACCTATTCCACATTTGATCAAATATATCTACCCCGCCGTCTACTCCTTACATAACATGCCCGATGAATGTGGCTTACCAGAACAAGTCACCCAAATTAATGATGAAACTGGTGAAGAAGAAGTTGTCACCACCACTGATATCTTGTTACCAGAACCAATCAATAATTCCAAGGAATCCTGGGAAAATTATGGTTTATACTTGATTGACAACTCTAGCGAATTATTCTTATGGGTATCAGGTGACGTTGTTCCTGAATTGGTCAATGATTTGTTTGGTACTAGTAACTTGTATGACATCCCTACAGGTAAGACCGAATTACCTGAGATCCCAATTGAAGAATCTGAATTTAACTACAAAGTACGTCAAATTATTGGTAAGATTAGAGAACAAAAAGACTCAATTATCTGGAAAAATTTGTATGTTGTTATTGGTGGCTCTTCTAATGAACCAATGGATATCTCTCAACAACGTGACTTGATGGCATTGAGATTATGGGCATTGAGTTGTTTGGTTGAGGATAAGACCCATGCATCTCCTGGTTATAGAGAATATTTGAGTCAATTGAAGAGTAAGGTTACTGTTTAAATGCTCAACTAAATGTTTTTCCTGGTTTTTTTACTTGTAACAACTCCCCTTTCAGTTCTTAACTTCTACTTTTCTCTTTATTCATTCCATTAAAAGTAATAATAAACTATATATATATATATAAACATATAATAACTTTATACAAAATGTCGTTTTTGATTCCAACTTGTAATTTGTCTTTATTGAAGACTACAGATAACGAAATGATAGAAGAAAGAAAAAAACAGATCTAGAGCAGAAAGTGGGTTTATACAATAGTAAACTTTCAGTTCAATTACCATCAATGGATCCAATAATATCAACAGCATCAAGTAACAAATCCTTTTCAGAACCTGAAAATGTATCCTCGATAGTATTTCTGATACCTGTGTAATAAACTTTCAAATTTTTTGCGATGGGCCCGCCTCTCGCCATAGTTGCCACGATATTCTTTTTAAACTTGTAAGATAAACCAGCCCAATAGTATTTCGATATTGAATCGCTGTCCTTAAGATTTTTAACTATTATATCATAAAGATTTTTATCCTCCTTATGTTCTTCGCCATCTTGATCAAGTACGTTTTGATGTTGTGTATGTCCTTGCAAATTAGCCAAATCACTGGCCTTCAAAATAAGTGTGAGAGTATTTATGAAAGCTTCGGAATTGGATTTGATTTCTTTAATGACACTGGTGAAATTACGAGGCGACTGTAGTGATCGTGTCAACTGTGTAAGTGATGTTTGTGAATGCTTTGCAATGCATGATTTATCTATTGCTTGGATAAAATCTTTGGAGCTAAGTAGGTACAATGCTACTAGATTATTTTGTAAAGCCAAATTACTTATTGAGAACAGTCCGTGGTGGTTGATGTCTTTAGTGATTAACTGGCTGAGCTCATTGCTCAATGCGACTCTTTTATTGAATTGGATCGATTGATAGTCTCGAATGAGCTTGATAGATAAAAGATTTTGCCCACCCTTAGTGCCACCAAACTGGACTGATTTACTGCCTTCCTTTTGGGAGTCATAAAATTGTGTAAGCTGTTCATGTAATTTAGCTAGTCTTACTATTTCCTTATTATTGCTCTTGTCAGCATCAGCTTGAGTATCATATGCTCTTTCAGAATCTTCAAGTTGTTGCACTAGAAATATGAAGTAACCTGATCCCCTCACTAGGGTAAGCGTGGAATGTATTCTTTTCATGGCATTATTCATTTTCAATGCATCATCGTAGGGTTTGATGACATTCTCGCGAAGTCTATCAAACGAGTTATTTGCTCTCTCAACAGCAGGGTTAATATGATTTGAAAATGCTGATCTGGTATCTTCAATTGCTCCAAAATGAGATATTAGGGCATCATGATTGTTGGAGCTTATTGATTTCATTCTTTTTTCACATTCATTGATGTCAAACTTTAATTTCTTAATGGGAGTGATCAAGTCTAATTGTGAATCCTCGTTATCGTTTGTAGCCAATATCAAATCGTTGGCGAACTGTGAAGCCCGAAATCCTGGTTCGAGGAATGCTTCAAAATCCTCAAGCTCGTCCCTTTCAGCAGCAGCTACCATATTATACTCGTCAAACACTGTTTATCTAGTTAACTGACAGAGATTGCCTCGGAAGCAGAACATCAAGTTTGTGTTGGATCAAACTTGAAGGTCCCAACTTCTTCCACTTCTCACTTTTTCGAGCTTTTTTTTTTTTCTATTTTTTTTTTTTTTTTTTACTTCAACTTGAGTTACATGAACCGTTTCAATATGATTTTGAATAATTTAGCTAATATACATTGGAAATACTTTACAAAATATACATAACACAAAAGTAGGCACTTATTCAGTCCTGAATTTGGGCTTGGCCCCAGTAGCTGGTCTTCCTTTGTTAAGATTAAATCGTTTTGACCTTGGTTTGAATGGTCCTGGCTTTCCAAACAATTGTTTTTTTCTTTTTGCATCCTTTTCTTTCTGTATCTTTTTTTCAATTTTTTTTCGTTCAAGTTTTCTTTCTCGACAACCTATTTTGTTTTCTCTCTTCTTTTTCCCTGCCCTTCTACTATGGCTTCTTTTGTTTTGTTTTTGTAACTCTTTATCGACGGTGGCATTATGTACAAGTAGATCCAAAGATTTCCAAGGTTTTGGGTCTGATATAGGACACGATATTTGTATTTGTGCATATATATCATCACCGGAAACCGCTGCGTCAAAAAACTGTTTCTTTTCTTTGTCTGAATAAGTAGCACGATAATAGCTCGATGGTCTTTCATTGTTGATCTTCTCCACAGAATCTTCTCTCAATGAGACCTTCATTATTTTAGATTGTGGTCTTCCTCTTTCGGCCACTGTTTCGTCCTCTATGAAATCTTCATCTTTCACTTTATTGACTTTGGTTGAACTTGTGGGTGCTGCAAAAAGCGGAAAATCGAATTCCTCATCAGAGTGGACATCTTTATTTTGTTCAGCATCATCTCCCTTGTGGACTGCTCGCAGTTCGCTCTGCTCATTATCTTTTGAATTGTCCTGCTCCTTGTCATTGTCAACCTCTATGAACTCAAAGTCAAAGTTACTAGGCATGTAACTGGCGGGGTTGTCATCGCTCGTTGGTTCAACGTCTGACTCTGAGTCGTAAAGTGATGCTCTCGTTATTCTGCTCTGTATTAGTACCAATGAATATCCGAATATATTGGGAGTCACCGAGAGGAGACGTTTACTTTATACGTACTTCTTGTAGTTGGACATTATGCTATCAAGGTCTTAAACTGGCACTCTATTGCTGGATACCAAGCCTTTTCAGGGTATATGATTTTGATTCTGACTTGTGAATGAAGATTAGAACTATTTTTTTTAACATTTCTATTTTTTTCTGCTCGATCCTCGCTTTTGATCGTGATTTTTTTTTCTCCTTTTTTTTTTTCTTGTTTCGTTCAAATGACAAGATTATAGGGCACATGATACACAGTATTACTAGTAAAACGTTTCAAATATAATATAAATACTTAAATATCAACTTTATATAATGTTATCCATACGATAGAACCGAAGCGTAAATCCCAGAGAAGAAATAGAGAACGCTTAGGGTTATCCAATTGAGCAAAGAGTTCAGGCCCAATTCTTTAGTTCACGTTTGAGCTTGACTTACCAAAGAGGGGTATTTGATCTTCTGATAGTTTTCAAGACATCTTGACGCGACCTTAACTTTGGAGGGACAAAATGATGTTGTTTCACCGATTCGAAGTCTATGGCCCCAACATTGGCGTGATCAATATCTTCAAGAATGACTGGCCTTTTTTCCTCAAAAACTAACAATGAATGAAGGTCGACAGGAGTGGACAAGCCATCAACCCAAATAAGGTTTGCCGCTTCAGGGTAGTTAGCTTCAAGAAGAGGTCTAACTTCTGATAATTTAACAAAGTTTAACAATAAATTCTTAAATCTGGGGTGTCCCTCATTTTGCAAATTTAGGTATGGATTTAATGGATCAACACCAATCATGGGATAAAAAAGACCCCAAGTTTTTGACTTGTTTTCAAAAGTGAGCTCAACCTTAGAAGAAAAACCAACTTTTTTCTCTAATTCGGATATTGGCAAAGACGTTATCAAAGCAACTTGAAGGTCAATGACATGAGGTACGTCATTGATAGAAAACACGTATAGTGGAGTGAACCTTACGAGTTCTTCACGTGTACGTTGCGTGTTAAACTTAATGCTTCTCAACCCAATTGGATAATGCTCTATAGATTTTTGTGTTCGAAGCACTCCCCTCTTGGCCTCTAGTTGACGATTTAGCTCCGCTGCTTCTTGTGCTTCCTTTAACTTCTTCTCACGTTCCAAAATTTCGAGCTTTTTCTGTTCTTCAAGTCTTCTCTCTTCTTCTTCCTTTCTCTTGCGTTCTTTCTCCTTTTCGGCTTTGATGAAAAACTCCTTACGAGCACGCTTCTTAGCCTCAGCTTTCTCTTGCCAAATTCTGGCTTCCTCAGCTATTTTGACTTTCTGTTCTTCTTGGGCTTTAGTCAAAGGAGCGGGTGCCGGAGACGGAGACTGAGTAGTATGTTTTCTTAAAAGTTCCCTTTCTGACGAATGCGAGGATTCCAAACTAGGACGATGCAGTGTCAACTGCAGCTCACTTTGAGGAACAGGAGAAGATTCTGCTGTCTTTAAATGCTTGGGTTCTTCGGCCGGCTCAGGAGTCTGTTCTTTACCAGAAGGAACAGTTGACGTCGGATACATTTTGACCTTTTGATCATTTTCACGAGACTCAATCTTTTTCAACTTCTTAGTGGAATGAGCATCCATCAGGATTGGATGATTTTTTCTTTTCTTCTCGGCGGCTGTTTCTTTCAGAGTGTCATTTAGTTTTGATCCACTTCTTGAAGAGTCCTTTCTTGGAAGGACACCAGTGTCAGTCTGTCTAGGTTTGATACTAGAATCCTCTGGCTCAGACGTATGGATCATGACACTACCTTCTGTATTCTCATCATCAGGTACAGAAAGAGATGCCTTCTTATCAATAACATTTTGATTCGGCTTTGAGGCAGTAACTTCTGGCTCTGGCCTTGAAGGAACAATATCCGGCTCTTTCGTGTCTTGGAATTTAGCGACATCTTCAGTCTGGTCTGCAAGTACCGTTTCTTGTACATTCTTGACTGATTTTTGTTCGAGGTCAGTGGCTTCTTTCTCAAATTTGGGTTCTTGTGGTTTGAAGTAAGTCTGAAGAAGTTCCACTTCTCTAGGATCGTATTGAGCCGAATACTTAGCGATATCCAAAGCATTAAAGCCATCTTTACCTCTCTTTTTCTTTGGATCTGCACCTCTCGAAAGTAAGAATTTAACAACTTCGTAATTACCTAAGCCAACAGAACATAAAAGAGGAGATAACCCCACCTTGTTACCTTGGTTTATATCATAATTTCCTGGATTGAGACCCAACAAGATATCCACTAACTCAACATGTCCATGTCTCGCTGCCAAATTCAAAATGTCTGGTCGACTTTGTAATGTAAAATTATGTGATAAGAAGTCACTGGCAGCAGCTTCCTTCATACCTTGAGCAACATACTTGTAAATAGTCAGTGATATGTTTTTCTTTTTCAACAAATTAGTGAAATATTCTTCGTAAGGATCCTCAACAATTCGACTAGGTACTAACGGGACCCCTGATTTACTAGAGGAGGTACCTTTCTTAGCACCAAGCGATTTTTCAAGTAATTCAATAATTTCCTCGTATCCCTCTTCGTCTGTATGTAAATGATACATCTTAGTCAAGGCAGTGTAACCGTCAGAGTTGAAAATCTGAGGATCAGCACCATTCTCTAAAAGAACCTTTACCGTGTCGGCATGCTGGTTTTCAGCGGCATCCATCAAAGGAGTTTCTGAATCACCCGCTTCCTTAGCTTGCCTATTAACATCCGCTCCATGACTAATTAAGTACTTGACAACTTCCGTGTGTCCAGCCAAGGCAGCTTCGTGCAAGCAAGTGAATCCACCAAAGTCACTTTCATTTGCATCTGCACCAATACTGATGTATCGTTTTACATCTGTTAAATCACCCTTTTTACAAGCACGTTGAAGGAGACTTCTTCCACTCGAGTCACGTTTGATTTTGTAAGAGCCCTTTGGCTTGGTAGTAGGTGGCGACTTCTTTGCACCCTCTTCCTTGAGGTCATCCAATGATTTGCTTGCGGGTTTGTGTTTGAGTAGTTTGGCGCTCCCCTCAACTGGCTTGTCTTTCGACTCGACAACATCCAGATCTCTTGACCTCTGCTTATAAATTGCAGGTTCATCATCACTTTCTTGATCATCTGACAGAACAATTCTTCTGCTTCTTTTCTTCTTTAAGGGTTGTTCGAGTTCATCATAGTCTCTTTTACGAATCAACTTCCTACCTTGACGAATTCGAGGAGGAGAATCCGTAATAACGGTTTCCGCTTCTGAAGGATTTTCAACCTCGCTATTGGCTTGTTGAATATCATCATCATCGTCATCACTGACGGGCACAGATGGTGATTTTCTTGGTAATGTTTTGAAAAATGAGGTGGCAAGATTAGCTTTATCGTTCGAAATGTCTGTCAAGGTTGAGTCTGTAGCCGAAGCAATCGTACTCTTATTGTCGGCGTTGGTGGATAAGGCAGAGTCGGGCATCAAGTCATCGGTCTCAACAAAACTATTCGAAGGTACTGATTTTGGTGAGTCCTCCCAAAATTGATTTACAGCATCATTTTGAGAATCAATAATTTCCTCTCCCTTACCGCCTTTGGCTGTATTGGGGATATGTTTTTTATCAGATGTATCTTTAGTTACCGAGTCTTGCTGGGCTCGTGATGATTCAAGAGGTTTGGGCACGTTATCCTCAATATCTTTGGATTGTTCCTCTTTGGTGGTGGACTTACTAATCATCAGTAAGTCTGAATCAATGTTTTTCTTTGCATCATTTTCAAGCGCAGGATTGAGTACGATTTGTTCTGGATGTGTACCTGACGTTTTATCTTCGGAGGAGTCCTTATCAGGCTTCTTGGCATCGGAAGCACGCCTGAGTGATTCTGAATCAGTTGAGTTCTTTTGAGGCTTGTCCATTTCAGATGACTCCTTGGGCGATTTACTATCTTTTGCCCGTATTTTGGCGGTTTTAAGGTAATCAGCAAATGTCGTCTTCTGTTTTTGAAAAGGAGGATTGGAAGCATTTTCGGGACCAGTTAGCTCTTGGGGAGAGTGTTTATCTTCCATCGCTTTGTTCTTTAACGTTCCCGGCCCTGTTTTTATGATACTATTTTCCGGTGCTTTGGTCGCTATGTCATTTGTATTGTCCGATTCTTTGTCTTTGTTGTTGCCCAAAGCTTTGGTTTCTTTGGTGATATTGCTGTCACTTCCCTGGCTTTCAAAATTGATTTTACCCAGGTAATCGGGCTTGGCCAGGTCTTTCGGTATGTCCTTTTTAGGTTCAAGGGGCAGTTTTCGAGAGTTGTCGATTGAGTCTCGTTTTGTTTTATTAGGCCCATCATCATTTGCGTGACTTTCGTGATTTTCATCGATTTGCTCCTTACTGATATTTGAAAGTTGACTTTTGTGTTCTTCACTTGCTAAGGCGGTGGTAAGATCTTTATTCTTCGTTGAGTCATCCTTCATTGAATCTAAATCTTCTGAGTTTTGTTTCTTATTCTGTTTTTGGAGTTCCACATCAGATTTCTCGGTTTTAGGAATATAGCTCAGTCTGACATCGCTGGAAACACTTATTGACGGGGTCTTTGACCCATCTCTCAGCTTACTTCTGGATTCTGTTAAAATTTTATTCTGATTGGTTGAGTCCGATTGACGGCGAGAATCTCGATCTTCACCAAATATTTCTTCTTTACTTGTTTTATCCCGGGATTCGCCATCAACACTATAATGATCGTCGTCATCAAATATGTGCCGTACCCTAGACTCATATGATTCAGATTCTGGTGATCTACTTCTGTATGAAGATTTTGGACTGCCTTGAGGTTTTTGTCTTTTTTTCTCCAATTCTAGTTTTCGATTATGATCATCGGTTGAATAGGTTGATCTTCTTTGATCATCTCTGTCTCTGCTCCCGTATCCACTTCGTTTATATTCATAGTCCTTCAGACGTGAGCGTTCCTCTGGTTTGAAGGAAGACGTCGATGTGGTGGGTTTACGATCAGCTGAAGTATAATGATCGGTGAATTTACTTGAAGTCTTGTGGTCATTTGGAGGTCTCCCACCGCTGATTCTTCTTTGATGGTTTGGGATGAATGAGGACAGTATCAGATTAGATCCAGAAGATCCAAATCTTCGATCATCAAAATTTGTACTTGATTGACTCTTTGCTGAGGTTTGTCTCGATTTGTCATCATCAAGGGATGGCTTTCGGCGGCTATCGTCAAGATAAGAAGAAGAAGATACCGAAGAGTTCGACGAACGTCGACTACTATTCAAGCTATTGGAAGGAGGAACAAATGATGAAGTCAGTGGTCCATCGTAATTTATTCTTGCTGAAGATGGACCACCCACTTTAGAGGATGTGGTTGAATATGATGATGTGCGACTAAAATCTTTATACTTGTCTTTTGGTCTGATACTTGATGATTTAATATTAGAAGGAGTGACTGATACGTTCGAATTAGATGAACGATATTTAGGAGGGTAAGAATCATACTTGTCATAATTAGATCTCTTTCTGAATGAGTTTGGTTTAGACGAGGATGAGGTAGATGGAGCGGCGGCTGCTGCAACAGCTGCGGCTGAGGATGAAACTGAAGCTGCACCTTTATAAGTGGAAGATGCACCAATACCGGAGGAAGGTGAGGAAGGTGAATAGGTCAGAGAATTCCCTCGCTCTCTATCAGAACGGTCTATGCGATCACTAGCACGATCATAATCTCGATTAGGAGGATTATTAGATGATGTTGATGAGCGGTAGCTACCATAGTAATCTCGATTGACCGAAGAGGAATCATTATTTCTTCGGCTGTAGCCATTTGCCAAGGCTTCATTTGAATATGATATACTACCAGTACCACTCCCTGAAGCCGGTGGGTATCTTCGGCTATTAGGATTACTGGTATTGTTCTTACTGGCATTACTCATATTGCCACTTGGGGCTCCACCACTTGATGCTCCTCCACTATTCCTGCTACCATAATAATTTCGATCTCGGTTGCTATGGCCGTTGCCAGATCCACTACCAGACTTTGTACTGTAGTGATTACTACTAGACATGATGTATCAATTGATGATATGATGTGAGATTTAAAATGAATGTTGGTGACTTGATAAGTAGAAAGTTCAAGCCAATACCCAGCTTGGAGTGTCTGAGTTCTTACTAGGAGATGATGTATTGATTACTTTGGTAAAAAGAAGGTGACTGGCTGTGATGAGTAAGTTTGAAATGTTGTTTTCATTCTCTATTTGACTTTTCTTTGTGGATGTCAGTTTTTTTTTTTTTTTTTTCTTCTGAATTCTTTTGTGTTACCCTTGTTATTCTTATTGTATTTTATGCTTGTTTTTTTTTTTTTTTTTTTTTTTTTCTCTGTTTGCCCTTGTTATTTCTGTATTTGAAATTTTTCCGTTTCTGTTCGGTAAACACACGCCCAACATACGCTATTTGCAGCTGGATGTACATTAACGCAACCACCACTTTCAAATTAAACAACTACTACTTCCTATAACCTACACGTACAATGAACCAGACTTACAAGAATGGGTTATCATCAAGTCATTACTTAGGTAAAAGGTATAGTATAGACATTGGGAAAAGAATTTTAGTTATGCAATAAAAGAAGAAAATAAGAAAGCAGGGAAAGAGGTATACGAAGCCACGTCTAAGGTAAACCTTAGACACTAAGGTAAGCCTTAGAGAATGACTTTACTGAATTGAAACAAAAAGGCAAAAAAAAAAGATTAAAAAAAAAAGAAAAAAAAAAAAAAACGGAGATAAAAAGAATGCAAAAAAAAAAAAAAAAAAAAAAAAAAAAAAAAAAAAAAAGAATAATGATAGGTAAAAAAAGGTTTAATTTGAAATAAAATCACCAAACTCCATCAATTCAAAAATAAGGCTCATATTTGGACAAATCCGATCACAAGCTTCAATTTCATAACCTTCATTTTTAATTTTTTCATTAACACTAAGTAAATTATTTTTAATTCCACCGGTTCTATTATTTGAACCCAATTTATTACCATTGGTACCCAGTTTTAATAATTCATAAGCATCATTTACTCCCAAGGTAAATTTACGCATGAAATAAGCCACAATCACGCACGCTGATCTTGAAACTCCACATTGACAATGAACCAATACTTTTCTCTTTTTAACATCATTGGATAAATTTGAATCATCAAATTGAGAAATGATATCGGTTAATTGAGGTAAATCTTTTGATATAGATGAAGTATGAGACCATGGTACGTATAAATAACGACCATTGAAATTGGCATTATTATATAATGATGATAAATCTTGACATTCTCTGGCAACGTTAACCACGAGATCAAATTCACTAATGTCAATTGGACAATTACTCATGTTTGGATCCAGATAAAGATAAATTGAACCATTTAATACATCAGCGGGTCCATCAGGGTATGCATTAAGTTGACTACGTTCTTGTAATTCTTCAGGAAATTTTAAATGATTTTTAACACTTTGCAGTAGAAGTTGATGATGCTGTTGTTGTTGTTGTTGTTGTTTTTGTGGTGATACTGATTGTTTATTTTTTGAAATACCATCATTTTGAATGGGATTAACAAGATTTAAGGATTGAATTTTATTCGTTAAGGATTGATCATTGGTATTATCATTGATAATAAATGGACTACGAAGGTTATCATTATCATAAGGATTAAAATGAGGTGGAGTATCAAATTTTGTATTATTCATTTGAAAATTGAATTCATCACTTTGATTTAAAGAAACTTTTATACCATTCATTTGTGGGGTAGTATGACTTCTCACAGGAGGGTTTAAATTAAGCTGTGGTGGTAATTGAGGAGTAGTTGCTATTGCCGGGGTTTTAAGTGGTGGTTCAACAATTTGTTTTTTCCCCACATCAGACGGTATTGATAATGTTAAAGTTTTTCTTCGAGTAATGCTAGGACGATTAAAGGGTAATGGATCGAGTGGGGTGGTAGTGATATTGGCGCCAGTATTATCATTGTCGACAGTATTGGGGGAGGTATCATTATTTGATTTTAAATTAAGTGATAAATTTTTCATATTGATATTTCTTGTCAGTGATAATGAACTTGGTTTACGTGAATGCTTGGGAGAATAATTAACCGAACCACCTATATCATCAAAGGATGGTGGTGGTTGTGGAGGTGAGTAACCACCTTCAAATGATGTTTCACCACTATTATTATGCAAAGGTTGAGTCCTTGTTGAAACACAATTGGATGAATTGGGAGTGGCAATATTTGATATTGGAGAATAACAATAACTGGAATTTGTTTTAGGGGTACAGCTTTGTTGATGATGAGTTGATGACATGGGACTACCAGTATTACCAGCATAATTATTATTGAATGCTGGGTTTGGTAAATGGAAATTGGCGTGTGAATCAATGTTACTGTTACTAGCAGTGGTAACGGTGGCCATTTTTGAATTTTTATTGGGAGTATTGATGCTTGAATGATTAAAACTAGATTGAATGGGGGATCTAATGGGTGGAGATGTGATTGCTGATGGTTTTAAAGGGACCGGTAATGGATGAGGTCGCGAAGTAATTTTGGATGAATCTTTTGATAGTTGTTGAGGATTGGGAGAGTTTTTATTTGTAAGTGAAGATAAGGATGATGACGAAGATGAAGACGAAGTTGGTGATGGATTTATTCGAGATAGTGTGGAATTGACGGGTTTAGATGATAAAGCCGGGGTTGTAAATTGAAGTGAATTTTGAGTTTTAGATTGTGATTTATTTTTAGATTGAGATCGGTGTGACAGATGAGATTTTGAAACGGCGGGAACGGCGGGAACGGTAGGAATGGCAGACGATGACTTTGTAAAAGTGGAGGTTGACGAAGGAGATGTTGACGATGAAGGAGAGGAAGAAGAGGTTGTCTTTATTTTCGAGGTTGCGGTATTGGTGGATGAAGTGGTGAAAGGAGAGGAAGGTCCCGAAGGAGTAGCCGGAAACACAGGATGATGAGGTGTCAGTAGAAAAGAATCAGAAGACATTTTTAGGCCAACATTCGAGTTCCAAGAACTTTCATTTATATATATATATATATAAGTAGGTGAAAAATTATTTTTATTTCAAGCAATAAGGGAAAGGAGCAGAAAATTATGATTAGATATAAATAATCAACCCGAATTAGGCCACACAAAACAAATGAAGATCAACAAAAAAAAAAAAAATGGAAAGTAATACAAAGCAAGTAAATCCCGTTGAGGAAGAGAGGGAATGATAATTTGAATAATATTTGTCGAAACGGGAAAATCCTTGACTAATCGGTGACTGGATTGAAAGAGTGGAAGGAAATGAATGAATTGAGAATGTACCCAATTATAGAAAAACTGATACTCTCTCGATTTTTTTTTTTTTTTTTTTTTTCTTTCTCCAAAAAGTCACTTTTGTATTTTTTGTTTTGTATAGGAAAGAACGAAGAAACAAAGCAAAACAAAAAAAGAAAAATAATCAGAAACCGAAAATCAACACAATAGCACGTTTAATTTGAAGGAAAAAGAAACAAAACCAAAAAAAAAAAAGAGAAAAAACAAAAAAGCACCACAAACAACCACAAAATGTGACGTTAGGGATACCAATGATGACAATAGAAAGAGGCACACACGATAGGAAGCTGGAAAACCCGAAGATAGAGAATTCAACAGAACGCACTCCCCGAAACAAAACAAAAAAACAACACCAGTATACAGAAAGATGGTATAGGAGAAGGGGTTTTGTATAATGAGCAAGTATGTCAACCACAGGTAGAAGAATAGGAAGAGTCTGTTAAGCTCAAGATCAATATATATCTAATTAAGAGAACTAAAGGTTAGAAAATAAAAAAGGCACACAAACAAAACAAAAATAAAAAAAAAAAAAAAAAACAAAAAAATACAAAATAGAATACAAAATTAAGCTACTGAGAATGCACACGCAAAACAATAAGCCTGACATGGTGTTTTATAAATAGAGTCAAAAGGTTCAGATCAATCTGTAATTAATCATCAGGGTCATCAAACTGTTGTTAACCCACCCGCCCCTACCCCTAACTTATTCACTCAGGGGTCAATCAATGAATTGAGGGGCCAAGGGCGGTGGAGGCAATGACAAAAAAAACATATAATCACAGATACAGACGGCATATAACATGTCTGTATATATATATATATATGGTTTATAGTTAGTTACAGAGGATAATGCTGATGATAGTCGAAAGAGGGTTTTCAAATTTGTCGTGTGCTGTCATTGAACTAGGTGAAGAATGTGACTACGCGAATAGTATCAGATTCATAAATCTCAATTAACATGAGCCTTTTTCTAATTATAGTCTGATAGTATAGTTCATTTGTCAGTCCAAATGACAGTCTAGCCCTCTGTGTTAGTAATTTTCCACAAACAAGAAAAAGAGTAAATAAAAATTCCATGGCGAAACAACTAACCGCCATGCATCGTACAATTGTTATTTTTTTATACATATTTCCCACCCGTACATTTGTTTTAATCCTTCTTACGTTACTCATTAGTAAATCTGATTTGTAGAACCATTGAAAAGTTATTGTATCTACAATATACAGTGGTTGCTTCTACCTTTTTTTTTTTTTTTTTGTTCTTTTGTAGTCATACTCAATCATCACTCATACAACACAAAGCTACACTAGTAAATGGCAAAAGACAACTTCTTTGAAGTAATTGATCCTTCTTTTTTTTTTTCTTCTTTTTTTACTTTGATTTTTTTATTGTTCTTTGATCGGTTCCTGCGTGGAATACAAGCTCATCCAAAGATCATTCATAAACAAGTCATAGATGATTCAATCGATATAGTAGACAAATGAAGAAAAAAAATCCATCAATGCAACAATTCAAGTCCACAAAGCATTAATACTATTAATCGGATATAGTACATTATGCAGCTTGTACTTGTACCATGGCACAATTTTTTCTAAACATTCTTCATGTCGATCCGGTTTTGCTTCTTTTTCTTCTTTTTTTGTTTTTACGGATGTTTCTTCGTATTCGGCGTTAGATTCCCGCTGCATGACTTGCAAAAAACAAACAAAAAAAAAAAAAATAAAAGAAGTAAAATAAGCAGATCAGGAGAAGGTACGGGTGGGCTTTTTGTAAGCATAAGATTTATAGATGGTGTAGAGCTTTGAAGTTTCCATTTGTGTATTCTAAGTGTAAGTTGGAAAAAAAAAATATATCTTATGTCAGCTTTACACAATTGGGTGAACAGAATGACACATGTGAACTTTACATTATAAATTGTGTTATGATCGTATTCATACCTCATTGAAGGTACTTGTCTAAATAAAATGAGTGGTTAAATCAATTATTTCGGTTTTGCATCTCATAGCCTAAAAGTTGTTGTGGCTCAAATGATTGATTATAAGAGAATGTAATATCATTCGACCTTTGAATCAAACCTTTCTGGCAATTTTTTTTTGATCTTTCACCTACAAAATGAGTATCAACAAATTTAAGCTGGTTCCCCGATCAAATGTCGATTAGCTGATTATCAGAGTAATCTACAACAAATTCATCTCAAGGTGAATTTAATGGAAAAGCAAGGAAATTATAAATGAGGAATAAATTATATATACTATGAAGTGTTTCAAAGAAAGGCAAACTGAAGAAAGGAAGAAGATGAATAATAACAAAGAAAAAAAAAAATAAATATAAATCAGGAATTATAGCTGATTCAAATGTTCATGATGAGGAAATGGAAAGAATAATTATCCATACCAAGACTTTTCAGTATAGACATTATTGTTATTGAATTTGCAGCTTCTCCTTAAATCATTCACACGGTTGAAAATTTTTCTATTTTTATTAGTTTAATAAATAAATAATACATGGAATCAACTAGGTGAACTAGGGGCCAAAATGACAAAAATGAATGAAAAGACATTGCAAACCATAACAAAACAAGAAAGAAAAGAAAAAAAAAAATTTAAATTAAAGAAAACAGGAAGAAGGACAAGGTAATTATCGGTAAGGAGCATCAGCATCAATGCAATATTGTAATTCTTGTTCCCATTTATCACCATTTTCTAATAATTTTTCCTTGTTATATAATAATTCTTCTCTAGTTTCAGTAGTATATTCAACATTAGGACTCTCAACAATGGCATCAACAGGACATGATTCTTGACAATAACCACAATAAATACATTTGGTCATATCAATATCATACTTATAAGTTCTTCTACTACCATCAATTCTTTCTTCAGCTTCAATAGTAATGGCTTGAGCAGGACAAATAGCTTCACATAATTTACAAGCAATACATCTTTCTTCACCACTAGGATATCTTCTTAATGCGTGTTCACCTCTAAAACGAGGAGAAATTGGACCCTTTTCAAAAGGATAGTAGATAGTATAAGGAGCTCTAAAGTACATTTCCATACAAACGTACATCCCTCTGGCAATTTCATTTAAAAAGAAAAATTTGGTGGCTTTAGATAAAGCACTCTCACTACCTTCTTCCCAAGTCTTGGGTTTATTGGCTCTAAAACCTTTTGGCCATACTGATTGTGTAGATCCACCGGTGGTGAAATAAGATGGTTCTTGAATATCTTCAGCAGTAAGGGTTGGTTTGTTTAACTTGATGGTGGAACCAAAATGACGCATGGCCATAGTGGAGGTAGCACTTGATTGATTAAGTACACTAGGTAATCTTCTGGTTATGGAAAACATGATGTATTATGGATATGTGATGACGATGATTGAAAAAAAAAAAATGCAGATAGTAGTTGGAGTAAGATTAAGTTAACGAGACGGTATGGAAAGTCTCTTTGAAAATGAGGTAACGACAATAAGTCAAAGTATATGGTACAGAGTAGTTGGAAATCACCTATTCAAGGAGTATTCAAATGATATGATTAATGAAGAACAAAGCAAAATAAAAAAAAAAAAAAAAAAAAGAAAAATAACATATAAGAATCAAAAAATGAAGTCTTAAACCAAAGAAAAAAAAAAAAAAAAAAAAGAAAAAAAGAAAAAAGCCAATCAAAACAAATTTCTCTGCTAATAAAAACAAAATAAAAACAACAGTACCAGGCTAAAGAAGTAGAAAAATTCCGGGTCCTCATACAAAAGCAAAATAAAAAAAAGAAATATGGTGCGTAAAATGAAAATCATCATCTTCTATTGGCCAGTTTTTGTGTGCTTACTCTCGGGTGGGGGATACCTGTATGCACTCCTGTCTCGGAGTGAGGTTTAGTGTGTGCTTACGTAATGCCTTTTTTTCTTCCATTTGAATAAGCAAATTCTGTGAGTGGTCACTTGTGATTGACAGCTAACCTGCATCTTGGTTTTGACTCGATTACGTAATGTTTGCATGTTGCCACTTTTCTACATGTTGAGCTCACGGCTGCTGCTGCTGCCTCTGCTGCTGCTGCTGCAAAAAAAAAGGGGTTGATTAAAAATATATAATACAGTTAACCCATCAATCTAAGTGCTAATTCAACCGATGCAAAAGTCCCGGCACTACAAGGTACTGCTCTTAATAAACATGGTACAATACCTTTCCAAAATCCACGAAATCCATGTAATTTCCAAATATTAGTGGTGGTATACCAGATACGACCACCATACTTTGATTGTGGACCAAATCCATCACTCTGGATATTACTCTTGATGACATCCAATGGATAAGAACTTAGCCAAAGCGCATTCCCGGCAAGTGCACCACTTGCCAAAAGTTCTGGAGTCTTAATCTCATTCCTACTCAGGTATCCACGCCATTGTTGAATTTTTTTGATCAAGGTTTCATAACTAAGAAACCAAATTCCATAAGCTTGAACTTCTCTTAATAATGTAATATTAAATCCACGATAAATTCCTCGTGTAATCCCTTCTTGTTGATAAATTTTTTTCACAGTACTAATTAAACTAGCTGATTTCCCCTCTGACAGTTGACTTAAAATTCTTAATTGTTCTACTGGTGAAGTAACAGGTGTATTTACTATCCCAGCCACCGCCCCGGCAATATAAGTTTGTGGCCATAGATTTAATTGTTGTTGACCCGTATAATTTAAAATTTGTCTTTTTGTTTCATGAAATCCATAAAATTGTAATGATACACATGCTCCAACCCCAACTAATGGTGCTAAAGTACCTTTATAAAATGCAAGGGCTCCTTCGTTCTGAATAACCTGACGAATTACTTGGGTTGATGTGGTGGCAGTTGGACTCGTTTGTAATCGAATTTTAACAAGATCAGCTGGTTGTCCAATAAGTACTTGAGTAGCTCCTCCAATAAATCCGGCAGCAATATCTTTGATTTTACGACTAAGTGAATGGTCAACAGTATCTTCACTCATGATCTTTTCCTTTGTCTTTTTTTTTTTTTTGGGGGGAGCAAGCCTATAACCTTTTAAAATATCAATAAATAACAAGTTAATTGGGGTTTTACTTCTTACTCGATGACCCTTCGTTATCTGATATCGGGTTTTTTTTCTGAATACATATTTTTTGTCTCTACCTTTTTTTCACTTCCCTGCAAAATATTACGCGTTATTGCACAACATCACGTGTATATGGTGTACGGACCCCAAAACCAGATGATTAAATAGATAAACAACTTTTGCAATCTATTCTATCACGTATACAATCTTGGCAAACCACTAATGGTGATATAAATCAATATCAATTGTTAAAAAAAAAAAGGGAAAGGGATGGCCAAAAAAAAAAAAAAAAAAAGAATAATAAATATGATAAATAAATAAATAAATAAATAGGGGATCACTCATTGAGTAATCCACCAATTGACATATGAGTACGTTTTTTTTGTTCCTTCTTATCCATTTCTTGTTTTAAAGAATCTTCCAGATCATTAGTGTTTCCTGCTGGTGTACTACTTCTCGAATTGGATTTGAAAGTCAGAGTAAAATCAATTGCCACTGGAGTAGCTGATTTTTTGGTAGAATTGTTTTCATTACCACAACAATTACCACCACAACATCCACCCTTGGGTTCATCAACTTGAACTTTTGAATCATCATGTGAATTATTAACTGGGGGTAAATTAGGTGAAACATGAGGTATGATCAGATTGGTTGAGTTGGTTTTGATTCCGGGTAAACTCAAGCTTGATTCTTCACGTTGATTCATTTGAAGTGCAGGAAGTCTAATTGGTGGTTCACCTGATGATCGAAGATTATGAGGTGGGTAATGATATGGTGGTATTGGATGATTAAGTTGAGGTCGAGGTACAGGGTAGCTTGGTGATTGGGTTCTCCCCGGTATATAAAGTTGTTGTTGTTGTTGTTGATGCTGTGCTTGTGGTTGTTGTATCTGTTGTTGCTGCTGCTGCTGCTGCTGAGAGTATTGGTACTGATAGCTAGGTTGTTGTTGTTGTTGTTGTTGTTGTTGTTGTTGTTGTTGTTGTTGTTGTTGTTGTTGTCGCGAGAACTGAAGCGGTGGTGGAGGTGGGGTATTTGAATAAAAATTAGGTGGTGGAGGTGGGCCTGGCATGGGACCCGGTCCATTAGGTATACGACCACCACCATTATAAGGTGGATAGTATGAAAATGCTGGTGACGATGCTATATTTTGAGAAATTGGATGCGGAAAATTTTGTGGGTATGGATATTGTGGTTGATGATATGGTTGTTGTTGTATTTGTTGGTGATGTTGATGATGTTGATGTTCATATGATGCATGATTTGATAATGGAGCTGATTTCAAAGCCTTCAGATCTTTCAGTCTTGCCTTCTTGGACTTGGGAGAATTACTTAATGGAGTAGCTGAAGGGGTTTTGGAAGCGGTACGTGAAATATTAGGAGATGGTGACATACTAGTAGCATCAATCAATTTTTGAGTCATATCATGATTTGAATTTTTATCATCATCAATTTTTTTAAAAAACTGTAAATTACGTTTTCTTCTTTTTATAGTACTTCGTTTCATTTTGATGGGACGATGCAGACCATGTAAACGATAATATAAACCACATGCGTTACAAATGGTATTACCAGCATCATCACGTCTCCATAATGGAGTAATGGTACTACCACAATTAAAACAAGCAATTGCCAAAGGGTCCTCTTCAGTTTCTGAATTTGATTGAGGTTTATCATCTTGAGACCAAGATCCATCTTCTAATTTAACTTTTGTGCTTATGTTATCATCACTTGTGTGACTATAATGTTGATCATCATCATGATGATAATGTTGATTAGGCAGATGATCATGTTTCAAAACGACACGATTATTAAAGGCAGGGCATCCTTGACAAGCAGCCGAACCACCAGTACCATTACAACGACCATCACCTTTACAACTACCTTCATCCTTTTTAACAATGGGGATAGTATTGGGGGGTCTTTTCAAATTAACAGGACGATTGGTATTATTTGATCGAAGGTAAAGACCACAGGCATTACACATAAGAGTACCATCGGGGGCACGACGCCAAAGTGGAGTTTTAGCAGTACCACAGTTTGAACATTGTTGACCTAGTGGAGCCGCGGCTGCTGATACTGAACCACCAATTTTCACTGAAGGTTTGGGACTGGTGGAGTTGGTGGTTGAAGGTGAGGTACGAGGTTGTTGAGCAGGAGTCAGAATTAAATTGGTTGAAGGATTGGTTGCAGGGGGAGGGACGGAGGTTGACGGTATTATTTCCGGATGCTGAGTTGATACCATTTTACACATTAGATATAATTGTCTTTTCTTAAATTTATTTTGTTTTTTATTAAAAATGTAAATTTCTCAAATTGAAAGGCATGCCTAAAAGTCAAATGTTGAACTTGAGGCTGTCAATGTTTTATCTGGAATTAGGAGAAAAAAAAAAGCCCCTTTAAATTTTCAATGATATGGGGATACGGCTTTGATCCTTTTTCTCTTTATTTCAATGATATGGGGAAACGACTTTGTTCTTTTTCTCTCAACAAGTTGGAGGAGAATGATAGGTATCTGGGAGGTGACTCGTATAAGATAAAGATCCGTTGAGAAGTACTTACAAGTCCCGATGATAAAAAGATGGTGATAAGAAGTAGAGATGAAGAAAAAAAAAGGGAAAGAAAAAAAAAGAGTGTGAAGAAGAGTTGAAAATATTGAAAGGCATAAACAGCCAAAAAATGAAATATAGAAGGTAGTACTATTTTAACAAAAAAAAAAAAAAAAAAAAGAAAAAAAAAAAAAAAAAAGAAAGAAAGAAAAAAAAAAAAAAAAAAGAAAGAAGAAAAGAAAAAAAAAAAGTAAGCAAAAAATAATCTAGAGTAAGCGGAAATGGAGACAAAATGACACGGCAAGAATACACACTATGAGATTAATGAATGCATTCAAATGGGAAGAATTACTAATTGAATGTGTACATTACGCTAACAACAATGAATAGGTGTACCTTACAAGGAAAAAAGACCACGCCGGCAAGTATATACGAGACTGTTGTGGACTAACGGTAGTCTTACAGAATAAAAGCACCACAACCGAACACAAAAAAGAAAAGAAAACACTGAGAAAGAAAAAAAAAACAAGAGAAAAAAAAAAAAAAAGAAAGCACACACTTTTAAATGTATATATAAATGTATATATATATAAGAAATTAGTAATATCTACGAAACAGGGCACAAAAACAATAAAAGGTATATCCACTAATAAATGACACATCATTTAAATATTACCTGTAGTACGTTCTGAATCAATGAAAGTGAATGAAACGAAGGATTAATCTTTAGCTCCTACTCGGTTTGATGATGGGTGGTAAAAATAAAGAAAGAGGCAAGTCCGTAAAATTGTCAAAAGAAATAAAAAAATAAACGAATATAAAAGTCTGTGGGAGGATAAAAGTAGAATGGGTTAAAAAAAAAAAAAAAAAAAAAAAAAAAAAGAACTCAGCAAAACTGAGTACATTTCCCAAAAAGTATGGTACTTACGAGCGAAATAACAGAAGAGAACAAAGAAACTGATGGTGGGTCGCCTCACTATCTGATTTAATCTATAACACAAACGGAAAAAAAAAAGAAAATTTGCCAAAGCGCGGATCCTGCACACAACTTAAAGGCGCAACCTAGCACTCAGCGGAGGGAACCTGGCCAATCACAGCGCGCGCATTACTAACCAGTACTGCTGACGAAACAACACAAGCATGGAAAATAAAAGTTATGGCTTCAGTTGAGATTGGTGGAAGATATGAACAATTACACAAATTAAAATCTACGGCACCACTAATATGTCCGGTTTTGCGTATTATTTCTTGTCTCATTACATTTCATTAATGAAAAAGAGATCTATACCTTATTTAATTGAGTTTTTTTTACTTCGTTTTTTGACACCCAAACATCTAGGTTGTCAATTTAACCTATTTTGTTACTGATAATGTGTCTTATCGATCCTTTTGTTCCACTTCTGTTACTTTTTGTTAAATTGTTCTTTTCTATGTCTTTCTCTGCGTATCTCTCGTATAGTGAACAATCGATCTCTTTCACTACATTAACAGAATGATCAATCGTCAAAAACAAAGTTATGATAATATTGACATACTCGGAAAGTGTCACTACATCTTGTCATCGGCAAGTAATGGAGCCTGCTTGTGTAATTCTCGGTACAAATGAGTGCAGGCGGTTAAAAGCCGATGATTCTTGAGTCACGCACGCACTCACGTGAACTTACCGATCGTGACACCCGTACATCCAATAATCACCTTGTATATGCAGTACGTAACCTCACCCTTCTTCATTTTTTTTTTTGTCACGTAGAAATCGCGTTTTTGTGTGTTTTTGACGTTTTTTCTCTCTTTTTTTGGCGTTGATGAAAGAGTCGGCGCAGATTTTTCCACCACACGCGCCCGACCAACACTATCAACTAGTATAGTCTTACAAGATTCACATGATATACCAAGTTGATTAAAAGAAGTAGATACTGATTTATTGTTACCATTCTTCTTATTCTCATGTTTCTTTTGTTTTTTGTAGTTTCTTTTCTTTTTCTTTTTCTGTTGTTTTTTGGTATGTTCCTTGCGTTGCTTTGAAATGTTCTTTTTGACGTGAGCGTGTTGTTTTCATTTTGGGGTCTTTCTTTTTCATTTTATTTTGCTTGTTTCTTTTTCCATGAGAGTCATCTAAAATGTCACACCCTTCTGTCAAGTCACACATTCCTCAATGGTGTGCTTTGCTGTTTTCCATTGTTTATTTTTGGTGGAGTGAACGGTTGTGAACATAATTCTTTCTTATGCTCTATAGATTTATCTCATTTTGTCTAATTATGTTGACAAGGAGAATCAGGGTTGAATTCAACCAAAACCCCAAAAAAAAAAAAAAAAAATAAAAAAAAAAGAAAACGTAAACATAAACAAAAAAACATAAACAAACAAAAAATTGAGAACTGAAAACAAAAGAAAAAAAAAAAAAAAAAAAAAAAAAGAAAAAAAAAGAAAAAAAAAGAAAAGAATACACAGCGCTTAATCATATCTCTCAATATCATCAATACTTCATTCTATTCTTTCTTATTACCTTGACCTTGTAACCTTCTACCTTCCTACTTTTGAACCTAATCGCTTTCTCCTTTACCTGCTGCATTTTGCTTCTCGTTCTTTCTACTCGCAAACCCACTTTTTTCATATTCTAAAATTTACAAACTTTGCAAAATTATAAGTCACTTTTACCATCAACAACCTATCAATCTACCACTATCACTTATTGCTGAAATCAGCATTACAATATACCTTATATTAAACTATTTTAAATATGAGTAGTCTGCGCCCGCAATCATCGTCATCTGCGGGTGCTTTATCTCACACAATGACAACATCAGCCGGCACATCTTCTACAACAACAACAACAACAACAACAACAGCAACAACTTCATCAAATCCTGGTAATGCTAACGGCTCACATTCTTCTTCGGGTCATTCAACGCCAATGAGCTCGACCCCCAACACTCACAATCGCAAAATTATTAACCTGGGATTCGGTAACAAAAGAAATAGCTTCGAAAATCATTCTCAAATTGAATTGTCCCAAAATCATTTCTTAACTCCAAAACATACAAAACGTCAAAGTATGGGTCATAGTCGTAATAATAGTCAACAGTCAATTCAAAGAATTCCCCTTCCTCTGTCTTCATCGTCATCATCAATATCAGATGCATCAACTCCTTATAAAAATCATAACAATAACTATCTGTCTTCGAATACAAAACGTCATCTGCAACAACAACAACAACAACGCTCCTCGTTTATTAGCAATTCTACCAGTAATTCCAAATTGGACTATTTCACCAATAATCATTTCTCTCGTTCTTTTAATTCATTGATTTTGGATGATATAAGAGATGAATTAAACATTGCAACTGCCAATAAACGTAAACTAAATAAATCACCTCCCTTTAACGTTAAACAGGATTTATACATGGGGGTTGACAGTATAGATGACTGTCTTGATGATGACAACTTTAATAATGATAATGATGATGACAAGAACAACGCCAAAGATATAATGACTGATGATGATAATGTCAACTCGGATGATAATACCCCTTTTACCAATAACAGTGATGATAATGAATATCCATCCCTACGCATAATTAAGCCAAAAAAATTAAGATCTCACACATCACGAACTAATAATCAGGTTGATAATGACCTAATTGAAACACCCCCTAAAAATGCCACCCATCAAAAATCAACCGGGTCATCAAATTCTCAACAATCATTGATTAAAAGACTGTCCAAGTTTTTCAATTTATCGATTGACTCAGGTCATAGTAATAACGATTCTCCAACTGCATTAAATGTTGCCAATAAACGGGCACCTCCAAAATCATCGAACCTACCCAGTAATAAATTCAAAGATGATGAATATGACAATAAATCAAATGATACTTCAATGGAACGTACTCCAATTGAAGCATCAAGTCCTCTTGTATTAAATCAGAATAATAACTATCATACTGGTAACATAAATACCACTCCATTCAAAAATAATAAATTCAAAAGACCTCATCAACTAATAAGTCAGTCACCTTCACCATCATCTTCTAAGATAGTGACCTCAAAAGATTACTATTATAAGAATAATGGTCAAAATCCTCTCATAAATATCGCTAAAACCTCATCACCCATTCGAATTGAGAATGATCGACATTCAACTTCTTTTCAACATTTTCAACAATCTCAAGCAAACAATAAAATTTCTACCACCTCTGCGCCAATATCACAACAAGAGCAACAACAAAACCTATACTCACCTTCAAAATTGGGCTTAAAAGGATTTAAAATGTTCAAAAACTCGGATAGAATGGCCATAATTTCACCTAATAGATCAACCCCTACCAATTCTCAACTTTCATCCAACGTTTTCATGGGTGATTCCCAATCCCTAACTGTACCAAGCAGTAGCACCAATACTACCAACAACTCGAATACCATATATCCGTACTCATTGGATCCTTTAAGATCTTCTCGCGTAAGATCTCATAAAGTTCCACCAGTACATTCAAAACTCAGAAAATCATCATTAAATAATACCTCAGCAACTGGTGCCACCACTACAACAAATACAACCGGCACGATCAAAAAGTTTAATGATAAGGCCGTGACTACCGATAATCAATGTACTACCGCTGTCAATGACCACGATACTAATATGGATACATTGACAATTAATCAGTCTAGTCCTTCAAGAGGACCACCTTCTTCCAAACCAAGCTCATCTCCACTTATTAATGGCTACAATTTCGAATATTATAATCTTGATAAGTTAGACGTGATGGATCTAGATGATCTTGATAGTCCATCCAAGAATCGTAAGTTGTCTAATTCTTCAATCACGTCTAATGGGTATACCAATAAGGATCCTCTTGTCATTTATCGGGATCCTGATCAAGATATGGTTTCCAATCATCATCGTAAATTACGAAATCTGGTAGGACTGAAACCTATCAATTCAAATGATAATAAAGAAAATGAATCATTTGCTCCATTATCAAAGTATCATCAATACTTACAGACCAACAATCATGGTTCTAGCTCAAGTGCTGGACCTAAATCATCTTATAAATTCGTAAAGCCTCTTCAAACAGCTTTCAAATCTTCAGGATTAATGAAGAAGAACTCAATCCCAAGTAATCTCGATATGCAATCGAGAAAATTTCCTCCCGAAACTCCCATGAAGAAGAATCCATTGTTGATGATTAGTAGTACCAATGGTATAACATCGGCACCATCCACCACTACTCAGTCTACTAGTTATAACCTCATACCCAACTCATTAACATCAAACTACCCGGCAAGAAACTCAAGTTTAAGTAACTTGATTTCTTCTGCTCATGATGAATCGATTGGCTCTTCATCCACACCTCATCGAATTGAAGAAAATCTGGAGATGTCAATCGAGGTTGGACGAAATAATTCTCATTCAAGTCATTCTGGTAATGACTCAACCCAAAACTTAAGTTTCTTTAAAATTCCACCCCCTTCCTCAAATGATAAAAGTATTCACTTATTGAACACTAACGATTTGGATCTCGATTTAGGGTCTGAGTTTGACTATGCTTTAAATGAAAATGAAATCATTCCCGAAACACCAACAAAATCGGTCAAGAAATCATACTCAATGCCAGCAAGTTTTTCACCCGTAACTTTGAAGAAACAACAGAAACAACAACAGAAACAACAATCACAACCACCTGATAGAGCTAAGTCTGTCGAAGCTCATGGTCTGTCTCAAAATCTGAAAAAACTTGATTTGAAATTATCGATTAGTAGTAAGTTTAATGATATCAATCGAACTGATGAACCTTCAACACCAACCAACTTGATTCATTTGAAAGCTTTGGAAAACAAAAGTTCTTCATTTCCAATTCAATTGGATACAATTGATTCATCCGAATCAACAATTGTTCATCCAAGTTCAAATCGAAATCATTTCCCCAAACATGAAAATCATCTCAACGAAAACAATTCTCATGGTCATTCCAATGGTACCAATAATTCACACGCTACTAAGATCGATGATCATTTAATTAACAAATTTGGTTTGAAAAATTTGAAAATTTTGGGGACTGGTGAATTCTCAGTTGCATTTGAATGCTCATTTCAAGATCAAAAATTTGCCATCAAAAGATCCAAGAAACCCGTAATGGGGAAATTGGAACGTAAGGCAATTCTTCGTGAGATTGAAGCATTGAGAGTATTATCATCAGTCGAAGATAATGATAATTTTAATTTACAAGAGCAAGAAGATGGAAAGGATTATTTAGTTTATTTCATTGAGGCATGGGATTTCAGTCATTATTATTATATCATGACTGAATACTGTGAAGGAGGTACTTTGTTTGATTTCTTGGAAGATAATAAAAATTATAAGATTGATGAATTTAGGGTATGGAAGATTTTAATTGAGATATTAACTGGTCTTAAATTTATCCATCTGAAAAATTATTTACACTTGGATTTAAAGCCAGCCAATATTTTTATCACTTTTGAAGGATCCTTGAAGATTGGTGATTTTGGTTTGGCTACCAAGTTACCCATCTTAGAAAAAGATTTTGATTTGGAAGGTGACAGAAATTATATTGCCCCTGAACTCATTAATGATAAAATTTATACTCCATTCGCCGATATTTTTAGTGTTGGTTTAATAATTCTTGAAATAGCTACTAATATTATCTTACCTGAAAATGGTACGCCTTGGAGAAAATTAAGAAGTGGTGATTTGAGTGACGCTGGTAAATTATCAAGTGATAATATTCTGGATTATTTACAACATCAGAATTTCTCGTCCTTGACGTCATATAACTCAATTGGATTATCATCAACTTCATCATTAAGCAATGGTCCGCATAGTCATAACAACAATTCCAATACCATATTACCTCATCTTGCTCAATCTCATCAACGTCCTAGCTCAAATCTTAATCCTTCATTCAATGGAGTCAATCAAGTGAATCATTCAATTGATAGTATAAAGGAATTAATTCCTCAAGATGCACCCGATTTTTTGGTTTATAATTCAAACAATTTAGATAAGATGGTTACCAAGATGTTAAAACCAGTCCCATTTGATAGACCTACTGCTAAGATGATTTTACAAATGCCTGAGTGTCAGATCATTGAGAGTAGACGAAAGGAAGGTGCTACTATTTTTGAAGGTGAGTTTGGGCCGGGGAGTGAAGATGATTAAGTGCAAACGCGTCAAAGATCTGGTATCTTTGATTAAATAGTTGAATTCCCATACATATTGTAAGTATCTAGCTTTATAATATCCTTAACTATTTTCTTTTATTTTTCTTCTTTTTATGATTTAAATTAGTGGGTTGAGTAACAACCTGTGTATGAGAGCACGTAGATTTTTTAAGATACTATGAGTCTGTCGCAAAGAGAAAATATCAGCTGATAAATTCAAAATAAATACTAAGAAAATTGACAAAAGCTTGTTTCAATATTGGTTTTTTGTCTATTTACGCGAGCATTTGATTCAGATAACGAATATACGTTGATTCATGAGCATTAATAAAAAGATACATAAAAGAAATGTAATAATGATAAGAATAATAATAATAATAATAATAATAATAAAGAGGAACAAGAGTAACACAGAGAGAAACCTCAAAGAGTTTTGAACCAAGTCCTAGCCACATGAGGAAAGGGAGGGGAAATGAAAGGTTTGAATGGAGCAAGGGATGAAATGCTACCGTAAATACGTCTGATGATAATGACTTCTCATTTTGTCTTTTTGTTTTTTTTTTTGGTGGTTTTTTGTTATTTCAGTTCTTTTGTAACGTTTGTAAAGTTTGTTTTGTTTTATTGATCTCTTTACTGAATCAACTTCTTTAATTTGTTGATTACAAATTTGAGGTAAAGAAAATGCTTGGAATGATTATTTTCTTATGATGAAGAATATATTATAATGGGACAAAGGAAAGATATGAACGACAAAACTTATTGAATTTGAGAGTAACCAGTGAATGGATTAGCATTCTTAGATTTCAAGTATTCATCAGAAGCTTCTTGCCATTGTCTGTTCATGGTGGTTGGACCTGGGGCAGCCAAGGATCTAACACCAGCGAAAAGACCACAACCAGCAGCCATACCAATGACAACACCCCAGAAAACCTTGTTTTTATCACCTGGGCCATACAATGGTTTTCTTGGACCCCATTCACCGAAAGAAATGTAGTAAGCAGCTTTCTTTTCAGCAGGAGTCAATTCTTGCCATGGTAATTCCATTCTAGTTTTCAACTCTTCTATTAAAGAAGTTTGATCTTCCTTTGGTAAAGTTTCCCATCTATTTTCCAATTGAGAAACATAAGCATTGGATAATGGTCTAGGGGCAGTTTTGGCAACAGTGGATTGAGCGCGAACAGCGACTCTTTGAATAGATTGACGGAACATTTCTATAAAAATTAGTTAGTATATTGAAATAAGCCAATGGGTCAAGTGTCAATAAGCGAGAAGGAGGAGGGAAGAAAAAAAAAAGAAAAACAATGAAGTGAAAAACAAAAAAAAAAAAGACATCAAACCCCGAGACTTACAATAGCAAAAAAAAAAACCTTTGAACACTATGACTATTTGATGATATAAGATACCAGCCAAATTTTCTTTCTTCTCTGTCTTTGCTTTGGTTTTTGGTGGTTTGGTGTCTTATGGCTATTTCATTTTCTCTGAATTATAGTGGTCTGGGTCTTTCCTCTAATGATTTCTTGTATAAACTTTTTGATTGGACAAGGCGCACTATGACTTTTTTTGGTACAGAAACGACTTCTATTTTTTTTCATATTCTACTCATTCAATGACACACAGATTGACAACAATCAAAAATTAGGAGCAAAAACAAAACAAGTCGGTGGGTGTAATAACATATAGATGATTTACAGTTTCTGCTGATGTTCTGGATACCTTATCAAGAATTCGCATGTAATTTTCTGGAATATGAAATGGATATGGGTATTGCATGTAAGCTAGAGATGACTCGAAGGCATTGTGGTCGAAAACATCCCATCTAGTGGAGTTCTCAGCAAGAAAAGGGGTCCAGAAGGAGTTACGCTTGACATTGACGTGTTGATGGTTGTGTACATACCTATAAATATGTGTGTATAATGATGGATAAGCTAGAGGCTGAAAGAAAACAAGTAGATGTTTGATGTCTCTTAATCGATTTAACAAGCCAAAAAAAAAAAAAAAAAAAGTTCACTTCAGATGAAAAAAAAAAAAAAACCCCCAATCACAAATTAAAAATTGATTATTGGAGGAAAAATAGCATCGGTCGTGCGCTTCGGCCCAAAAAAAACAAAAAACCATCTCTCTCGCTTGGGAGGATTAAAGTCTACAAGAATATCACCCCATTTTTCGTTAACTTCGAAGATGTTGCAGAAAACTATTGTTGGGTGATGATACGATGATGAGATTGTCACATTGTGTTTGAGTTTAGGAAGGGGAAAGAAAAAAGTTTATGTTTCAAACAATTATAGAGAATGAGTTACTTTTTATATACATGCACCATTGATCGTTTCAATTGGGTATCATCCACCTCATACACTCCAACTTCGATCTCATTGGTGATACGACTCTTCAAATAAGTCACAAACTCAACCACTGACCCACCTACACCGAAGTAAATGTTCTTTGCCGCTATCAACGCCTTGGCCTTGACATTTGTCGACTGGTGGAGAATATCAAGTATTGTTTCTGCCACCACCGGTAAACTTTGAGGAGAATATATAGTTTCAGAACTAATGATGAAATCAACGGGCGATGATATTTCATGTAGTAAAGTAAGAAATTGTCTGCCCCATGGTCCTGAAACAAATTTAAGACTTATATTTTTTTGTTGTAAATCTTGTTCGAATCGTTGTATTAATGCAGGTGTAAGTAATACTTCATCATTGGCTAATGGTGTACCATTGGCATTACTCAATTCATGTAATTGTTGTGGTTCAAGAGTAGATGCCCAATGAATAATAAGGTTTGGTAACGTAACAAGTCTTAATACCTCATAATTGAAATCACTCAATATTATTTCAACACCAGTACTTTGTTCATTAGCTAATAATTGAAGTAATAAAAAACATGAAGGTAATGCGGTTCCACATCCAAGTTCTAAAATGGTGCGATATTGATTATATTGATTCTTAGAAAGTTCATCCACAGTATCATAAGAACATTCCCAACTCTTAAAACCTCCCTCATATACATTTGTCTTTAAATCAGTGCCGGCATCTTTACCACCAACCAATATGTCGTTGATCACGTGCTCGCCGTTGGTGGCTTCTTCTTCTGCCTCTTCCTCAATCATGACCTGATGTTTAATATCAAATAATTCTCGACGATATATTATAGTGCCACCATTGGTGGTATAGTTGTCAAACGTAAGTCTTACATTTTGTAAAGTAGATAATAGTGATGATAATGTGTGTGCTTTGGGAGTGACATGATTAGCCTGATCCAATGGGTTGACTTGTGGTTGTTGTTGTTGTGTTGGTATCGTGGATTGATGAGCAATAGAATCAGGCTGTTCTATGAATTCATCATCACTAAAATCCTCATTACTGAAGCCAAATGAAAATGACATGTTGTTGATGTTGCGATTAGAAGTTGCGATAGTCGTGTAGTTATATTCGAGATGCCCCATCGCTATATGTTTTTTTTTTATTTTTTGCTTCTCAGTGTTTTTTTTTTTTTTTTAATTCGTCCTTTTTTACTTTTTTTCTACTAAGAGTTGCAAAAGATAAAGCATAATGCAACTTCAATACAACAGTATGTTATAAGCAGTAAATGAAGTTTATAGAATGTGTACAAGTTTTTTTTTTCGTAAAATCATTAATCATTCGGAGTAAAAACGTAAAGGAGGTAATACTACAACCTATATAAATAATATGGACTTTTATCACCCATCTTAAGTAATTCTTCATCGGTATAGTCATCATAAAAGCCGCTTTCCAACTTCTTCTTCTTATCGGCATTGGCAAGATTATAACCAAAAAACAAAATCACCAAAGCCACGAGTCCAATAGCAACAAACATAACTTCTAATCCATGACCCAATTTATAATGTGGCGCATCAGTGGCTCGATACATATTTGAACTGAATGCACCACCAAAATTCCCAATACCAATTTGGAATGCCATCCCAATGGCACGTTTGAAAGCTCCTGATAAATTATTAGAATACCAAACCACCACCATTGGGAAAGCAGGATAAACACCCAAAGCCAATACAAATGTAGCTCCATAAATTCCCCTGGGATGTTTGGTACTATCTAAACAAACACAAACCAAATACCCCAGCAACAAACACATGTAGTTAAAAAGAATGAATGGTGAGCGAACTCCCAATTTACTCAGTGCTATAGCCTGACAAATACAAACAATTGCAGCCAAGATATAAATTGGTACCGTTAATAATTGAGTTTTCGTATTTCCATAACCCAATGAACGAATGATGGTGGGGGCAAATAATGATACACCATAAAGTGGCACCACAATACCAAAGTATAAAAACAATTGGCCCCAAGTTTGCCAATCAGATATAACCGCCCAAAAATAACGTTTATCATTAGAATGATCTTCACCACGAGGAGGTATACGTTTTAAATCCAGGGCATTTTTATTTAATTTAGAAGTATCACGATTATTATCATGTTTAACCCGATATAAAACAAATTCACGTTCTCTAGGCGTTAAAAATTTTGCATCAGCGGGTAAATCTGGGAAAATCAAAAATGCACAAATGGCAACAAGAATCGAGAGGGCACCTTCAAGGATGAAAATATATCTCCAACCTTCTAATCCTCCAATACCATCCATTTTGGTAATAGCAGCTGCAAGTAAGCCTGAGAATGCTCCTGCAATAGAAGCAGCCGAGAAAAATACAGCTTCTCTTATCAAGAATTCATTTTTACAATAGTACATTGATAAAAAAAATGATATACCGGGGAATAAAGGAGCTTCAAAAATTCCAAGGAGTGCTCTACATGCCAAAAGTTGATTATAATTTTTAACAAGTCCCATCAAAGTCATGACTATACCCCATAATATCATGGCAATTAGAATAAAGATTGAAGGACGGAATTTTTTAATAATGACATTACTGGGGATTTCCAATCCAGCATAAAACACAAAAAAGATTGTTAAACAATTATTATATTGAGAACCAGTTAATTTCAAATCATCTGCCAAACCTTCAATTTTGGCATTACCAATATTCCCACGATCAAGAAAACTAACAAGGTAAAGAATGGTAAATAAAGGAATCAATCGCCAATCAAGTTTACGTATTAATTTAGCCTTATCAATATCACTGAAATCAACGTCTTTTTCATCATTGGAAATGGACTTGGCGGAGTTATCTTCTTCCAGTAATGAAGTCAGTGGTTCAACTGAACTGATGAGATTATTTTTTTTAATGTTGTTATCATTTTCATGGGCCGCTTCAGGAGAAGACAAATCAATGGAAGTCATAACTGTGATGATTGTGATTAATGAATTCACAAATCAGAAACACGGAGGAGAAGGTGATGGTTTTATAGTCAGTTGATTCCCCCATTTTGTTTTGTTTTTTTGTTTTGCTTTTTGGCTTAGTTTTGCAGTAAAGTATTAGTTGCGAAAGTGGAGAAAGAGGAGTATGAGGGGTTGTGCATTTAACAAAGTCTTTGACATCAAAAGAAGCGGCTACCCCGCAAAAAAATTTGGGGGAAGAAACGTTGACGGAATCAAAACATCTCGGAGTATACCTCAATCGATGGAATTGATAACACCAATAACCTATTGAGTGATATTGGTAGAAATGGTTTATCGAGGAAAGATAGGCGACTTTTATCATATCATACTGACCTCATCCTGATCAACCTAAGGAGTGTAAGAAGCCAGATTAAAAAAAAAAAAACGGTTCGTCTTGATTATGTAATCAGAGAGCCGTGTTATGTAAGCACAGCCGCGCACTTACATGGAGAAATGCTAGGAGTTAAAATAGAATACTGACAATATAAATTCAAGGATGAATTGATCAGCGTCCACCCTTCCACTTATATGAATAAATTTGAAATGGTCAATTAAACTTTGGCACATAATTTTTTATCCAATCACGCCATAACACACTGAATGAAAGTCAATATCGATAAGGTTCAGCTGCTGATAAAGTTCAGTTATTGATAAGGTTCAGTTGTTCAATTAATGATAAGGTTCATGCTTTTGTGGTTCTCATTGTTCTATTGTAAATCAATCTATCATTTTGCCATGAAACCTCATAAAATTGACAGATTCACAATATCTTCAATGGTAATACCATAACCAAGACTAACCTTAATACATACTAGTTCACACGATCACTACAAACTGGTATTTGTTGCTTTGATCAGCCAAAGGTTTATCACGCGATCAAATGTAGTATAGATAAAGATCTACCACATGACATGGAAATCTATCCAAGATGAAAGACCCAGATGCTTGAGACATTCTCAGAAGATAAGGGAAGAAAAAAAGAAACGACGTCTAGAAGCGCTGTACATAAGTTTAGCAAGAATTGATCGATTCAATATGCAACTAGTGCCGAACAGAAGAAAAATAAAAAAGAAAAATTTGAATCTTGCACTACATGATGATACATTGACTATCTTGTGCACTGTTACCATATTCAATCATTGGCAATTGATTGAGTTGCAACCTTCGATCCCACTTGGTCTAGCTATTCTTTTTTTTTTCTTCATATTTTTTCTTCATATTGTTTCTTCATATATTTTCTTCTTCTAGACTTCTGGTGCTCAACCAAGTCCAAACTTTTCTTTGCTAGCCGTCATCCCCGTTGCTTCTCACCTCGCACAAAGCAAATGTTGCTTCATGTTTCTTTGTATCATTTTTAATAAGCAACCGTTTGACAAAGTGAAAAAAAAAAAAGAATGAGGATAAAAAAACAAACGAAAATCTAATTAAGAATAAGAAGGGTAAACGATATTAGCCAGTAATTGAATTGACCGTTGGCCCGTTGGATTTCCTCAGATTACATGCTTCGGCTTTTGATTACTGTTTTTACCTATCTCAAATCGGTTCTCTTGTTTTCATTCTTTTGTTTTCTTCACTGGTCATCTTATCGGGAGACAAGTCAAAAGTAAAGAATTTCTTCTAATGTCTGATGTATGATGTAATATCTTTCGCCGACTTCAATAAGGTCTATGGCTAGTGACTCAATTGAAAAAAAAAAAAAAAAAGGAGCCTTGCTGTGATATCGAACAAAGCTCTTGAGAATATATACAAACCATTGGAACAATACCAAAGGTAAACCCTAGAGAAACTAGGTGCGATCGTTTCCCTTTTCAGTTCATTTGTGTTTTTTTTTCTTTTCTGTTTCTGTTTCTGTTGTTTGTTCTTTTTGTTCTTTTTTTTTGTTCTTTTTTTGTTCGTTCTTTTTTTTCATGCTCGATTTTGGTTTTGTTCTTTTTTGACTTTGCTCTTCATGCATGGCGCACATGCAGGATCTATTATTTTGCAGCCGATTGTCTTAATTTATTTGCCTTTTCTTCGCTCTTATGAATAACCAAGCTTAATTCCCAGTTTTTTTGTTTTTGTTTTTTTTCTTTTTGTTTTTTTCCACTTAGATTGCTATACGTGAATAAATCTGAGATATTCACATGTAAGGGAGGGTCTTTTTGAATCCGGATTAATTATTTTTCCTCGCCTTTGCAACCATTATGAGCCGGGGGAATTGCAGATTTGCGATGTTTCCAACCTTTTTTTTAAAAAAAAAAAATGAACAATATGAGTAGATATTTTAAGTGCTTTTCTATTACGTATTTAGGTTTCAATCAGAGCTCGTGTAAGAGTCAGTTTGAATGATTGCCACTCTGTATTATTTCTTACAATCGCTCGAGTTGTTTACTCAAAGTATTCATTACCTAGAGTCTAGTAAGAAGTAAAGAACTGAACTTAACCCAAAGTAGCGCCATACATATGAGCCCAGTGCTTCTTTTACTGGATTCTATTGCTACCTTTTTATATTGTTCAAAACCCAATGAAGAAAAAAAAGAACAAGCAAGATCTGATAAAAAGAAAAGATTAAAAAAAAACGATAGCATTCGTCTAAAGTAAGAGAGCCCTAACTAAAAAGTATACATTTTAACCCCATACTAGTTTTAAGCGATCAAAATGTTTCCCGAGAGATCTAAGTGGTACTGAAATGATGAGACATATGTGTTATTAATGTGTTTTTGAATCAAGCTCTACATTTTTCAGACAACAATGAGTATTTACTTGCACTGGATATGTAAATAGATTTACTTTCCAGAAGCTCTTTATTAATTAACGAATATTTCATGAAAAGTGAAGAAGTAAAAAAAGAGGAAGAAATTCATAGCGTTGGTATATGCAAAATCTTGATTCAAAGAGAAAAAAAGAATGGAAAGGAATCAAGAATAAAAAATTTAGTATAGTTTATAAGATGACAAGAGTGTCATTAAATTCTAATCATAATCTGTAGGAGAAGTAAGGGCTTTTATCACCCATTTGTCTTAATTGTTCGTCGGAGTACAGATCATAAAACCCACTGGCTAGTTTTCTCTTTTTATCGAGATTAGCTGCGGTATAACCCACAAACAATACCGCCAACAGAGCAACACCCAACATTATAAAGCCAATTTCAACCGAATGACCTAATTTAAAATGTGGTGAATCTTGTGCACGATAAAAATTAGAGCTGAAAGCCCCACTAAAATTACCCAAGGCAATTTGAAAACCCATACCCAAACATCTTTTATAAGATCCGGATAAATTATTAGAATTCCAAACCACCACCATGGGAAATGCAGGATATATCCCTAGAGCGATTATAAAAGCACCCGCGTATACAACACCAGGATTTGTAACAGGATTACTAGTCATGCAAATTATATACCCCACCAACATTGAAGCAAAATTAACTAGTAAGAATGGTGATCTTACTCCAAGATAACTCAGTGAAAATGCCTGAACAACACTGCCAACTTTGGCAACAATATATATGGGAATACTAAGTATATGAGACATTGTTGAAGTGAACCCCAAATTATTGATTACTACCGGAGTGAATAAAGATACACCCGAAAGAGGTACACAAACACCAATGTATAATAATAATTGACACCAACTTTGCCAGTCTTTTAAAACTGACATTATATATTTGTTATTAAGAGAATCATCTTCGCCACAAGTAGGAGCAGGTCTCATTAAGTGTCTGTCTGGATGGAACTCCGCCTTGGAATCAAAAACATTAAATCCATCATGGTTATTATCGTGAGCTACTCTATAAGCAACATAAAGACGTTCGCGTTTGGTTAACCAGGAGGCGGTATCGGGGAAATCGGGAAAAAACTTATATGCTAAAACACCCACCACGACACTGCAAAAACCTTCAATGATAAGTAAATAACGCCAACCACTGATACCACCAACACCATCTAGGTAGCTGAGTCCTATGGCAAGTAATCCCGAAAATGCCCCAGCAATTGAAGCAGCAGAGAAGAAAATACTTTCTCTAATTAGAAATTCATTCTTATTGTAGTACATGGATAAACAGTATGAGATACCAATGAATAATGGTGCTTGGAAAACCCCAAGTAAAGCTCTGGTGGCTAAGAGTTGATTATAAGTTTTGATAGTACCCATCAATGTCATAACTATTGACCATAAGATCATTGTCCCCACTATAAACCTTGAAGGACGAATTCTTCTAATAAGGTAGGTTGAAGGAATTTGAGAAAATGCATAACAAATGAAAAAAATGGTAAGACAGAAATTATATTGTTTATCAGTCATTTTAAGATCTCCTGTCATACCTTCACTCTTGGCTTCATCGATATTACCACGATCAAGAAATGCCACAAGGTAAAGAAGTGTGACAAGAGGTACGAGCCTCCAATCAAGTTTACGGATAAGTTTTTTCTCATCAATGTCACTAAAATCGTCCCAGTCTTTATCAGTAGAACTTTCATCATCATTGCTATTGGAACCACAAGAATCACCAGAGTCATGTAATGATGAGCTCAACAGTTCTATACGGCTTATCGTGGTTTCCTTTTTGTTTTGATATGTTGCTGAAGTATCGGTAGTACTCATGGTTTCTTGCAGTTGTTGATGTTGAACTATGCGTGCTTCATGTAATTTTTTTTCGTCATCACTCAAGTCAGATGGAGATGATGGCTCTATCTCCTCCACTTCTCTGATGGTTGAAGCTTGACGGTTATGACGATGCTGATGGTGATGGTGATGATGATGATGATGAATTTCATCATTGATTTGATGCTGTAGAGGCCTTATATCTCCAAGGTCGATTTCTTGGCGAATTTCCAGGAATGAATCTAGTGAACCTCTAGGTGAGTTAAAATAAGTCATAATTTTGCTGCTTTAGTAAAGTAGAAAGCTAGAAAGACCAGAGTTAAAGAACAATCTTAAATAGGAAGAGGTGTTGTTAGGCTGGACACTGTTTAGTTAAATGCTTCTTCTTTTTTCAATTCTCGTTCAATCAATGTATCTTTCGCCCAAAAATAGCCTACTTTTCAAAGTTATCTACACCTTTTAAGAACAAGGAGAATTATCTACGTATATATAAGATTAAATTAAAAGAAGGGAGAAACAAAGTTCCAAAAAAAAAAAAAGAAAAAAGAAAAGAATAAAACTAAATAACACAACAAGACATAGGGATTGATTGTTATCAATGCCCTAGTAACAAGTTTGAGTTGCGAGAATGCAAAAAAAAAAAAAAAAGAAAAAAAAAAAAAAAAAAAAAAAAACTGGAAAAAATAAAAAAGGAAGAATAAAGAGAGACAAAAAAATAATATTTGTTGCACAAAATGCACAAGATGTTCGGTCAATAAGATTTTAATAAAAGCCACAAACAAAAAAAGAAACAACAAAACAATCAATGTCCAGAATTAGAAAACAGGACCCTGCATCCGGTACTTTTCAAACCTAATCAACCTTACTAGCCAGTGGAAAGCGACAACAACAAGAGACAACAAGTGTGACAAGAGTTGATAGGAGACAATGCACAAGTATATTTTGGCCCGGTAATCATCACTAGGGTATCTACCTGTATATTTCAAAAGGTAAAATTATTCCAAAAGGTAAAAAATTCCTCTAAGATATCTTTTGTCTTGTCACGGGACTGAAGCACATAGTGATTCTTGGTCTAGATTTAATTTATACTTCACTACATTGATTGACATTAAGTGGGAACCACTAAAACTGGAAATTTTTCAATTTACTATTGTCTGTTTGTAGGTGTGTAATGGGCTTGTAAGCCACCCCACAAATACCACCCCCCCCCCTTCATTGGCATTCCAGCAAGTAATTTAAACTACGTCTACTCGTAATTTTGAACAAGCGCTGCAAATAGCGATGACCTGGGATGCATGATGAGATAGCCAAACTCGTTGTAGAGAAAAAGAAAAGAAAAAAAAAAAAAAAAAAGGATGAGGTATCATGATGAGACAGGTTAAGCGCCGAGTAAGGGTCCTTAGTGAGATGAAATAGCAAGAAGAAGAAAATGTAGGAAAGAAAAATAGATAATAGATCTTAACAAAGAAAAAGAAGTAACAACAAGTGAAATTTCTACAATACCTAACAAAAAAAAAAAAAAGAAGAATAAAAAAAAAAAGAAACCAACTTTGAGACAAAGAACAAGAAATACCAAGGGTATTATTAGCAGCCAAAGAGACAAAAGCTCACACTACTCTTAACAATAAAGTTAATTTATCAAAGTAGAAAGGTTTACAAACCATCAGAAAAGCAAACAATCCTTCTTTTTTTTCTTCTCTCTTCTTTTCTCTTCTTCCTTCTTTTTTCTATTTCACTTCTTCTTTCTTCTGGTTCTTCATTTTATTATTCCCTTCTTTAAACCAAGTGAAACAACAGGTTTAAACTGGAAGATCCAATTGTTCTCAAAACCATAACAAGGCTCATGCCAACCGCCAGTTCCGTTAAGAATTCAGCAATAATCAACAAGGCGTTTCCCCAATCACAATAACCCCCCTCTCTCTTTCTTCCTTTCTGCCCCCAAGATTTTGAGTTTCATCATTGAAACAGAATAATTGCCAGATTTGGTCAAAATATCATCATTTAGAATTGTTCATCGAGGAAGTTAGTGAAAACGAGATTTTAAACGACTGAAGAAACAAAAGGAAACTGGGTTTAAGGTTTAGAGAAAGAAAGCAAGAAAAGAAATTTAAAAAAGGAAAGCTCATATTTCAACGATTAGTTGTGATGATCAAGTTCAAGTGTAGTTAATTCATAAGAAATATCTTTTGTAACCAGGTGAAGTGATATCATGAGAGAGGGTTAACTGAAGAAGACTTTTATGAGATAGGACCCTACTGTTGCCACTTGACATTTTTTCAATTATCGGGCAACTGGGAGTAACTTTGTTTTATTCTTTTCTTTGGTTTCTTTTTTTTTTTTTGTTATTATTATTTTTTGTCACTTTTTCAAAAGCATGCTTGATATGACGTAAAATGATCATCGTATGAAACAGCGATAGCAAATTCAGAGAACACCATGATTGACGATCAAAGGGTCCTGTCAATAAACCAACAAAGAAGATAATTACGAACCATAAGCTGGTAGAGAAGAAGATCAAGAAGGAGTGAGAATAAGCAGGGCATCACATGGGGTTTGGTTGTAAAGAGGAAACAAGGATTCAAGTTTTCCTTCAAGGGTTTGACAATAGCATAAGCAGCAGGACATGACGATAATGATGGCTTCTCATACGACATTAGCACAAGTCGTTGTAATTAGGGATCATGCACTAGGAGAGTGTCATAATTGTAAAACATTAGACATTAGTATCGATCTTAACAAAAACAAAAAAAAAAAAAAAAAAAAAAAAAAGAAAAACGAAACAAAAAAGAAAAGGAGATGAAGCCTTTATTGCAGCAATTGTAAGATTTTGCAAATACTCTTGGAGTTAACACAAGATTGTAGTGTAAGGGATGTTTAAACGAGGCGCTTTTGTTTCCATTTAAGCTTATTTTCTGTCGCTTTACTTTCTAGTATTGTTTGTCAAATACCCCTTGGGGTTTTCAGTTATCAACATTATAGTTGCAAGGTTAACGACCACTTGGCCAATTTAAGTTCAAAGCACTGTAATTCCTTCATCACCTGCTAGCTTTCAATAAAATGTTGGTCAATCACTGCAAAGATGTGAAACAACCACTCTGAAGATGTCAAATGCTAGCCTATCTCCAAATTGATATTTTTACTTTCCCTTTTGGTCGTCTCTATTTTTTTTTACCTCTTGTTCTATTTTATTTTTTTTTTTTTGGTTTTGTTAGCAATTCTTTTTTTTTTTGTTTTGTTCTGTTTTTTTGTTTTGTTCTGTTTTTTTTGTTCTTCTTTTGGTGCATACGGATAAATTGTGTCCGTGCCAAAGTTTAATTATGTTGCTTTTTTGAGATTTATAGGATTATTGATGTTGAATCTAGATTTAACTCTACAAGGAGATAGGGCGGGGCGTCGTTCGTATAAGAAGGATGTCATTTCCCCGGTGTTCCCTTGTTTTGATGCTTGAGCAAGAAGCAACATTTTCTAGCACCTCTTTCTTCTTCAAGTTGGTGTAGAGGTTAGGGGTGGACTATGATGAAGGCTTACGTAAGATGATGCTGTAGTCGTCCTTAATGTTGTATTTGCAATAAAGAGATTTTTGTTGACTAAAAACGCTGTGTGCAGGAGCCGCTTGCTGTTAAATATTTTAGGGGAAATGCGAAGGAGGGGAGAACAATTTAACTGTGGGCGACACAGTTTTGTTAATCGGCGCTTAAACTAGTATAACCATGATAAATGAGAAGAAACGTGTAACCGTTGTTGCCCCCTTCATTCTGTCTTACTCTATCATTTGCAATATTTGATTTTGTTTTTTTTTGTTTTTTTTTTTTCTTTTCTTTCTCAACAAGTGCTTTAATCTGTTGAGTACTTCCAAACGAAACTAATCTCGAAACTCTCGAGTAGTTGCTCTGATTGCTTTCTTTCTATTCCTGTTTATTTTTATTTTCCTGTTCTTTTTTTTTTCTTTTTTTCTTCTGTGTTTCTCACTACTTGAATCCTCACAAAACTGAGTCACTCACAATCAGCCACTGCTAATCATTTATTCAATTGAAAAAGATTCAATTAGTTCCTTCTCAAATCAATATTTCGCTATATTTTCTAAACATTGCTTTTGGTAATTGATCTTAGTTTGTCTTCTTTTTTGTCGAATTGGATTGCATTAAGTGAATTGGATTAAAAAAAAATAATAGAAAAAAAAAAAAAAAGAAACGATATTGAAATCCCAGGAAATACGATAGTCATGGGAACTTCTCAACATCCTGGTTCACCTCTCTCCCAGGTTCCTCAATTTCAGTTTCCCGAATCTGAAAATTTCGATAACTCCCAACTTCACAACAATACTCAAGGTACCGAACCTCGTCGACAAAGAAAAAAATCAAATACCATCTCTAACGCAATGCTAGATCATCAAAAAAACTCAGCTAATAAAAAGGTTAGTTTCAATCATCCGAGTTCCCCATTCAACGGTCAAAAACTGTCATCCTCGCCGATGTCTGACTCTCCTCGATCCACCAATTCATCTGCTTCTTCATCTTCATCTACAAATCTGTCTCCAACAGATTCATCCAACGAGGATGATGAACACCATCATCATCATCATCATCACCACCACCACCATCATCTAATCGAAAATTCAGATCATCTGTCCTCGCATCCCACCCGCCCTCAGTATGATCAAAGACGTCATTCTCATCTAACATCTCAACTCAATAAATATCAACAACTGCAGCAGCAGCAACATCACCCCAGTGATCAATCTAGTCATAAGCCAGCATCCTCAAACAAGGTGCTAACTCGTAAAGCATCGCCCTCACAAATGAAATCATCGCATTTCCATCAAAATAACAGAAATCTAACTAGATATACTTCGTATCCACTATGTGGTGAACGTATGAGTGTCAGTAAATCACTCGATTCACATTTACTTGGACCCAATCAATATCAAACTCCAAGTTCCAACGTCAGTGGTAATAGCTCAAGCAATGCCTTACCAGAATTCAATAAACGTCCCTTGACTGATACTCCTATCGTGTCAAGCGTAGGATCCCCTATAACTAGGGATCAATCCGATTATTATGATACCGATGATGATTACGATAATGAACCTCCCCAACAACAACAACAACAACAGCAGCAGCAGCAGCAACAACAACAACAACAACAACAACAGCAGCAGCAGCAACAGCAGCAGCAGCAACAGCAGCAACAACCTCCGGTACGCACCTCATCTCAAACGAAATCAAAGTCAACTGATACTACTGGTGGCAACAAACGCCCTATCCTCAAAACCAAAAACATTTCTCATCTTGATTTGGCAGATTTAAATGAAAGTGAAAAATCAAGATCATCATCAATCTCTCCTATGACTAGTCATGATGCCTCCAAACCATCAAGACTGAAGTCAATCAAGTCAGCACCAAGGACATTCATACAACCAGAAAAAGCTTCTCAGGATGCAGAAATTGAATACAATCACAACCAACTCGAAAAACAAGCATCTTCTGATCTGCATCGTGTCAATATTGATGATGAAGTCAGAGCTGACTTGTTACAAGATGTACCATTGGAATTGCAACAAGAATTTGAAAAGACTCCGTCTTTGGAGCAATTGAAAAACTTGCTTCTCACTAAACCTCCTCCACCTGCTCGTAAAGCATACACCTTGAATATCCCGGGTCAAACCTCATCCAAAACTTCTCCCGATGGTCGTATTGCCTCGGTCGATGTGGGTTCAAAATTGGTTATTGTGATGGTGGGACTACCAGCCCGTGGTAAATCTTATATTACTAACAAATTGACTCGTTATCTAAATTGGTTACAACATGATTGTCGTGTGTTTAATGTGGGTAACACCAGAAGGAAAGATAAGAATAATGCCGGCCCCGAAGCAAATCCCTTACCTGATACCAATACTCCTAATAATGAAAATGGAACTCCTCCTCCTCCCCAACCCGAAGAAAAACTGAAAGATGAAAGTACTAGGAATCCATCTACTGCTCACAATGCCGATTTTTTCAACCCTAATAATCTGACATCAAATACACTTCGAGAAAAATGGGCTATGGATACCTTGGATCAATTATTAAACTATGTTATTGATGGTTCTGGATCAGTAGGTATATTTGATGCTACTAATTCAACCAAACAACGTCGTCTTCGAGTATTGAAACGTATTCAACAACGATCCAAGGGAGAATTAAAGGTTTTATTTTTGGAAAGTATTTGTTCTGATCCCGCCATTATTGAATCCAACATTCGGTTAAAATTAAGTGGTCCTGATTATAAAAAAATGGATCCTGAAGTAGCATTGAAAGATTTTGTTGGAAGATTACGTAATTATGAAAAGGCTTATGAAACAATTGATGAGCTGGAAGAAGCAGTTCCTGGTTATCAGTATGTGAAAATGATTGATGTGGGGAAAAAAGTTGTTAGTTATAACATTCAAGGATTTCTTTCTTCTCAAACAATTTATTTTTTACTTAATTTCAATTTATGTGAACGTCAAATTTGGATTACCAGACATGGTGAAAGTGTTGATAATTTGAACGGTCGTATTGGTGGTGATTCTCATTTGACTAAACGTGGTGAGGCATTTTCCAAGACTTTAACCAAATTTATGAGTTATCAAAGACAAGAATTTAGAAAACAACAATTAGAAAGATTCAGCACCAGACTCGAATTGAAATATAATTCAATTTTTGGAGAAAGTGATGAAGATGGTGATAAGAAATTGGACAATATACCAAGTGAACCTAACTTTTGTGTTTGGACCTCAATGTTGTACCGTGCCGTGGAAACGGGCCAATATTTTAATGAACATTTGTATTCTATTAAAGAAATGAGAATGTTGAATGAGTTGGGTGGTGGTAAATTCGAAGGATTAACCTACAAGGAGATTCAAAGTAAATACCCCAAAGAATTTGATAGTCGTTTACGTAACAAGCTCAATTATCGATACCCTGGTGTTGGTGGTGAATCCTACTTAGATGTCTTGACAAGATTAAGGCCATTAATTACCGAGATCGAACGTACCACTGATCATTTACTTATCGTTAGTCATCGGGTGGTTTTGAGAATTTTACTTGCTTACTTTCTTAACTTAGACAAAAGTTCCATTGGTGAATTGGACGTGCCATTGCATACTTTATACTGCTTAGAATCCAAACCTTATGGTACTGAATATCGTATGTTTGAATACGATGAAGCTCTTGATTGGTTTGTCAAGGTTGAACCGGAGCATCAAAAGAACATGAAAGAAGTAGGAGTTCTTTTTAAAGAACGTAAGTATTCGGTGATTCCTACTGCTCCACCTTCTTCATCCTCGCGGAAATCTCGTACTCAAACTATTGCAGGTACCAATGTTGCCAAGCATGATTCAAATCAAAACAAATCTACTGGTGGTAGTCAAAGTCATTCTGATCCACCGGTTGGTAATTTTAGTTTAAGACGAAGTCTTAGTTTTGGAGCCAGGCTGCATGAGCCACAGGCCGTAAATAATTGTGCACCAACATCTGAAAGTAAGGAGAATGAACAAGATTCCAATAATGCCAATTCATTGTCATCCAAAAAATTAGAGGATTTGAGAAACATGAGAACGCCTTAAGTTTTTCAACTTAGTATTCAACATGATAACTTATTGATTGCATATTTATTTTTATTTAAATCTTATTTAATCATGTCATTATTTTTTTATCAGTAATTATTATATACGACTAGTAGTTTGCATTGTTACCGTTGAACGATACTTGAGAAAATTTACCATTTTTGTCATTCTAATTTCCATTTTCGAATAACAAAACAATTCACAGAAGAGAAATTAAGAGTCACCCCGCCATTTTCGTTTGTCTTCCTGTTTTAGTGCCTATGTTCAATCAATACAATGGATTTGGATGAAAGCCCTATTGTTACACATAAAACTAGAGGTATTGTTCTTTAATGAGTTCATTGTCAATGTCAAACTAATTTTCCTAAAGGTTTATGTCTTGCCCGAGTCATAATAGACTATAATTAAGAAAGAAAAAAAAAAATAAAGAAAGAAAGAAAAAGTTTGAAGAATTAAAGAATGAGGTTGTTTAAGTGAATGCTTATACGTCAAAGTGGTGATCAAAAGCCAAATTTTATAAAGAAAAAGCAGTAGTTAAGTGAAAAATTACCGGAAATAATGCCTCGGGACTGTCGGTCATCACCGCTAACTTGTTGACTTTACTCCTCCACTTGGTTGACTTTACCACTCACGAAAATTATCAAAACAATTGATCTAGCATTGTTGGAGATACACGCACGTTTATGTTGAATAATTACGTTGATTAAGATGACAATTTTCATTGGTTGTCAATTCAATGATTTATCATGATTGAAGTATGCATACTAAAAATATGAAATATAATATAAATTACAAAAATTATCAGATTCATGGTATGCCCCACTCATCTTACTTTACATAATCCGCTTTCTAGTCATCCATGGACATTTATAGTCAGGGAGTTAAGAAGGGGATGAGGGGTAGACCCACTGTTCTGCAAACAATATAGATTCATCTTTATCTCAAATCTCGCTTGTTGTACGATATCCCTGCTGGTCCGAATATCTTCTCGATTGGGAGATGCCGTATTGTATTCCTTTTTTTTTTTTTTTTTTTTTTTTTTTTTTGGTTCAGCCTAATATCTTTTATACTAAAAACCACACACAAAAAAAAAAAAAAAAAAAAATAGATAGGTCCAAACACCCACAAGAGAAGGAATTAAAAAATAAACAAACGAGCGAGAACTAAACAAAAAAAAAAAAAAAAAAAAAAAAGAACGAAGAATAAAAAGAAAAGAGGAAAAAAAAAAATTGGCGCCTAATAAACTCCTTCTGATGCTAACTAATTTGCTTTGGCAAGGCTTTCCCTCTATTCAGATTTAAGACTTCTTTAACGTGTTGTCGCTTTGCTGGCTCTATAATACCAGTTATTACAGCCAATATTCGTGTGCCTTTTTTTTTTTTTTTTCAGAGCAGCGTACCATACACATTTCAATACTTGTTTGCTCTCGTATTATTTTATTGTTTTCAAACACTTCACTTGACCAAACCCATCCTTGAATTTATTTGATACTATCCTCATACTGGAGTTACCTGTGTTTGTTAATTTGTTTTGTTTTGTTTTGTTCCCTCTTTTATATATTGATCAAATTGTTTTGTTCTCCTGATCTAATCATATAAGCTTGACACTTGCTATTTGCTCAATTTGCAAACAGCTAAGCAATTCACACTTTTGATATAAGTCGGAATGTCAGGAAACGGTATATCGGAGTCTCCGTCCAGGAACATCAAGAGGCTATCAATTGATATTCCACCGTCTAGTTTAAATGTGACTCAGTCACAGACTCAATCACAGCAACCGCCAAAATCACAACCCTCTTCGCAAAAGAATAAAGCTTCTTCATTTGTGAATCAACCAAAATCAGCCGAGAATAATAACAACGGAGGTGACAAACTAATAGGCGGTGCCTTCAAAATCCCTAAAGAAAAATTATTATCTCCTGCTTTGGAAAATAAGAACTTGGATACCGCTGCCTCCCCATTTCAACCTCGCCCTGAACCCAAAGCCGCTTCTACCTCACATAGCACACAACGATTGGTGAACGGTCCTCAGACTGAGTCTGCGGCTAATGATAGTAATAACAAATCGGCCCCACCCACTGGTAGTAATTTCAAAATTTCTCGCGAAAAACTAATATCACCATCGCTGGAACCAAAACCATCCTCTAATTACCACCCACATGACGTATACACCAACACAAAATTATCCTCTACCACCAGCTCGCTTGCCCCCTCTGGTCAAGCCAGTGGCGTAACTACTCCCATCTACCCTAGCATCAACAATTCTATAAGCACGGGTACTGGTGGTGAATTTCGTAGTCCACTCAATAATGCAGGACCTAGTCATTCACCAATACTTACCACAACCAATAATAACGCTTACGGTGCTGACGTGACGTCCCAGTCTAATAACAACAAAAATACTGCGTCTTCAGCCTCTTCTTCTGCTATACTCAATAAGCAGGTGATTTCAAATTTGAATAAATCCTTGAAAGCAAAGCAAAAAATTATTAATGGCAAGGAACCACACCCCAAAAATTCATCGCTAATATCAGAAATTGTTAATACGTCTCCTAAATCTAACGCATTTCCCAATAATATATCTGCTGCTGGTTTGACCTCTAATAGCATGGCGCACACAAACTCAAGTTCAAGTAACGTAAGCCATGCTGCGGGTCGTAATATTTCAAACGCTGCTACCAACCATCTGGCCTCAGAGCATACCGCTATTGGAACCGGTGTGAACAATGGCCTGGAGAAAGATCCAAAGGAGAACGTCAGTAATGGCACTACCATCAATAACAATAATCATACCAACAATGCCAATAGTAATAATAATAATGTGATCAATAACAATATCAACAGCAGTAATAACCCAGCCAGTGCCGCTATTTCAACCCCTACCAATGATAATTTACAGACTGTTCCCACCACTCTTAATAACCAATCATCTAGCAACGTGAATGGCGACCTGTCAGTGGTTGCCAAAATGAGTAAGAATAAACAAAAAAAATTGGCTAGTCAAAACTCCACCAGAACAGACTTTTTCGCTGCTAAATTAGCTAGTGCTGTCGATGATGTGGAGAGTTCGGATAGTGATGAAACATTTGTTTATGAAAACAATAATATTACTGACTACGACGATGCTAATAATGAAAATAATAGCGCCAATGCCACAGGTGCCCCAAACACTCCTCTTCCACCTAATTCGAATGCATACAACCCTACAACTGAACCTCTGTTGGAAAGTGGCGCCAGTAGCGGAGTACCTTCAAAAGATCATCCTCATGCTACCCAAAACCCAGGAATGGGTGCTGAGACCAATAATATTGATGCTGCTGCCAGCCCAGAAAAATTGGCAGCTTCTCATAATGCACCAACGAGTGCGGGTACTATCAATTCTTTGGTCAACCCTCTAGGTCCGCACACTCTTAATACACCGAATACGGCACCGTTTACTGCCACGAATCCTTCTACTCGAGATGACTCACTAGATAAAGGAACCGGTAATAGTCACACGATTAGACGAGCCGAATCGATCAGATCAATTCATTCATCAAAAAACAACCCTAGTCATTCCCCTACGACATATAGAAACATGGCATATAATCAACAAATACCGTCAACTGCTTCGGCCGCCACACCATCGTTGCCATTTGCTGCAGGACATCAATTACATCATCCACAACCATATCATTCGCCACTCGAAAGTTCATATAACAGTAATCATTATCTTGATAACATTTCAAAGACCAGACCTTCCACGAATCGTCAGGGCTCAACGTTTTCAATACCATCATCCATCGGCAACAACAACACTGGCAATAATGAAGAAGAAAGAGTTACAATTGAAAATCAAGGTACTGCCCAGGGTGGTTATGGTAATCAGGTATCTGCCGGTAAAACTTTAAGCACATTGAGCCAATCGCCTTCCGGTAGATTTGCCTCACAAAACTTTCCGCACGGTATTATACAGCACAATCCTGCTTCTAGTTTTGGTATTAATTACCACACGTCAAGAGCCCAGAGTATCAATGATGACGAAAGATACTCTTATGATGAGGTTGATGATGATGCTGAGATCGATGATGTTTCCACAGATGGAGACTATTTCAACAATAACCCTAACAACTTAAATAACGGCACGGGCGCAGGCGCTGCTGTAAATAATAATACAGATGGTGCTGGGACCGCGAATGGAAGGCCTGATGATGCAAGTAATCACAACAGTAATGGTAGCCAAAATACTGGTGTCATAAACCAACAATCAAGTCAGAATAAGGCTGTTGACACCACTACCATTACTAGTAAAGCTACGTCTAAAAAAAATTACAAATCTTCAAACAATTCATCGAAACTTAGGTCGACTACTTCCAAATTGTTTGACAAAAAGGGAAGTCAACCAAGACGGTATAGTATTATCCCCGATGACTTCGACATTGAAGATTTTGATGATGAACTAATCTACTACGATAATAATAATATTCGATTTCCCTATAATGGCACCAATAATAATAGCGGGGTGTTCAACGAAAACTCTCCTCTTATCAACCAGGGTCAGGGTGGTCACTCAAGGATACCTCATTACCGCTCTTTGAACTTGAGTTTACAAGGAGGTAAGAAGCCTTTGAATTTAATCAAGAATAAACGATACATGTCAATGGGACCCTCGCATACTGCTGCAAATCCTAATACTAGCCCACCGCCAAACAATCCGGCTACCAATGACATGTTCCCATTCTCATATCCTGATCCAAATCAAAACTACTATTATGACCTAGATGAATATGATGAAGAATCACAACTTATGGACCGCAAGAGTTTCAACGATAACAATGGGGATGGTTCACATCGACATCCTCACCTCTCACCCAGTAATGGTCATTTCTTCTTGCCTCGCAAGGTTTCTAAGGGAAACATGCAGAAGCGCCGTGTCGATTGTGTGAAAAGTTTTATCTACACATTGGTTAGTATTGTGTGTATTTTGGCCATAGGATTTATTCTGGGATTCGTGTTAGCTTCAACAAAAGATCTTACTAATGTTTCCATTATTAGTATTGAAAATACTTTGGTGAGTCAAGATGAGCTTATTTTCAATGTCGTGGTGGAAGCTTTCAATCCAGGTTGGTTCACGGTAACCATTGAAGATGTGGAGTTGGATATTTTCGCCAAGAGTGGTTACCTTCCTGACCTAGCCATAGAAAACATGGGTCACGGTGACGATAGCTCAATTCAGAGTACTGTCGAAACTGTTTTATTGGGCAGTGTATTCACTTTAGAGTCGGCGTTATCATTTGAAGGTGGGTTCTTTGTTCGTGATCCGAAACAACAAACTGGAGCCATAAAGTTACCAAGCCCTGGTAAAAACTTGACCAACTTCATCAGCATGGATAAGCGTATTTATGATACACCTGCAACTACCTTGTCAAAGTCCGATAATTCTACTGAACCAGACAATTCTAAGAAGTGGGAAATCATTTCAAAAAATCCTTTCGATTTGATTATCAGAGGGATTCTCAAGTATAATTTGCCTATGACCAAGAATGTCAAATCCGTAGTCGTCAACAAAGTCGGATACGTTGACCCAAATCAGGTTGGATTGGAAGCATTAGTCTAGGCATCAGCGATGACTCGGCGAGTCATGTCTCTTTTTTTTTTTTTACTTTTCTTTTGCTTTGCTTCTGGCTTTCGCCTATTTGCTGCTTTTTTTTTTTTTTTTTTTTTGTTTACCGTACTACTCGGTTCTCTTTAGGTGAATATTTAGCTTAACCTTACATTGCAATAAGTAAAACTAGTCTGTAAAGTGAAGTTGACACTCAATTTCCCGTAGTGACGATCATATTGTATAACTCATTTGCTCCATGATATTGTCTTTGCTTCAATCTGACCTTGAATAGGCAAGGCTCGAAAGAAGTAGCACTCGGACAGGAGTTGTTTTCAAATGGATCGAGCTTCATCAACATGGCGCCATCAATGGGCCTTCGGATCTTAAAAATAAGAATCATTCTGCAAACCAAAGTATACAACTCCTTCATGGCTAAATATGTACCAGAACACATTCTTGACCCAACCCCAAACGACAAGTGGCTTCTTTCTCTTAAGTTCAACAATTTTCCTGTCTCTCGACTCAACCATCTCTCAGGTAAGAACTCATAAGGATTTGGAAAATATTCTTTGTCATGGTTTGCAGCGTAAGCATTCATGAACAAGACAGTCCCGGTAGGAATTGTTATTCCCTTATAGTGAATTGGCCTCGTGGTAGTTCTTGGTAAGCCAAGGGGCAAAATAGTTAGGAAACGTAGACACTCTTCCACTAGTGCCACTATGTAATCACATTCCAATTCACGTGCTGATTCCTCCCATGCTTTCAGAATACTATTATCATAAAGACTCAACAATTTGCTGAAGGCAATCTCCTGAATTGCATATCCGTATTCAGGATGAGATAGATGACCCATCAAGTGATTAAAATTAAAAGACGTATTATCTAAGCCTGCACTTACGAGAGTAAGACAAATACTATTTATTTCGGCGGGTGTCAAATTCAGTTTATTATGAAGAATGCACCTTCCAATTAAACTATTGCAGGCATCTGGGTCTGAGACATTCAATCGTTGAGTGAGTTGATGGAAAAGTATGTTCATATATTTGTCCCGACGATCACGCCAATAACTGGCTACTTTGGAATTGGTAAGGAGCTTTAAAGGGTTTCGTCTCAAGTAAGGGAAAAAGTCTTGTATGTTTGTTATTGGTGACCTCAACTTAATGATTTCTCCTTCTGTCACAATGATATCACGGGCAAACTTAATATCGCGACCATAACAGTCAACCTTCCAACCGTATGCTATTCTTATCGAGCTTCGTAAAGAAAAATTTTGCACATAAGGCAAGAGGTCAATGTCACTCCAGCGAGTATTGATGTGAGAGTATATGTTGCAAGAGGGTGGGCTATTAAGCTCTCTGTTTTGTTTCAAAATCTTTTTGATGGTGTATTTAGTCTCTTCATCTATCAATGTCGACATACTTTCGACACTACGCTTATTCAAATCCAGTGAAACCACTTTTTTCTTTCTCTGGTATGTTTCACCTGCAGGGGTAGATCCAACTGTCAAGCCTTGAGATATAGAAATTATATCGTGAAATGTAAAAGAGACAGGCCTCGAGTTATTAGAGACTGAATGTTTCACCCACAACTCTCTGATATCAAGATACGAGTTTACCACTAATACCCTTTTAGAACCTAAACGGATTTGGAACAAGCTATTTCCATATGCTTGAGACCACTTCATAAAAACCAACGAAGGATTATTCCAAACTTGTAACAAATGACCAATTATAGGATATTCAGGGATAGTCATAATTCCCTCTATCATGGGCGGGCTCGTGACACCCAAGATGTCTAATGCTACCCATAATATTAAGAAGACGGCTGTAATTTCAAAAAGCTCAATGGAGGTAGCAGGCCGGAGTAGCAGTTGTAGTGCTTTTGATGTGTGGCTAGTATAATTGAGTTGGTTATTCATAGCCAACGTTTGCTAGCTATTTAAAATTGGCGATACTATGAAAATTCAGTTTTTTGCATTGATAAACTCAAGTGACTTTTTGTTTTTTGATTTTGACAAGTTTTTTTCAAATATTTGCCTCAAACAATCAAATTTGCTATTTTTTGTACTTTCAAGTTTTTTTTGTTTCGGGAATTCAAGTTGACAAATACCTTCTGAATAATAAGTTGATGGAATATGCCTCCTCAGAGTAGGGCTACTGACTTTCACTATTCACTATATATTTTCGTATTTGGGAGTCATTAGTGGTTATTTACAAAAGCTAGGTCGGTTCACAAAAGTGCGAACTAAAATTTGAAAGTGTTGCAGGTTACCACAAACGTATGTGCGCATTATTATAGGCACTTTTTCTTATCTGGTTCTGCGCACTGGGGCAAAATTACATACCGATTGCTCATAGTCAATTTTTGGGTATTGAAGTTTTAGCTAATATATGTATATATATGGAAGAAAACCGTTGTGGAAACTTTACCATAGTAGGGCGAAAAAGGGACTTGTCGAGCATTTTACATGCTGTCAAGAAAAAGGATAACGAGAAAGAAAAGAAGAAAATTATGTTGTCATGAACAATCATATGATTATTTTAAAAAGAATGACATTCAGAAGTCATGGCTAGTGAGAGCTTATTTAATTCCAGGTAAGCTTGAACTGTTTGGAAAAGGCACCATTTTCGGTATATTCTTCCAAGCCAGTGACAAGAACAGTGCTGTTGTCGAAAGTAAAGTCGACAGAGGTGCCCTCGAATTTGACTTCCTTTGGCTTGTCATCAACACCTAAGATGGTGATGTTAGCCAAAGGTTGACTAACATTATAGTCCCCATATGGAGAGGACAATAAGGTACTGTTTGCAGCAATGAAGTTCACATACAAGGATTCTTCCACTTCATATGTGATACCATCGTCACTATACAACTTACCTCCAGCTTGACCGTTTTGGTCCAAGGCAACAATTAAGCCCCATGGGTTTTTTCTGGACTCGGTAGTGGTGTATCCTGCTTCTTGAGTTGGGATTATATGACCACCTCTGATATGAACAGGGATATGACCCAATGGAGCTTCTAAAGTCTCATTCTTACCATCTTTGAAGTCTTGCTTTTCAAAAGTGTACCAGTCATAGTATACTTCATCTTTGCCAGATCCAGGGAAGACACCTTGAACGGAATCAACACCCTGGGTCAAGACAGGAGTAACGATAATAGCATCACCAACGAAGAATTGTCTGTCAGCGGTGGATAAGTTTCTGTCTTCAGGAAATTCCCAGGATAATGCCCTCAATATTGGAACACCAGTAGTGTGTGCTTCATGTAATAAGGTATAGTAATATGGCAACAATAAGTATCTAATTGCCATGGAAGCTTTACTTGCCTCAATAACAGAAGACCAAACATAAGGTTCTTGAGGATTAGCACCCAAAACATTGTGATTTCTAAAGAATGGAAAGAAGGAACCGAGCTGCATCCATCTAGAACATAATTCAGCATCGGAGTTACCATTGAAGCCACAAACATCGGCACCAAAGAAGGGAATACCAGATAAACCCAGGAAGAATGCTTGAGGAATAGAAAAATAGGCGTCTCTAAATTGGGCATTATTGTCACCACCCCAGTGAGCGGTGTATTTACCAGATCCAGGGAAGGTTGAACGAGAAAGAAGGAAAGGTCTCTTGTTTGGCTTGACTTTTAATAAGGTTTGGAAAGAGGCCTTTTCTTGCATGTAACCGTACAAGTTGTGAATGTCATATTCGAGGGTACCATCTTGATGAGTAGCATTTGGACTGACAGCATGAGTGGCGATATCGTGTTCACCTTGAAAGTTGTTGATGGCATAAGGTGGGTAGTTGATGTTTCCCTTACCTGGAAGCAAAGTATTCATAGAGTCGAGAGATACAGAGGAAGAAGATGAAGAACCTGTTTCTTCGGAGGCTTCAGTAGTAGCAGTGGCTGCAAGTTTGGAAGTGAAAGAGCTATATTCAGTGGAGTTTGTCTTGTTGAAACCTTCCGGATACTCAGTAGCTTCACTACCAACCTCGAATGATGGAAGAACAGGATTATCGAAGTACAAACCACTACCACAAGATCCAACGCAAAAACTACTAACTTCGTTCATATCTAACCACATACCATCAAACGGAACATCATCATGCCAATCTTCAATGATTTTGTCCCAGTAATCTTGGACATTTTCAGCTAAGAAATCTGGATAAACAGTGTATCCGGGCCACACAGCACCAATATAAAGTGAGCCATCTGGATTTTTAAGGAAGACGTCGGTTTCATTACCGTAATGGAAAGCATCGTAATCATTATCGGTCTCATTATTTGGATTTGGCACATAAATAGCAGCATCCACGATTGGAACCCAGTGTTGATTATCATCATGCAAATCATCCAAAAATTGACGGAATTTATCCTTAGGGTATCTGTAAGGGTCATTGGTAAAATCTTTCTTACCATCCATGTAGTCAAGATCAGACCAGATAGTTTCCAAGGGTATGTCAAATTTCTTGAAATTGTCGACAACTTCTTGCATTTCTTCAACAGTGTCATAACCCCATCTACATTGATGGTAACCCAAAGCCCAGTAAGGCTGGAAAGCTGGTAAACCGATTTCAGTGACGTATTGGTTGATGACTTTTTTAGGAGTAGGTCCGCTAAAGAAGTACAAGTCAATGACACCTCCCAAGGCTCTCCAGGTTAAGCTCTCTTCTTCGATAGCAACTTCCTGGATAGCAGAAGTTCTCCAGTATACACCGTGAGTGGTCTTGGTGTCATATCTTTGATCAATGTAGAAAGGATGAACACCATAAATGTTACCATCAATTGGATCACCCACATCATTGGCGAATAAAGTCTTGACGGTACCTGGTTCACTAACAAAAGCATGAATGGATTCACCCAACCCGGTGATAACGTGTCCCTCTGGTAATGAAGTGTTGAATTGAATGAATTGATTTGAAAAAACCAATGGATTTCCCAAAGTAGAAAAGATTGTCTCCTCTGTAGATTGTCTTTTAACTTCAAAACCAAAATTTTTTTTTGAATATTCGAACACTAAATCCGAGTTTTCGAAAGCATACAGTTGAACGTCATCATCTTGCTCCAAACCGGGCCTGGGAACAATGTCATCAGATAAGATAAATACATCTTTAAGATCAACGGGTTGAATATTAACGTTCAATCTGTCGTCACTTTGGTATGTGACGGTCAAATTCAACAAGTCAAAATCATAACCATAAATATTAGTTGCATTCACCAACTTCAAGAAACCGTTCAAACCACGTGCAGTGGTGGAAACATTGAGTAAATCATACCCTTTGGCAACCTTGTTAGCATCAACGGCTGATTCATTATAAATGTTGGGAACTTGGGCAACACCCCAGGTTGTCCAATCTTCAACTGTTTTCTGAGTACTTTCGGATGAAGAAGATGAGGAAGAGGAAGCGGGTTGACTTTCACTGCTTGCTGGAGCAGCATGAGTCAAGCTAGCCAACCCCAAAGTGAAAATGGTTGCTAATTTCAGCAAGATCATTTTCGTCTTAATTATATTTTAGAGAAAAAGGCTTAGAGTAATAACATTATTTTTTTGTTGAAAGTGAAGGCCGGAGAGATTGCATGCATTTAAATAGAATTCAGGAACTCAACAAAAGTTATGATGAAGAGACACAAACCCCAATTTAGAGCGAATAGAGTGGGGTGTAAGTCGGAGACCGGAATAAAACATTATAGGAGTAATGAGGCGATTGTTGCAATGGAATGCATGTTACCCCACCATGATCGACAGGTAGTTGGTCAGAGCTAGCAATGAATACAATATGCGAAACGAGGAAACAATAAGGGTTTAAAGCAAGAAAGTAAACAAATTCAAATGTATGAAAATACGTACAAAATAATGCAAGTAATTTCAACAATACGTGAAGTAATGAATGCTTTCTTGGAGTAAAGAGTTAATTTTTTTTTTCCGGCTTGGATTAAGTGTGTTCCTCATCAACGGAGGATTACCTGGTATCTGATATCAGTCAGATCTCAGTGCCATTGGATTGAAAGTCTAGTGACTGCTGAGCGAGAATATAGCAAAGAAGCACAGAACTGAATCTCGTAAAGGCTAACCCATGTGAGCCGAGTTAACAATAGCGCATGGGGTGACAATACTACATTATGAACTCGAGGCATCTTACAACAAGAATAAATCTTGAGAGAATTAGGAGGTATGTGGGGCAATTCTCGAAGGTTTACCTCCAACAAAGTCTCGGATCTAAATTAGTAATCCCCAAAATGGCTCATAATAAACGAATTTGGAAACCATATCAACGGATATATGAAAATAATGCACTTTATACGTTTGTTTAATTTGCGGTGAGGTCAGTAAATTCGGAATTATGGCAAAAGGAGACAAGGGGAGTGCATATACAATTTTTTTTTCAACCAGTTAAACCGGTTTCTAATTATTGCGAAAATAATAGCAGCTTCGGAAAATTAGGGGCTTGGGCTCATAATCAAATTAATTGTGTCTGTGGGGGAAATGAACAATAAAGTGTGGGGTGACAGGTGGAAATCTTGTATTCAGAGGCTTTTTTTTTCATCATTTTTGAACTTTGGTTTAACACAGGTTTATGAGAATCATCGACAGGTAGAATGAGAGCATCAAGATAGAACTCGATTGAAGATTCCTCTCATTGGCGAGCTAATTTGGAAATAGTGGGAAAGTCAACCTCAAGACAATAGCACTATTCAGACATGGAACACAATAATACATAAATGTGGGGTGACACAAAAGTAGAACAGACAATTAATAGAAAAAGAAAACATCAACAAGAATCCATTTACAAATGAAGAAGCAAACTTTGCTGTGCTCTGAAGACCCAGGAGGTTATTTGCCGTACTTTTTACAGAGAGGGGGGAGTGTCCTATACCTTTCTGTCACCTTTCACAATGACATGAATAAGAAAATTGAAAAATCTGAAATAGCTGAGAAAAAATAAGGAGAAGTATTACTAAGCAGTGCAGGATACTTCTAGCACGTGAGCAAAAAACTTTACGGCTGGACATACTAATTTTAAAATGATCATATTAACTTTTGGTCTTTGTACATTTGAAGTTTAACTCAGAAGTAAGTTGTTCAAAATTTAGAGTACGCGAGTCAATCGTTTAGCTCCAATAAGGGCTCAACAAGACAAATAATACCGGATCACGGGGTCATTTAAAATGCAAAAGTTGATATTACTGTCTTAATGATTCTTTTTTTCAAGTCTATAGTTGATATAATCATGTGTGTACCCTGTAACAGCCCATCAAAACAAGCACACGGAAGGAGTCACATTTGAGTGCGGGACTCAAAAGAAATGGACATAAAAGAAATGGGTTTTTTTACTCACATCGCATCAAACGTTCACTTTCATTTCGCTGAAAGATTAACGATACGGATGTAAGGTACCAATTTTCAGAGTAAGGTAAAAAATTGCGACTTCCAATTTGACGATTCAACTAGATAAGCTGAGACTTTGATTTTTTATACTTATGGGGTACTGAAATGTTATCCCGCGACAAACTCAATTCATGGAAGCAACAAAAGAGCACTTTTCAGTCAAAGGAGGTGATCACTTGGTCAATAAGATACCCTCTTACCGAAAAAATAATCGAATTGATCCAAAGTGTTCATAAGGAAGACCAGGAATAGAACTAGATAGAGAATTATTAATAATTTCAATTCTGACTGGCAATTCATCAGAATAATCACTATTGTATCCAACCTAATACTTGCTAACATACAGATTTCTTATTGATTATCATTTTCAAGGTTTGAAGTGAAAAGAAATTGTGAAAAACGGGTATTGAATCTGCTTGGTGCAAATCAATCTGACAATATAGAACTGTAATTTGAAATGTAATCGGGGCTTATGATGATTCATTCTGGGAGATTTGATGTCACCACTGAGATGATTGTAAACAAATGATCACTTTTTCTCATTCAATATACATATCGTGGTAGAATCGAGAAGGAGGATGAGAAAATTACGAGAGAAAACCGAGTAAGGCTGTGAGATGAAATAGAACCTTTTTTAAAAATTGGTATTGGCAAGGGGGATTGTGTGTGAAATTATTCACCATTATCAGACACGTTTTCATCGGCATAGCCATGGCCTGTAACCTTGTTAGATTTCAGGTTGTAGTTTTGGAAAAAATACGAACTATCATTGACCTTTGAACCTTAAAAAAAACAACAACAACTAGTAAGTGTGATTTGGGTCACCTATTCAAACTTTAATTAGGCAACAATAATCAAACCGAGCCAATCAATATAGTTTTTACCAAAATAAGAACAAAGCCCTAAGCTTATCGCGAAACATTTAACAAGTGCTCATGTTCACAGAAAGGAGGTTGAAGAAAAATTCGCGTCTCCTCAAAGAGTGTGAACCCTGTAAGATACAGTCTATTAGTCAATTACCGATATGCATAGTATAGAATCCCTCTTTTTTTCAGCCGTTGGTTTGGGTCAAAGATTGATCTTTCATTTTTAACTACTGTTCTATCTAATCATTTCAATAGGAGCCCATTGAATTAGTAACCAACCGGATTGGAGGATTCGTATCAACACGACACAAATTCTATCTAAACAAAACCTATTGTACTAAAACAATTGATACGATAAGCTATTCTAATTGTTCTCGTATACACTATATTTAGTATTGAGGTTGCCACATGCGGAAGGCAACTCAGACCTTTGTCTAGTTATTTATTGATGTCGTATTCGTTGAAAAGAAAAGCAAGAAACAATGAGGGGAGAAAGTGTCAAAACACATGAAAGGCAAATGGACTGCCCCCTCTGTTGAAGTTGGTCCAGGTTGCACGGGATAATGAAAAGACAGGAAGAGGAAAAATATTATTATCATGATCAACCGGTGAGAGATAGAGGCGGGTCAAACTCAAACCGAAACAATCAAAGAATCTTGTTTTTTGGCGTTAGTGAAGGAAATAATATGACAAAGTGTAAATGAAGTCAAAAAAATGCAACGCTAATTACAGAACAAGCTAGTTGACTACTAAATTGAGACAAGAAAAAAGAAACAAATATTCTGTATAGACAAGAAAATAAAAAAACCTGCCAAAACAAGGCAAACACCACGCACAAAAAGAAAAAAAAAAAAAAAAAAGAGAGAAAGAACGAGCAAAAAATAAATTTCCACATCGCCGATCAACGCAAATTATTCATCTAAAACTAGTTTCCATCCACTCATCGTTGAGTGGTGAGTATTTCAAGGCGACGATCAAAGATTGATTAAGCGAACGCATGACCAGCTTTTCGCTTCTTTTGCGGTTGACAGGAAAATAACCACAAAGTTGAATGCTTGAGTACTGGCGTAAATGTTCGATGAGTTTGTGAGAAAACACACACCCACCAGAGGATCTAGTTATTTTATGAGAAGCTACACTCAAATAAGAATCGCGTGCAACAACAATTCAAATTTCACCATTCAGAAAATTCCTTTGTTTGGGTATATAGAACAAGACCCTTTTAAATGTGAATTTTACCCAAGTTAGGGTTGCATACTTTGGTAATTGTTATTTGTATTGTTGCACTGCCATTCACGGAGCAAAGCAAAAGACATTGTCAAGCTTACCACAAGTAGAAAAAGAACAGAAAAAAGGCAAGCAAGAACCAAAAAAACAAAAAAAAACAAAACAAGAGTGGAACTAACGTAAATCCAGAACCCTCTGCCCGTAAAAGTTTTTTTTTTTTCTTTGTGTTCGGCTTTGCCCTTTTTCTTTCCTTTCACAACAGGTGTACGGGTGCAGTACTCTTGATGTGGGGATGAATTTGGAGACAATCTGCACAAAAACACGACCACGACGCACTTTCCGGCAGAAACACCACTGCAAAAACAAAAAAAGAAAAAGAAACTGAGAAAAATAATCTGCATTTTCTTTGAACGCGTGTGAAGGAATACTCATCACAATGTGACACAAAATGTACTATCATCTGCAAAATTGAGCAAAAAACGAACAAAACAAAAAAAAAAATGCACCAAACAATTGAAGAACAATGCATCCTCATGCCCGTCCATATGCACCTCTCAGTTGTTACATAACATTGCACTTACAAAGAAAAAATAAAATTGTCAAAAAAGAAATTTTTTTGTTCTGTGCGTTGTGAGTGTGCCCCCCCATTATATCCGTGTATCGTACTATCCCGCTATGGGCAATCACATTTTCCACTCATTGCCATTACCTATAATCACTTCAATTTGTAAACATGGCAATACTAGAATTATATAAATGAACACATTTGCTCCATCGTCATTTTTAGGGTAAAGATATAACTTGTGTTGCCTCATTGCCTTTTGTTTTTTGTCAATTGTCGCAGTTATAATCTTCTCACATTTCCTTATCTGCTTTCAATACAACTTGTGGCTTTTCCCATTTTCTTTTTTTTTTTTTCCAGTCCTTTTTTTTTTTTTTGCTCATTGGTTCTCTCCCTGAATACAATAACCAACCGCCTTTGTCATTATTTGTCCTGTTCTTTCAGTTTGTTGATAGACTTTGAATTGTTATACTTACTTACCTGTCTTCCCTGGACTTTGTTAAATTGCCTCAAACAATCTCTCTTTGTTCGTCCCTTAACCTATTTTTTTTTCTCCCCATTGTCTCATCAATAGAAAAAGAAGGAGAATAAACAAAAGAATTAACTTAATCGTTCCTATTGTACTGAAACACGGTTCCACAATTCGATTCACTACCCTATAAGTATCTCCAACTATCCACCTTCATTTTACCTTCGAAGTGAATTTCAAGGGCTCTTCAATTACAATGTCTGAAAGTCAATCACATTTAAGAAGAAGCTCGAAAGGGTCTTCCTTTTATATCGACGTTGAAAAAACCCCCACTTCCTCCCCCCATTCATCGTTCCTGGGCCCATCGTCAATAGCAGCTGCAACTACCACCACCACTCCTTCAAATCATATCTATAATCATAGTTTCAATGAAGATGATGATCAATCGAGTCCCACTAATACCACCAACCCCTACTTCAATCTTGACAATAATGGTGAGTATGATGAAAAAAAGTTTTTACATGAATACCAACAACAATTCGACAATGGTAACAATAGCGATGACGATGAGAACGATGAAGATACCACCTCTCATAAATATACCAAACAAAGACGAGACTCTTTAAATATGATTCTTTCAGGGATATTGTTCATCTTAACTATGGGTACCATCATCAATCTCGTTATGTTTAAAATTGGTTATTTCCCTCCTAATTCACCCGTCCTTGTATCCGCTCAAGCTCAAGCGCTGGCTGATGATAAGATTTCAAATCAAAATCAATTAGAACAATTTGAAGCAGTTGCCGGAATCTTTGGCGATAATGAAGGTCATTTTGATGTGGGGAATCATCGTCAAATTGCTACTCCTCCTCCAACTACCTCTACCAGTATTCCTGAGAGTGATAGCCCATCGGCACTTATGAAGTTTTTTTGGAAGTTATTCGGAGTTGAAGAACAAAATGCTGCCATAGTTAAGCCTACCAGTGATCCTGGTTTAAATATAAATGCTATTCTGGTTAGTAATGTTGGTAGTGATGAACAAACCAAATTGAACAGTATTCCATCCTTGGTGAATCAACAACATGGCTCTTCTCATGAACTTTCCAGATTGGCTCAGGCCGACAAATTAAATGATAACGATAATGAAGCTACTACCACGAAAAATATTGATCCACAACAAGATTTGAAGGAAATTCTATCAATAAGTCCCATCACCATAATTGTGAATGAAGATCACACTCACGAAAAACAACTGAGATTTTTACAAATACTTCTTTCAACATTTACCATTACTCCTGAACCTAAGGTTGTTGATATTAGTAAACACCCTCACTACTACGAAGTATTCAATTATTTACGTAGTTATATTGATCATGAAGATCGCTTGATTCAACTGTCTTCTCAACCAGCATCAATCAAACAAGATATCAAATATGATGCTAAAAAATTGTTGCCTGAAGAAGATGAAGATAATAACGATGGTGATGTTGGTAGTTATCATACTGAAAATGATAACCATATCCCCCGTCTTTTCATTGGTGGCAGGCCTATTGGTGATTATGACTACATTGTTAAGCTATTTGATCAAGGTGAATTGATGGAAGTCTTGCTTGAACACGGTAAAGGTTTGATTCAAGTGGTTTAGTTCCAATACATTAGTTCGGTTTTTTTTTTTTTCAGTTTTTTTTTGCATAAAAAAAAAAGCTCTTTCAATTCTTGTTCATTATACCCTTTGTTTATATTTTCTTTGTATATTAACTCTTCAAATGTAAATTCAATGTTAGATTATTATTTTAAGGTATAAAGTACAAGCATAGGCTCAATGACTAAGTTAACCTCAAAGGAGAAATAACGCGAAGCGAAAGAAAACAATAAAGGCAAAAGCAAAAAAAAAATTGGCGTACAAGTGAAAAAGAGCAATCTAGATTCTCATCATTCCATTTACCTAACAAAAGAAACAATGTCTAGACCGCACAGAAGCCTTGTTTCGTGGGGTTCTTTCTTGTATTTTGGTAAAAATGCAACATTGATGAAGAAACGTGACACTTTTTTTTCACCTAACTAGGAGTGTTATGCTTCGTATCAGCACCCCATCACTAGTCGTTTCATTTTTTATTTAAATTTTTTTTTTTTTACTGGTTTTGTACAATCCAGTTAGGTAATATTACTGCAAGTGATCTCAAAGATCATCTAAAAAGCCTTTTTGTAGAACTCAGAATTGCAAATGCGCAATGGCAGCCAAAATACTTACATGCTTTCTACTTGAGCCCTTATTTTTATATTCAAGGTAGCAAATAACACTCAAATTTTATAGCGGTCCATATGGACTATCAAGTCCTGATATGCTGGAATATTACCAATTTTAAATTATTTAAAATTAGGATTCAACAAGTACTTGTATTAATAACATAAAACCTTGTAAAACAAAAAAACAAAACGAAAAAAAAAGCAAACTCATTATACTTTGATGTTATACTTATCTGGGCGCTTATAAATTTCAATTTATAAAACTATCATTGAGACTTAATTCATAAAACTATCATTGAGACTTAATTCCATCTCAAGGTCAGGTTGGAAGTCACCATATAATGTTTCAGGATCACCAGTGGCTTCCTCAGTAAAAGCAGCACTTTTATCATCACAAATTCTTAATTTTTCACCTGGCTGCAATGCAGCATTAGCCAACAATTGACATTCACATGATCTTTCCATCAAAGTAAATAAATAAGCGGCTTCATCGACTGTTTCACCTACAGTAATTAAACCATGATTTTGTAAAATGGCACCTTTACCATTCCCGATGGCTTTGGCAATCATTTCACCTTCTTGAGATTCGAATGCCACTCCACCAAAATCATCGTAGACGGCATGTGATTTGAAGAACGTACAAACGTCCTGATTGATCATTTCCAAAGGTTTTCCTAAACTACTATAAGCTTTACCATAAACTGAGTGAGTATGGCATGCAGCATTAACATCTCTTCTGGCTTGATGTAAGGCTGAATGGATTGAAAATCCAGCTTGATTAATAGCCGCCTGGTTCCCATCAGGTAATACATTACCATCTTCATCAACGTGTACCATATCACTAGCTTTTATCAAACCAAAATGTTTACCTAAAGGATTTATCCAAAAAGTTTCTGGATCTACGGGATCCCTAATCGAAATATGACCAGCGGTACCTTCTGTGTAACCTTTACGAGCAAATACCCTAAAGGCAGCCGCCATGTGTTGTTTAGCCCACTGACGTTCTTCCTTCTTGTCAGTGAATTTGGGAACTGGATATGGATGAGGAAACCCACGAGCCAAGTTATGAGACCCACGGGTGGTATGGTGACCTTTAGATGCAGTAAGCTGCACATCAAGCACTTGAGGTGTAACAGTTTGTGTAGTTGTTGTCGCAGCGGGAGGAGTCATTTTTTGTTGTTGTTCGTGTTAATTATCCCTGAATTTTCTCTATTCCTTCTTCTGAACAGTGAATATATATATTATTTTCCACAAACCAAGATAAACCCTGTTTATAAAAAGGTATTATTCTTGATTACAATAACAAGAGCAATATCTTTGCAGATCTCCTCATCATTGTTATTTTTGCTTTTCTTCTCAGTTCAATTCCGCGCTTCTGCAGTTCCGCCCTTTGCCTTTGAGTTCCGCATCATTAAAGACGCACATTGAAGCCTTATTCCGCTTAAATAGGAAAACCCGTGCACACATACATTTTCAAAGAAGCGGCTAAATTTCCACACCAGGTGCCGCTAGGAATCTTTGTTTGATTACATAATAGGGTCACATAAGTTTTATCCCAAGAGTTGGTGTTTAGTTGAAAAATATTAAATGTCAAGTATCTAGATAGAAACATTTATGATAAAAATAGCTTTGATACATGTTTGCTGGTATGGCTAGTCTTTATCATTTGATGGGTTCTGAAGGGTTGGGGTGCAGCGTAGACATTACAGTCTCAGTTATTGTTAGACTTAGAAAAAACCATTGGGAATTTGTCCTTTCAGACTGAGATGTAGCATATGAGAGTAACCTTTCTTCTTCTTATAAGAAACCCAGGAAAGTGAAATAATTTCATTAGTTTGGCTCAAGATTACTAGGCTGACTCCGGTATTTCCGCTCAATTCACAGCCAAATAAGCTGCGAAGCGCGGAAAAAGTAGTCTTGTGGGAAGCGCTAAAAATTTGGGGCATTTACACTCAGCTATGAACCACTCCATAAAGGCGTTTTCTGATTATCGACCCACTTTCTTCCTCATATTTTATACATGCTATATCATAGTGTAAAACTGTTTGCTTATTGCTGTTGAATCTATGTAGACATAAAAACTGAAATAAATTTCACCTTACCCGCGCACTCATCTTATAGCGCAGTTGGTACGAAATCGAAGTCAACGGAATTCTTCAGGGTGAAGGAAGAACTTTAAATCAAATGTGCCAGGTGACTCAATCTTGGAGGGCAGCAAGGATGCAGGCACAAACAAAGCAATCAACGACGACAAGTACAATCAAACCAGAGGTGTTCATGGTCTTAGAAATCATTTGTCTCCACGAGCTCTTCATTGTAAGTGAATTTTTCACATAAAAACAAATCTATATAGTTCGTTCAATATCTATTTTATCTACATACAGTATTATGGCATCACCAAACTAGTTTTATCTTCGTTGCATGATGCAGGTGTTATAAGTATGCTTCAAAACGAAATGTATTCAATTGATGAAAAAAAACCTGGCTGTTCCATCTTTCGAAAACCACGTTGACTTGAGGTTGCATCTACTTAGTAAGAGTTATTGCAATTGTACGATTGTCGTATCGGTAAAGGCAGCTAAGTGGCAAGGGTAAAGAGCAACTCACTTGCCCGCCAACCTTTTTGATTCTCTTTCTTTTTTTTATGTCACATTCATTTCTATGTTGCATTCATAGTAGTCAAAAAATTAACTTTTATGATCATGGCTATTCCCAATTTGCTTTAATATTGATTAAATAGGTCACGACTACTGAAACGAGTTTCAAGGTTGCCTTTTAGGATCCACTACACCGAATTCTCTTATCACCCAAAAAACAATAGCCTGTAGTTGAACCTTTCAATTCATGTTTTCAAGTCATTTAGAGAAAGTCATGAATTATAAGCGATGAAATAAGCGCTTTGAGGGTAAAGCACCATGTGTGAGTGTTTAGACTTTATTTTTCATGAACACTTAATCTTGATGATATCTAAAAACAGTGCATTTAGACACAAAATTGTGGATCAAAGCGGGATTTCAATACCTGCAAACAAATCCGAAGCGATAAAAAAGTCTATTATCAAAGCTTGCGAGACATTTGTGCTGAAACTTTCACCAAAAGCGCTAATTAAATTAAAGTTTTGTCTTTGGAATATCTTGATAACGCTCAAACCGAAAAGGATAAGTCTCTTTGCTGCATCTTAAGCTTTTCAATCACAGAAGTAACCTACATTAATACGATTAAGCAAACAATGTATCTCTTTATAGTAAGGTAGTTACTTAGAAAGATTCAATGATTTCTGGCAGACAAACTTGAAGTAAAAGCTTAAAGTTAATTGACTAGAGAGGAAGTCAACTTTCCATGAAAAACTCAGTATTAGTTCTCGCAATCATAAAGAAGCGAAAGCTTTATCAAGGCGGACAGGGAATTGAAATATGGTTGCTCGGGATATTCGGGTTGAACTTGAGCAAGTAAATCCAGTTGAGACCTTAATTAAACAATAGAAAAGCAGATAATTAGGCGAAATATTAGACTAAACCAGAAGTATGCTCCATTACTTCAGGGGTATGAGCATCGGTTCATCCCCATTAATTTTTGCTTATGAATGTTAGCTTGAATGTGATCGACGTTCTTAGTTTTACAGCATTCGAAATGTCTTTGTTTTAAGTCCAAAAATAAATCTGCATAGTTGCACAAAAACCATGAAGCGCAACGCTGAATTTATTGGGTCTGGTCTCTCTAATTTCGCGTCATTTTCTCCATATAACATCAGATGAAACTGAACAGAAATTATGAGCACCGAAATGTTGCAATACGGGCAATCTCTAAAAATTAACGATAACAGAGAGGTTTTAGGGTTGAGGAAATTAGAGTTTCAAAAGCTTATTTCGAATTGTTCTAAAAAAGGAGTACCGCGCTGGTCATTGTTATCCTTTGCTTGTATTGGAAATCTTTGCCTGACTTGCGTACTTACGAAAGAAGGGCCACAATGTTTGGATTAAGCGACCTAATGTTTTTCATTCTTCTTGCTTTCGTAACTACTGCATCTTTGTTACTTATCCTATAGTTTTACACAGCTTTTATCTTTTTTTTTTGCGGTTTTGCATTTTTGCATTTTTCTTGTTCTTGTTTTTATCATTTTTTTTTTTTTTTTCGTTTAGTTTTTCCGTTTCAGATTAGGACATGTGAAATTTGTGCGACCCGAAAAAGTCCTTATTTGACGCATAGGCTGCTAAAATGTACAGCTTCTAAATGTAGAAACAGGATTTGGAAACTGAAAAGGTAACTATAATTGAATAACCACTGCTAGCGTGTCACTCAATGTCACCAAGTGAACCTTTTCGATCAACGAGGAGAACTTTCAATGTATCGACCGCAGACTTGAAAACATTCATGGTTTCGATATGAAAATACTAGAGAAATTCGAACAAAGGAATGAAGAGCAAATTCAATCAATACGGCTCTCCAAAGCATTACAAAAAGTCTTATTGTGCGGTTATTATCGAAGCGCAGAGCCGAGACTTTGCTGTTCTATTCTAAAAATTCCGAACAAAGGGAAGTCAGCGGGCATGGTGCTCTGTGAAGGTCGAATGATGATCATGAGTTTGAACCCAGGGCTTATTTACGAACAAGTCATTTCTTCAGTGGTTCAGATAATTAAAATAGAACATTCAATTACATACAGGCGTGTCAATAGCCGCGGAAAAAACAAGTTTTTCCTAAAAGCTATTGCTTCATTTACTTCCTTCCGCCCCTCATTCTTTCATGATGAATTTTCAACTTTGACATTTTTCCGTCACAAAACCACGCTTACGATGGTAATGTTTATATCTTCAAAAATTACTACTTTTGATTTTCTATTTTCAGATATTCAAATGAATTTCTGCTCATGCAGTTACCCCTACATTTTATGTCACATCCCCCGCACCCCCTGATGCAATTATCACAGACATTGGTAATAATATCTAGCGGCACCGATGTTATTATTTCACCAGGTGACTTCATTTGTAGAGAAGACTGGTTTATGATATTTTGGTTCCATAGGGGTGCATTCATGTTCAATGTATGGTCGCTGTGATCACAAAAACTTGTTAGTATATGTAAAGACCGACTCGAGATAATCACAAGGGGGTAAATAAAACATTCGACCGCGTGGGGCTTTGAAAAATTCTCGCCAATTCAAAAAGTATTGCCAATTTAAATGTAATTAGAGTTTTGCATGCACAGCGAAGCCTTTCTATCGCGCCTTGAGGCGCCAGTCGGACATGATGTCGCTTAGAACCTATATGCAGGCCAGACCTTCCCAATTTGAATTTAGGGTTCTGTGTATCAACAGTTTCAACTAGCGGAGCCGCGGTTGCAAAAATGGAGGTGGATAGTGGAAATGATTATACCTAAGCCAGGATCAAGATTACGCGTATATGGCAATATTTTGAGGTAAGCGGATGCGATCAAAAAAACTTTCAGCACTTAAATAATTGAGGCAGTGTATGGTCCTGCTTGTACTAAAATGATATTTTTGAGTACCTGAATTATCCGTCAACACAAAAAATAAACTTGGTAGAGAGAAATAAAAGTGGTCTTGTTATTACCAATTTTTTCCCAGAGCTGGCTAGAAGCGGCTACGACAAATGCAAAGGAATGGAGATGTTTCAAAGATTATGAGAGTTGAACAGAAGGCAACTCTCAGCAGTATCGGGCATGGTCAATGGTCAATGGTCAAATTAAATTCTTGGTGTAGAAGCACAAAAAGGCGGCTTAGGCTAAAATTAGCAATTTCTACTTCGAGACTCTTTCGCCTGCAATACGCACCATAACAAGACTTTTTCTTTTGTACAGAGCTTCTTCGCCCAAAAGGTAACAAATAGAAGAGAAAACTTCTGTTTGGGGCGTCGCTTTACTTAGTGTTATTCACTAATTTGTAAGAGCTGAGAACATTTAAGTTGCTTTCAATTGTTTCCGTATTTGGAAGACTATTGTTCAGCTTCATCAATTTAAACTTCAAATTAGTCCATGCGAAATTAGGCTTTGGGTTATACTCTTGGTGTATCACTGTTTGTCATACTTCCTTTCGGGTGATCGATTACACCGTTTTGGCGATTACTCTCGTATTGCTTCCAAAGCCATTTTTCTTCGTTACTAAAATGAATGAAAGCAAAATAAACACCGACTGGAAAAAATAAAACACGATTTGCTGGAAGAGACGTTCTCGTATGCCGCGAAAACTTTTGAGGTGCTTCTCAAGCAGGAATTAATCGATAATTTTAGAAAGGCACACTAAATTTAGCTTGCAACATTACTGGCAAAACTTTTTCAGGGGCCCCTTTGGCATATGCCAGCAGACTTTTGTATAAATACTCACCTTGACCCGTTTCTTTCTATAATCATTTAAGTTATATTTTTCAACCTTCAAAAGCAACACTCACCTAGTCTCTCGCTAACCTAGTCTCTCGCTTACCTTACTTTTTTTGTGTGTGTTTGTTTCTTTGATTTTTGATTTGTGTCCATAATGAGAATTCAAAACGTTGCAAAAGTGGCCTTTGTGTCCACCGCCTTGATTGGTCAGTCTCAAGCTAACCTTTCTGGTATTCTTGACTCAGTATTTGGCTTGGTTGATACCGCTCTTACTTTACCAGCTGAAATTATCGATGGTCTTCTTGAAAAGAAGTACTGTCTCATCAAGGATATCTTGACTACCTTGGAAAGTAGCAAGCTCAAGAGATCTTACGATGAAGACGTTATCCAATTCGACAAAAAAGATTTAGGTTCCTTAGTTCCCAAAGCTGGTTTGGCCGTCTCTGAGGTTAACAAGATCAAAGACGATGTCTTTAATGTTGTTCTTAACTTCGCAGCCAAGGATGCTGACAAACTTTCTTCTTTATTGAGTGAAAATGTTAAATTGGTTGAAATTGTTGGTACTGGTATTGAAAATGGTACTATTACTTTGTTGGATGACAAAGTTAAGGCCATTGATGATATTTTTGAATGGGCCACCTCTATCTTGGTCAAAGCTGACAAGAAGGATGGTAAATGTTGTTTACCTGATCTTTTAAAGATCAAGATTGAATTGGTTACTGACGTTGTCGACGACTTATTGAACACTGTTCTTTCAGTTCTTGACTCCAAGTTAGAATGGACCTTGGACACTGTTGAAAGTGTTTTAAATAAATTTGATCCATCGGAAATTTTGAGTAGTTTGGTCAAAAGAGACGTAATCTTCCAACAGGCCCCTAACAATGTTGACAAAGTTAAGAGACTTGCCGAATTGACTGACATTCTTAGCTTCTTGAAGGGTCTTGCTACCAGTGACAAGATTTTACCAAGTTTCTGTTGGGATTGTGACTGTGGTGCTACTTCATCATCTGCTGTTTCATCTACTATCCCTGCTACTTCATCCGCTACTTCATCCGCCACTTCATCCGCCACTCCTTCTACCGTCGTTTCCTCTGCTGTTCCACCTACCAGTGAATCATCTAGTGCTGTTTCAACTGTTATTTCATCTGTTGTTCCACCATCTAGTGAATCATCTAGTGCTGTTTCAACTGTTGTTTCATCTGTTCCACCATCTAGTGAATCATCTAGTGTTGTCTCAACTGTTGTTTCATCTGTTGTTCCATCATCCGGCGAATCATCTAGTGCTGTCTCAACTGTTGTTTCATCTGTTGTTCCATCATCCGGCGAATCATCTAGTGTTGTTTCAACTGTTGTTTCATCTGCTGTTCCATCATCCGGCGAATCATCTACTGTTGTTTCAACTGTTGTTTCATCTGCTGTTCCATCATCCGGCGAATCATCTACTGTTGTTTCAACTGTTGTTCCACCATCCAGTGAATCATCTAGTGCTGTTTCAACTGTTATTTCATCTGTTGTTCCACCATCTAGTGAATCATCTAGTGCTGTTTCAACTGTTGTTTCATCTGTTCCACCATCCGGTGAGTCATCTACTGTTGTTTCAACTGTTCCTACTGTGGGTTTGTCATCTACCGGTGGCTCGTCTGTTCCTACCGGTGTCTCATCATTCACCGGCGGTTCTTCCGCTCCATATGCATCTACTGAAACTGACATCAGCACCACTGTTGTTACCATCACTTCATGTGAAGACCATAAGTGTACTGAAGTTCCAGTTACCACCGGTGTTACCACTGTTACCGAAGAATACACCACTTACACCACTTACTGTCCACTTTCTTCCACCGAAACCCCAGAATCAAGCTCCATCTTTTCAACTCTTACTAGCACACCTGAATCCGCATCTACTGAAACTGACATCAGTACTACTATTGTCACCATCACCTCATGTGAAGACAACAAGTGTACTGAAGTTCCAGTGACCACCGGTGTTACCACTGTTACCGAAGAATATACTACTTACACAACTTATTGCCCAATTTCTTCAACCGAAACTCCAGAATCAAGCACAGTCAAAACCCCAGAAGCAAGCACAGTTCTTTCAACTCTTACTGGTCCATCGGGCGAAGCAACTTCAACTGTGGAATACACTGTTTACCTGACCGCTTCACCTTCTGTTGCTCCAGAGGCCAGCACCCCAGTTTCTGTTATCCCAGAGGTTAGCACCCCAGCTTCTGTTGCTCCAGAGGCCAGCGCCCCAGGTTCCGTTGCCCCAGAAGCTAGCACTCCAGCTGGTTCTGCTGCCCCAGGTTCCGTTGCCCCAGAAGCTAGCACTCCAGCTGGTTCTGCTGCCCCAACCGTTGCTGCTGAATCTACCCCAGCTGGTTCTGCTGCCCCAACCGTTGCTGCTGAATCTACCCCAGCTGGTTCTTCCGCCCCAACCGTTGCTGCTCCATCCGTTGAAACCAACGAAGCCAATGGCGCTGCAGCTGTTTCCATTTCTGTTGGTGCCATCTTAGTTGGTTTCCTCTTCCAATTGTTGTAAATTAGCTAGCTGAGCTTTTTTTTCCTAAACAGTTCTTATCATACCATCATGGATCTTTAATTTTTTTTCTTCTTCTTTGCAACCCGGTGTTGTTTTGCCATTTTTAATTAACCTACTTCGGGTCTGTTGGTCCTGATGCCAGTAGCTTTCTGTTGATCATTTTCGGCTTTTATTCATTTGGAACAGTTTTCTGTCTGTGAGAAAGCCTCGCATTTTATTGGCAGATTTTTTTCAAACTCATTCTCTTCATATAAATATTCTTTAGTTTTTCGGTTTTAATTTGATATCAAGCATACTTCTAATTTCATGTCTTCTTGCTGTTTTGTAAAAGATCATTGTAGTACATTTTTTTTTTCACCTTGAGATTCTTTTAGTAGCTGCATATTAGTTGACTTTGTAGACGGCTTGATTCCAACTTTCAGTTCTTCAGAAGAGTTGAAGGTGTTCGGTTAATTTACAGTTCAAAAGCTTTGGTTTTCTTGTTCAGTATTTATCGTTAAGTGCGACCCTTAAAGGTAAAGATTAAAAGAACAGTAAAACAAAAGAAACACCAGAAAAAAAAAAAAAAAAAACCTGAAAAAGAAAGAAAAAAAAATAGCTGACAAGAAATGTAAACAGCTAAGGAACCCAGCGTAAAGAGTTTCGCCCAATTGCAAAAAAAAATCTATCAAAGTCATTGAGACAGCTTCGAAATTAAAATGAAGTATACCAGCCGATATACATCCCTTTTTGTTTTAGTGTTGCTGTCCCTATGCATTATAGCTTATGCTTCTCCAGGGGATGACTTAGATGAATTTCACGACTGTCGTTATCAATGCGAGCAAATCACCTGCAACAACAATCCCTATAATGTCGTTCAAGATGAAATATGGCATGAATTGGTGGCGGAAAATCGACAAGATGAGTATGAATGGCACAACTACTACCCTAATTGGCACTTCACCCCTATGCCATTACCATTACACTTGCGCTTACTCGGTTGGAACTGTGAGTCAAATTGTGACTATCAGTGTCAGACATTGGTCACAAGTGAAAGGATCACCAACAAGGAGGAAATTTATCAATTCCATGGTAAGTGGCCATTCAAGAGAATATCGGGGATACAGGAGTTTGCCTCAGTAGTGTTCTCTCTTGGAAACTTGATTGTTCATTATCACGGATTGAAAAAGGTTTTGATTAGTATCGGCCACAATAGAGGAACCTCGAGATCGATAGTCAACCCAGAATTATACGTTCTCTCTATAATATGCCTAGCAACTATGGCAGCTTGGACATTTTCCACTATCTTCCACGTGCGGGACTATCTCATCACAGAACGATTAGACTATTACTTCGCAGGGCTCGTGGTTATGTCAGGTTTTTACGGAATTGGATCTCGAGTGTTTAAGTTATACTTACCCGGTAGACAAATACTACGTGTCTTTTTCACAGCGTCATGTGTTGCTGCCTATGCTAGCCACGTCTATCGATTAGAAACTGACTGGCTGTACACGTATAATATGAGAGCTAATATAACAGTCGGTGTCTTGCAAAATATTCTTTGGGGAATCTCATGCTTCAAATTATACAATAAATACTATTCGTTGGAAAATTCAGAAGTTGCAAAGTCACAAAACATCAGCCATTTACAATACCTCAATCCTAATCGTTTCATTTTGTACAGTTTCTTCTCAAGATCTCCCAAGCTCTATTCATTGTACCCTTTGTTACTAAGTATTATTGTGATTCTGGGTATGTCCTTGGAGATCTTGGACTTCCCGCCATTATTTTACAGCCTTGTTGATGCCCACTCGTTATGGCATTTAGTGACGATAGTTCCAGTTTATTACGGATGGTACGATTGGATGCTATGGGACATCAATGAAAACATCTGGAACGATTTGTTTAGTTTAAAGGAAAAGAAAGAACAATAGGCATTTTCTCAACTCACGTATTCTACTTTCGTTTATTTATTCAGTGTATATTCAGAGAATCATAAATATTCTTGCATTTAAGGACTATCTGAATGACTAAAGTTGCAATTTAAGTGTAAATTATAGCGCTAAAAACTAATCACTCAAGTCTTCATCTTCAGGTGGAACATAAGGTGGAGGTTTGAAGAATTCTTGATCTTGTTCAACAAATGTCTTGAACTTTTCTTTGTCATCAACGTATTGATACAAGTACTCCAATTCTAATTCATGAACCTGTCTTCCCAACATGACCAAAGAATGCAATGGCTCACCGGCATCGTATTCAGCTAACTCTTGTAAAGTGGCAGCTTTGAAAGATTGAGAGGGAGAACCCAATCTTGAGATAGCAACACAGGGTGTGTTTGGAGTGTATGCTTTCTCTTGTCTTACTTCTTCAATTTCTATCAATTGCTGGGCAGCAGTGGCAATATCCATATATCTAGGAGGTTCATATATTAATCTACCTCTGGCCATATTTTCAATACTTTGTTCTTTTACTTTGATATCCAATAATAAAAGAGTGTGTAATCCAATTTTTCTATTTTCCATAACCTTGTTATAAAATGAGTCAGGTTTCCAGGAATCGGTGAAAAACACCAAGGACACAGTTTGACCAAATTGATATAATTGTAAACCACAAGCGCCCACAGCGTTCATCACGGATGCATTATGTATGGCTTCAACTTTGATATCTAGTTCTCTGGCTCTAATAACTAAATCAGTATGAGTGGTGGCCCCGAAAACATCACCCACCACCAAAAAGGCAATATCTTCAGTATCGGCATCTTTCAAAATTTGGTCGGCACCAGTCTCAACCAATTCTCTGTCTGCCAAAATAATTTCACGACCATAAAACTTCTCCAAAGAAGATTGATCAGCAGCCATGAGGATGGAAGTGTAAGCCTCTAAGTACACTCTTTTACATTTTTTGACGGTTTCCAAACCACGCACGGTGATATCAGATTCATATGACAATCCTAAACCTATTAAGTACAACATGGTGATGAATGATTATGAATTTAGATATGGGTTTTTGGTTGTTTGGGAATGTGGAGATGAACGAACCTGTTTTTGCAAGCTTTTTCGATGAGATTGAAAAAAGAAAAAAAAAAAAAAAAAGAAAAAAAAAACCATAGGCTGCGTGCGGCTCAATATGCTTTACATGTCTTGTACTAACTTTAGATAACGAGCTATCTTAGACGACGCTTGTCTAGTCTCTGAATTCTTTCATCAACAAAACCAACTAGTCTGGCAAGCAAACTATCCATATAGTCTGGTGTCGATAATAGGGGCCGATTACATCTAAAAACCACGCTACTGCATTTACCCCATGAATCAGAAATCCAATACACCTAGGAAAACCTCTAGGAGAACTCTTCGAAAGCTGCAAGACCCCCCAACCGAAGCAGATTCTATTACAAATGACGTGATAAAGAAAAGAACAGTACGAAGACCCGAGCATGAAATTGAGCAAGACATAATAAGATATAATGAACTTCTAAAGTATGACGAGAGACTTGAAATGGATATTCCTCCTCGAAAACAAAAGGACAAACTTGTCTTCAAAGTTAAGATAGAAAATGACAGCAGTATTTTACAATCCCCACTAGAGAAAATATCGGAAAGTTCAGCAGATTATCAAAGGCAATCAAGAAGTCAACCCGTGCCCAGACTTCAGTATGATGATAATATATCTAAAACAGGTCGCAGGCGTCGTAATCATCGGCTTGTACCTGAGTTACCTGATATTTCCAAAATCAGTAAACCAAAGTATAAATTCAAAGGTTCGAAACAGAGATCCTCGATGGAAAGTCCCATGAATTATGCACATAAATTAGGTCCACCTTGCATAACCGATGAATCCCGCATTTCATCCTTCGAAGCAAAAGTGTTGATTGAAAATCTGTATCTGGAACTTATAAAGTTGATCAAATCAAAAATAGAAGTTAAAGATGAAAGTGAAAGGTTTAATCATATTGACTTTGGTATGAAATGGAATCTTTTGGAGAAAAATTTGACGTATGAAAAGCAAAAATTTGATATTTTGGATGAAGAAGAAAGAATGAAATTACACAACTTGAAAGGTATGTTTAACGAAAAACAAAACTGGAACTCATCATATGATGTTTACGATAGCGGGAATAGAGGTCTGTTTAGTGAAGATATTGATCTGTTCTTTCGTCAATTATGTTACCAACCCGATCGAGTTGTTCCAGAAACAACCGTTGAAGGTGCAAAACGATTAGAATATCTTAAAAAGAACGTACCACTTGCATAAAAGGTTATTTATTTTCCGTTTCTTTTTTTTTTTTTCTTCTTTTTCAATTTTGGGGGGTTTTCGTTATTATTAACATACATATACACGTACATATAATGAAAAATAAATAAATCAATGATTGTTATTCAACTTGTGTTAATTTATCAATGATGGCCACAAGCATTGACCTATCATTTCCCACTGATTCCACAATTTGGTCTCTTGCTCTTTTGCTATAAGTCATGAGCAATTCTCGGGTCCAAGTCAATGAATGAGTTTCATTTTGCATAAAAGCAATGGCTTGTGATATAAGTGCAGTGTTAGCTTTACGTTCCTCGATCGAATTAAGCTCATACAATACTTTATACACGGGTGATGATGACAGTTCTCCTTCAAAAGTTCTTAGACTATGGAGAATAGGTAATGATAGTTTACCTTCTATAAGGTCTTCACCCGTACAACCCTTCATATGTGAGTAGTTTGAGTCCACCAAATTTAAATAATCATCTCTCACTTGATAAACGGTTCCCAAAAGATTAGCCAACAGTAATTTAGAAGGTTTAGCCAATGGAGAAGTGGAGAACAATTCCAATAGTTTTATTGATAATCTAAATAATCCACCCGTTTTATTGATAATCATTTCAAAATATTCATTGAAGCTCGGTAGGTTTTGCAGTACCACTTTTGGTGAATCACGCCAATAAATATCAAGACCTTGACCATGATGTAGATTTAACATTTCATCCACTAAAATCTTCAGGATAGATGCTGACAATTGAGTCACATCAACACCGGGGAAATGCTTGTGATATATTTGAGGTAATATAGTGGTAGCTCTTTTCAAAGCAATGAAATACATGAGATTTCCACAATTGATGGTTAATGGTACTCCATATTGAGTATGAGCGGATGGGAAACCGCGTCTGAATGATGAATCATCTTCAATGTCATCAATGAGTAATGACAGCTCATGAAAGATGGATACGATTGTATCTATTTCGTCGATTATATCCTTGTGAGTTATATGATAGTATAAATCATTGAAAGCATTTAAAAATTGTGAACGAACATTATTATTATTACTGGGAATATTGGCGAGGTATTTATATGGTGCCACGATAGATTGGGGTAAAGAGGCTACTTCATGATCTTCAATTTTGTTTATAAGGGAGTCTATGTTTATCTCATCTGTTCCATTACTCCCGTTTCCTTCTTGAAACGCGTCCGGCATGCTGTCAAGGATAATCGTAATCAATGAAGGGTGTTTGAACTTTGATGGCAAAAAAAAAACCAAAATAAGATAAAATTCCGTTGATCTGTTAACATTAGCGCTCGTCGCCAAAGTTGACTCCGTACACCACCCTTTTCGTTATTTTCTTTCTTTTTTTGAATGAAAGGAGGACAACAAAATACACTTCTTGATGTAATACCAGGTAGTCAGCGCCAATTGACTAACTGCGTACTTAATTAATTACATGATGGAACTCATAAGGCAAAGGATAATGGATATACCGCCATTCACACGATACTATTTATCGTCGGTATTACTACTATCAGCGATCACTTCACTGGGGATTGTATCACCAAAATCATTCATATATATACCATCCAAGGTATTTGGAGGCAATTATGAAATATGGCGAATAGTTACTAGTTTTTGTTATTATGGAGAGTTAAGCTTCAATCTGGTGATTGAACTTTATTTTATGAGATGGTCACTTACATTATTTGAAAATATGTTTGAAACTGAACAAGAGTTGATTCCAGCAAGATGGTTATTGAGACAACGAGATACTGAAAGAGTTAATACTTTTATAAGTGATCATAAGACTCATGACTTCCTATACTATATATTTAGTGCTCTGATTGTTATATTTGGATGGTCAACCCTTGCATATATTTATTATGGTACTAAATTTGTTCAATTTGGTAATATGTTACAAGATTTCATGATTTATGTGTTATGTAAACGTAAACCTGACACTCCATTTTTCATATTTGTTTTCCCCATTCATGGTGCCATATTACCATACGTGATGATTATTTCAAATGCAATTATACAGGGACAAGCAACTTGGTTAATGGAAGGTTATCAAGAAGGACCAAGTATCGCATTTGAACGATTTATGAAGCTGAGATTTTATTGTGGTACTTTAATTTCATTTGGAGTGGCTCATTTATGGTGGTTTGTGAGAGAAGAATTGATCGGTTTGGTACATGTACCATTAAATGGAGATGAATCATCTGAATATTTACGATTAAAGTATACAAAAAATCGACAGGGGTTAAATTATTGGTTGGCACATTTTTTTGAAGGATTAAGGTATATGGTGTTACCACCGTGGTATTGGATACTTTTTGCTCGATTGGAGGTTGAAAGAAGAGATCGAATAACAAGAAGAGCACAGGGATTACTTACTGATGAAGAAGATGATGAGTTTGATGATGATTTGAATCAAAATGATTCTCCACAAAATCAATTTACTAATGATATTGCCAATCCTAATTTCAAGTATAACAAGGAGGTTGTGATAAAAATATTACGAGGTAATAACAATGGTGGAAATATACATGTTATTGAAACCTTACAACCTTTGGAAAGTGCCACTACTGGATTTTCCCACGGTAGAAGTCCAACTGCAGATGAGCTAGCAGAAGCCCCAATATTATGAGATATGAATTTTTTTTTTTTTTATCTTTTTTTTTTTGTCTCTTTTCCAATCTTATTCCAACGATAAGCGAACAATAATGATTTACGGTAACCCAGTTATCTTTGTAGAAAATTGTAGATGATGTAAGCTGCAACTAATCAAGATTATCGTGGCTTTGTCTTGATTTATGCTTTGTTCTTTTTTCCTCTGACCCTTTTATTTCTTGTTCATTTGTTTGTTCTAGTATCGCGTAGTGAACTTAGCGAGAGATGAAGAGGCCGTACATATATACTATTGATTAAACATAAGGGGAAGACATTCAAGCTCAACCGTGAATGTATGAAGAGTGTGTTGGCTGTGCACTTTTTTCTTTTTTCTTTTTTAGTTTTGTGCCTTGAACATACGGATCAACACAAACACACGTTACTAGAGATATAAAGACTAAAAGTCAAAAAACAAAAACAAAAACAAATACAAAAAAAGAATACAGGATTAAGGCACGGAATATACTAGCAGTAAAGAGGAGAAAATTTATGTTCTAGAAGCTGACCTGTCATTCATCCTCCACCAACAGGGCTTTGTCCTTAGATCAGTTCCCGATAAAAGGAATAAAAAAAGGAAACAAAAAAAAGAAAAGAAGCAAAGAAAAACAGAAACACTTCTCCAACTTACCAAGTACTTTAAAAATACACAGCCTTAATACAGTATCCCATCTTCCCAATTCCTGAACACGGTCTATCAGTACTCGTCCGTGTGTCGTAAAACACCAAATTAAAGTAAAAAGACCAAAATAAAAAAACCCCATACAAGAAAGCCTCCTCTCCTCAACAAAAAAAAAAAGGAAGGAAAATACTAAGAAAAGGAAAAAAAAAAGAAAAAAAAAGTACTCTAATTAAAAAAAAGAAAAGATTAAATTACACAGCGCTGTTTTTTTCTCTTTTTCCCCTGATCGGGATTCATTGCTTTTGCTTAACTTATTTCCCGTCCACATCCGTATCAAGTGACCTTAGGTATTCTAAAGGAAACACTTACCCCAAAGTGTCATTGGTTATACCCATCATCAGAAAGACCAGAGAAAGCCGGGCTAATCAAAAATCAGATTTAGGTAGAGAGTAACCCCAAGTATCAGGATTAGAAGTAAGAAACAGAAACAGACCCCTCCACCATCACATCATTCTCTTTGAAAGCATATCGAAGAACCTCTTCATTGTGAGAAAGAATTGAAGATAATAGTCAAACAAGAAAAACACATCAAAAAAACTAAAAAAACCGAGCATGAAACCGTCAACTGACTATCCGCTACTACTGAGAGTGGCCAATGAGGTTCAGGCAACCATATCCGATCATGTTCATCCTCAAGTGTCTCTGTTAGTACAGGCTTTTATCAAATACTTAAAGGAACCCCGTTATCAAGCACCCCTAACTTTATCGGAACTATCTCACCTTTTCCACGTGTTTTATCAGGATCTTAACTCGTTGGTGATTAACATTTATACTCAATCAAATTCAAATAAACGTCAACTACTTGCATCTTCCACTTATTTCAAAAATAATCCAAAACAGTTTGATTACCTTTTGGCAATTGCCAATTATTCTAGCTCTTCCATTAAATTATCAAAACGTTCCGATCCTCAGGCCAATTTACAACTTCGAGTATTTAATTACTATAAATTTGTAACCATCATTGAAACAATTGAACGGGCTCAATTCGATCTTTTCAGTTCCTGCAACAATACCAATGCCAATAGTTTTATCGACTCTTTTTCAAAACCCCCAGTATCCAATGATGTTACTCTTTATGATAAGATTTTCAAGTTTGATCAGCGAGATATTTTGATCCAACTGAAATTAGATGCAAAATTGAAAATATTATTCGAATTGAAATTACCCTTTGCCTGCTTTAGTGAATCTGGTAATGATGATTCTCTGCCAGGTAATGATAAAATCTCTCAGTTTTTCACCAAGTTATCAAATTCAAATCCAATACTTTCTCGCATTCAAAAAAAATTCATTCAACTAAATCAAAATATTACCCCCGTGGCTAAATTGAAGTGTATTGCTAAGATTCAAAAATATGTCATTCTACTTCTTTCCGAAGTTTACGATGGTAATTTGAATAAAGTTAACAATGATGTATTATTACCTTCATTGATTTATTTGATTGTTTATCATTTACCTCAAATTGATGAATCAGACCCTCAAGAAACTACATCACTGCTAAATTTGTATTTAAATTTCACGTTTGTTCAAAATTTCTCCAATACTATCGAACCTTACAAAGTAGATACATCCCTACTTACGTCATCATCATCTGTTCTGTCCTATAAACCTAATAATAACAGGAAACGTCAATTGGCATCTTCATCTTTATCGCATTCATCTCCACACTCAAATTTATCAACTCCTACATCAACAACTTTCCCCAATGGTATATCTACCAATGTTAACAATTCGACTAGTAATAAAAAGCAACCTCCTAGTAATAATTTGTTTGAATTACTTAATCTTGATGAAGCAACTGAATTTAATCAAGAAGAAGAAGATGCCGATGTTGATTTTTTCAATAATGATAAGGATTTGATTCAGTTCCTTCAAAGTAGTTATTTGAATAATGGGGAATTGTTGTATTATTTGACCAACTTCGAAGCAATTTTATTCTTCTTGCTGAATGTTACCATTGATGAATTACAACAACAACAACAAAATGTTGATGAACAAGCTAATACCGATGATGTCTTACTTCATCAACCTTTGCATAAACTTGTAGATGCCGAACTCACACAACAATTTGAAGATGAACATATACTGAAACTGAATAGTGATAACTCCAAGAATAATAGTTTCACGAATAATACTAATTCCAATAGCCCTACCGCGATTCGTTCAAATAAGTCAAGTGATGATTTAAAAGCACAAGAGAAAGCTTTACGTGAAGAACTTGATGAAAATAGATCAAGATCAAGTTCACTATTCAATACTATTAGTACTAAATTGAATGATGCCACTTCGTTCAATGCCAATCGATCTCGTTCCAATTCATCATCAATTTTCAAACATGCAAGATCTAATTCTAATTTGAATTTAAATTCAAGTAAGGAAGCATTCCCAACTAGTCATGAGACAAATGTTTTTGAAAGTTCATTAATGACTCCCCCTGTTCATACAAATGTATCCAATGCCGAGGATCATGATATTGATAATTCAAGTTTATCGGTAATGAAGAGTATCCTCAATCGTTTCAGTCTGGTATCTGTTCTGCAATTTAGACCTTCCATTGAAGAAACATTGACAGAGCCAATTCTTGGAGTTACTGTCGATGATCATAGTACTCTGGGTAATACCGGTACATTCCATAGTCGATCCAGCTCATTAATGAATCGGTTATCACCAAATCATTCACGTACCAGATCATCATCATTGGAACAAATGTTTGCCAACGGAACCGCTTTCCCAGGTCAACTTTTCGGTAATAATGATGGTGTTATTAGTGAAGGTGGTGGACGTAATAATTCCACTTCGAGTTCCAACAGTGATAAGCGCAATTCAATTACTTCAAAGTTCACCTCAGGTGTTTCTGAGTTTATGACTAAATTAAATGGACCTGCTGGCACCACTACCAATACAAATACAGCTACCGGCACCAACACCAGTACGAATCCCATCACACCTTCATCCAATGCTAAATTCCGTGCTTCTGCATCATCTTTGCATTCATTAAATGAAGGTAACGATGATAATAATAACAGCCCATCCGATGATCACTCAATTGGAAGTGCCACTATTGTTCAAAAACGACCAGAATATCCTAGTAGAAGTCGTACTACCAGTTTACAAATTATGGATAAATGGTTTAATAATTTATCTGCAAATGTATCTGGCAGTCAACAACCACAGCATAAACAAAAGCAACAACTTCAACAACAAAATAGTGATCAATCAACTATTCGAGGAAGTCAGGGAATTGTATCTTCTACAAGAGATTTATCATCTCATGATGTCAGTAGTGTTGATTCACCAAGTGATGTGATTTCTTCCGACGTACCAGAGGTGGTTGCCACTAATGATGATGAGGTTACTACCAATGCCATTAATCATCCAATCACAATGATTGATTCAGAGTCTAATGTGCCTTCACTCTTTAGTGATTCATATCGTGAATTGACCAAGTTTCAAAATACTGACTTTGATTTATTGACAATTTCCGATTTAAGAAATTTAAAGAGCTACTACGATCAATTATGTAGTGAGTTGGTTGGGGATAAAACAGAACTGAAGACTAGTTATGAGGATCATGCTGAAAGATTAGCTGATTCGGGAGTTACAATCGTCAAAGGATTAAGCGACGATACAACCCAGGAAGACAATAAGGATGAGGAAAATCTTTAGTCACAATTTGATTCTTTTTTCCTCTTTTATTTCTTTCCATTATCCGCTCATTTATTTTTTTTATTTTTATATTTTTTTATTTTCTCCGCTCTCTCTTCGTACTAGCTCTATAGTTCGACATAAATTTCTCTGCATTATATCTAAAGTCATTTTCTTACGTTGGTTTGATGAAGACCGTAAAAAAAAAAATACTTTTGCCAAGTTGCAGCCAGAGTAGCCTTTTTCTTTTATGACCTAAATGGAATGCAGCATATCAGATCGAATATCCTGCATACAATTTATATAAAAAGAAAAAAAAAGAAAAAGAAAAAAGACGCTCGGTACGGATTTGTTTTTTCCATCAGATTCCACAAAGATACATAAAAGATGCTTTGGTTGTAGCTTATAAGTAGCACAAGACAGCATCACCAAAATTTATACCGTTCACATAAGCTTAGACATATCATTGTCCTTTGAAAATTTGATTGTTTTTGAAATACCAGTCATTGTTTATATCGTGCCCCATTTCCCTTCATCATAATCTTTTTACTTTCCTTTCTTATTGATGTCATTAACATTTGGAAGTAATGATTCCGAAGATAAAGGAAACGGATCTCCTGTAAGAGCTTCAAAGTCTACAGAAACATCACCCTCAAAACCGTCATATTCTTCATTTCAAACGCACGGGTCGACAACTGGAACGGTGCCAAGCAAGAAAAGAAACTCAAGCTCATCGGATCACGATGGTGCTATAATTCATACTGACTTGCCTAGTGCTAAGCGCATTAGACTAGATAGCTTATTACAGCAATTGAGTTTAGGAGAAGGGAAAAGTTCAAACAGAAAAAAAGCCACTGGTGGCACTTCCAAAATTACGAAATCAAAAAATAATGCCAGTAAAAGTCCTAGTCCAAGCTCCTCTCATATCAGTAGCAGTTCACCCGACGATAACCTTAGTTCTTCTCCAGACGATGACATAAGTGATGTACTCTTCACAAAGCCCAAGAATCATCCATTCATCTCTCAAAGATCTACTTCACCTAAACCACAGGGCGACTCACCCTCATTTTCCATCAATAGTAGCTTGAAGTTGAACAAGTATTCAATAATGAAACCCACATCTTCAAATGGTCCCACCATTTCTTCAGCATCCCCCTCTGCATATCTGTCGATTGACTCCTATATTACCGAAAAACTAATGCAACATTTCCATCACGTTGTTCAACTGGGTAATATTCTTATACACTGGTATCGCCCATACTACTTGGTAGTGTATCATTTCCAGAGATGGGTGGTAGCGTTATTCAATCGATTTCTCAAGAAATATCAACGGCGACAACAAGAAGAAAAAGGGTTGCCACCCACAAAGTTTAAACCATATCGGTTTTACCATAAAATTATGAATTTGATTCTGTCACCTGATATAAGTTTTAGTTGTCAAGATTTGGCCAATATTATATTTCAGGAAAATAAACTTGAAATGGCCCGTTTACAGGAAAAACGTCGCATAAAGGATCCAACAAGAGCCTTCGTGATAAATGGTGAAGATGATGAAGAGGATCTTGATTTGAAGGATATCAAATATAATTATTGGGATAGACTTCCCAACCTAAATAAGGACTTAGATATGGATCCGTCAGATCTGATGGAGTTTGATGAGTTTGGTCCCAATACTCCCAACAATTATAAATTGGGTAATGATAATGCATACGTGAAAGAGAATTGGAATCCTGGCGGTCTCAGAGTGCCGGACACGGCAGGCCCGATTGAATCGAACTATGGTCTGTACTATTACGACTACAGAAGTGCCACGGCTAACCAGACTACATTTATTGATAATGATGATGTTATGCTTGATGATTAAATGTTTTGATTAATAAGAGCCGGATTGTTCTTCTTTCTTAATTTCTTTCTTTCTTTCTTTTTTTTTTTCTTTTTCTTTTCTTTTCTTTTCTTTTTTCTTTTCTTTTCTTTTTTTTTTTTCCATTACCTTTTTTTTTCTTTATGTAACCCCAAGCAAATGGAGTACATTGCCGGCAATATACTAAGGCTGTTGAAGAATATGAATCAATGACTTGTATTGAGTAGTTCAAAAAAATCAGTTATGTGGTGTACGGAAGCAGGAAATCCTGGCGCGTAATTACGTAATAGTCCAAGAAGTGCATACAAAAGTGTAACCATCCTTATCAAAGGAGGATTTTTGACAGTATCTTGAATTTTTTTTTCTTTTACTTTCATTTTTTTTTTGGCGAAGGGAAGCAGATCATATTGCTATTAAACAACGACTAGTACATCTTTTACAAAATCCACTACAAGCCCATGCCATAGAATGTTGACGCAAACAACAAGCAAATTAAAGGTGTGCGAAACGAAAGGACCCTTTTCTTATTCAATATGTGATCTCCCCGATGACATTCTCTTACGAGTGTTCGAACACCTTGATTCACAAGAAACAATTTTATTGGTTGAACACCTCAAACACATGAATGACAAAATGACCAATAAATTCCAACTCAAACGCTTACTTAACTTTGCTCATCGCAGACTATATAAGGGTAAAACAATAGTTATATGTGATAATGCCCTGGGTCGTTATTATTCCAATTATGATTGTGTGTTTTCATTTGAAGCATTTCAAGACAAATTCAAACACAAGAGTGATTTTGAGGATTTAAATCTGATTATTTCAAGACGAGTATTTATGGAAACACGTCCACAAAGTTTGGATTTTAGGTTAGTGCGAGGATCTAATGATTATACCAAGTTTTTAAGTGACTTACGCCTACTAAATAAAATATTGGATGGCTTATCAACCCAGGGCGTAATACCCGAATATTTCCAGCATATATATCAACTTGGATTCTATTTAGACGGTAACACTATCACTTTAGAATCACCTACTTCTTTACTCACAGCAACCTTGAAGATCGTAATTACTTTGGTCAATAACAAAAGTGTCCTCAAAGATGCACTTAGTAATAAATTTAGATCACTCACTATCAAGTCTACTGATATTGGCAATTACTACGTTAGCCAGTGGGGGCAATTACTTGGTAGATTTGGTAACGTGACTACATTGGACCTTTCGGATAATATATTGAGACTGGATACTAATCCACGAACAGAGGGAGAACTGCAAGTTAAAGTTGATGTAATGGCCAACAGTTTTATATGGCCACCTCAATTGAAAAAACTCGTGTTGAATCAAAATTTAATAATATACGTACTGAAACAATTTATGGAAAATCTACCCAAAACAATCGAACATTTACTGTTAGCCAATAATCAGTTGTCCTCCATCGGCATTAATAGAGGAGAAGAATTTAATATCGCATCTAGTCTACCCAATTTGCAATCTTTGGATTTGGCTAACAACTATCTGATCTCATTGATCAATCCCAACACATTCAACGGACTAAAAGAAATGAATCATAAATTCACGTTATCAATACAAGGCTGCAATGTTGAGGCTGGTAACTTACATCATCTAAAGATGAAAGCCACTGAACAGGGTTTTACGCTTGTCGTATAATCGTGGATTTGGCTACTGCATATAGCGTCTTTTTTATTCTTATTATTCTTTTTTTTTCTTTTTTTTTTCTTCTACTACGGCACCTTTTTTTTTTTTCTTTCTTTTTCTTCTTTTTCGTTTGTAGTTCACTGAGTGAACTGCGATGTAAACCCGAGATTAGGTGATTGACAGGCTAACGGTAACTTCCGATCACCTGTGACATTATATATTACTTAGAGTCTTGTATACAAGATATTATATGTATATAACGAATAATATTAAGGATCAATTCATAATCACTACAGCTCAACGATGTTTGGGTGCTTGCAATTACTGAGATCTAGTCTAGGTCGGTTTCGACTGCTAAATACCACCAATCAAGCCATCATACAGTTGTCACCAATACGGTGGCTCACCACATTACCGGGATCGGGGATTCTGCGGGGTGCTCAATACCATCGTCATTCAACGAATCAGATACATCGACAATCAAATAGCATTGATAGATTCAACTTGCATATCATACAACATCGATTTAATTCATCATCATCATCATCATCATCATCTACACAACAAGACCAACAATCAAAAAAACCGAAGGGTTCAATATGGTTTGAAATCAAACGACTCTCACGTCTTGCGAAACCCGAAATGAGGGTACTCATAGCTGCATTATGCTGTTTAATAATCACTTCATCGGTTAGTATGTCATTACCATTATTTATCGGTAAGATCATCGATACTGCCAAGCCAGTCACCGAGGCCGGATTGGGTAGAGGTAGCGATGATTCAAATAAAGAATCTGAAAATACACTTTTGGGATTTTTAAGCCTGGGGGCTGAAAAATTAAAGGGTAATGATAATAATGAAGATGAAGAAGATGTAAAAATTTTTGGATTACCTCAATATCAATTTTATATTGCATTAGCGGGATTTTTCACCATTGGTGCAAGTGCCAATTTTGGTAGAATTTATTTATTAAGATCAGCTGGTGAAAAACTTGTGGCTAGATTAAGATCTCGATTATTTGCCAAAATTTTATCACAAGATTCATATTTTTTCGACGTGGGGCCTAATAAATTAGGAGGTATGAAAACGGGGGATTTAATTTCTCGTATTTCTAGTGATACTCAAATTATAAGTAAATCATTAAGTGGTAATATTAGTGACGGGGCTCGTGCCATGATAAGTGGATGTGTTGGATTATCCATGATGTGTTGGGTATCATGGAAATTAACATTATGTATGAGTTTAATTTTCCCACCTTTGATTCTTATGTCAACTGTTTATGGACGTCGAATTAAACTGTTGTCCCGTACTATTCAAGAAAATTTGGGAGACATGACTAAAGTTACTGAAGAAAAATTAAATGGATTGAAGACAATTCAAAGTTTTGCTCAACAAACCAAGGTTGTACATGATTATAATCAAGAGATCAAGAAGATTTTCCAATCATCAATGCTTGAAGGTAAATTAAGTGGTATTTATTATGGAGCCAATGGATTTTTGGGGAATGTTACTATGATTGGATTATTAATTGTGGGTACTCATTTGATTGGTAAAGGTGATATTACCTTGGGTGATTTATCAAGTTTTATGATGTATGCGGTTTATACTGGATCTTCAGTATTTGGATTAGGTAATTTTTACACTGAATTAATGAAGGGAATTGGAGCTGCTGAACGAGTATTTGAATTAATTGAACTGAAACCTAAAATCACTACTAGTTTAGGTAAAAAAGTGGGTGATTTATGTGAAGGTGATTTAAGACTTGAAAATGTTAATTTTAGTTATCCATCACGTCCACAAACCATAGTTTTCCAAAATTTAAACGTTAAGATTGGTAAAGGTGAACATGTATGTTTTGTTGGGCCTAGTGGTAGTGGTAAGTCAACCATTGCTCAATTATTACTTCGATTTTATGATCCCAATGATGGTCAAGTACTTGTTAACAAGCATGATATTCGTAATCTCAATCTTAATTTCTATCGATCTTCAATTGGTTATGTTCAACAAGAACCTTTGTTATTTAGTGGAACGATTCGAGACAATGTAACATTTGGGGTTACTAGTGCTACCGAACAAGAAATCGAGCAAGCCATAAGATTGAGTAATGCATATGATTTTATCATGGATTTCCCCGATCAACTTGATACACGTATTGGTGGTGGTGGAGGAGCTCAATTAAGTGGAGGTCAAAAGCAAAGAATATCATTGGCAAGAACCCTTTTGAAAAAACCCCGTATATTAGTATTGGATGAAGCCACCTCTGCATTGGACTCACAGCTGGAAGAGATTGTGATGCGTAACTTAACCCGATTGACGAATCAATCAGAGGGTGATGAAAGTTTAACGGTGGTACTGATTGCGCATCGATTATCAACGATTCAAAACAGTGAACGTATTGTTGTTTTGAATAAACGGGGTGAAGTGGTGGAAGATGGTATGTTCGAGGAATTGTACGCTGACCCCGACAGCGAATTGAACCGATTATTGAAAAACATCGAGTAGACGACCCTGTGTATATATGTGTATATGAATATAAGTAATTTCGCAGCAATAAGATTCATCATAAAAGAACAGAGAACAAAGAGCGGGAGATGTACGGGTTGTGTCATTGTCTTTTTTTTTTATTAACTCTACTTTATGTCCCTGGCGGTCCGCATCGGGCATAAGCGCACTTGATGCCACAGAAACAAAGGCAAAAATAATTTTCACATGCCAAAAGTAAAAAAAATAAGTAGCGCACACACACACACAAAAACAAAGAAGATCCAATGAACTTAAACAATTTATCATAAGATTTATCATCGGCAGCAAAGCGAAAGTAGCAAATATGGGCCAATTATTTGTGAGCATGTAAGAAATTAGTGTTTCGCATGACTATTTGGTTTGCTGTATTGGAATATTTTTGCTTTATTCTCGGTTGTTGGTAAGAGGGTTTGTAAGCGAAATGTACCCCATGTTTTGCCATTTTTTTTTTTTTTTTTTTTTTTTTCTTTTTTTCCTTTTTTTCTCGCTATATTTCTCTGTCTCTCTTTTTTTTTCTTTTATTTCGGTTTTCTTTTGTCTCTTTATTTCCTATTCTGTTCATTCTCTACGGCTGATTTTATTCTTGGTAGCCAAGGAAGCATGATTCAAAAGGATAAGAGGCTATGGTTGAAGAAAACAGTGGGTTTTAAGGGCTCAGTGCAGTTTACTCGCGGTACAGAAACCAATGCACCATATTGTGCGGAACTTGTTGTTTTGTTTTAACTCCATTTCTTCCTTCCTCTCTTCTCTTTAATTCAAACCGAGCTCAACATAATCATCAGTTTAGCATATTTGTAAAGGTTCACAAAAATGAATGAAATTAATGGGGCCGTTTTTGCCGGATTAGGTTAATAGCGTTGACATTGCTTAATCTCACTCCGTAAAATAAGGTGCACCACCACCAAAAACAAAAATAAAAAGCACAAAAACAAAAGAAAAAAACTAAGAAAAGAAGAAAAAAGACAAAAGAAAAAAAAAAAAAAAAAAAAAAATAGTCTAGACAGTTTTACCATTTATGTCCGATCCGCCGTGACATTCTGTGTGCTGATTTTACGGCCAAACAGGACATCAGTGTCTTACATGGTTTCCCTTAACTCAAGCCTTTCTTTAATTAACTCCATTTCGAATAAGCTATCGCCCTCGCCCCCCCTGATTAGAATTCACAAGACAGTGTTATCTCATCGCTTTGGAATCGCTGCTGCTAGAGTCAGCCGATTATTTTCATTCTTGACTGCAATTTATATAATATTATCATATTTCCTCCACCATGTCACAACTAAATCACTCTCTGACAAACAATTCAGTTCAATCAAACACAGTGACTAATAATACAAGACTAAAATCTGATAATACCCCACAAATCAATTCGCAACTTCCGACCTCAAAGCAAAATCACAAATCAAATAAACGCCATCAACAACATCCGAACGAAGACTTGGTATCATTGATGTCGGATTTATCAACCTCATCTTCCGCTAATGGGAGTCAACCAATGTACAAAAAATTCATTCAAAGTATCATCCCTCCATTACGATCATCTTTAGCAATCAACAAATCTCCTCCCCCATCTCCATCACAGGAACTACCACCATCACTACTGCAAAATAAAAATCATGACACTACCACAATTCAAACGGAGGCACCACAACTCCCAAATACCGTTCCGCAGTCTCTTAATGATGTTTTACTATTCGGAAATATGACTACTCCCGAAATCTCTAGATCAAGCCACGATGATAATGATAATGATAATGACGATAACCCCACCCTTACGACTAATGATAATAACCAAAACAATAAAGCTTCTTACAATAATAATGATAACAATATTCATAATAATGATAATGATAACAATATTCATAATAATGATAACGACAACAACAACCATAATAATAATGATCACAACGAGATTGACGTTGACATTGCCCAACCCATTGGTGAGTCAACCACTCTGAATTATTTTCTCAACATGCTCACCACGGCATCGGTTTATGCCGGTATCGGCAGCTTGGGTAAATTACGTAAACTTGCACAACGAGATAAAGAAATGGGAAGAAATTGTCCGGAATATAAAGATGTAAGGCTCCGTCATGACAGTGAACAACTTGATAGTAGTAATACAGAAACTTCAACCTCAAAACCATCCAAGAAACAGCGAGTGCCATCATTCTTGGGTTATGGAGTGTTTGAAAGTGATTCTTCTTCAGATGATAGCGATGATGAATTCGAGTATGATGTAAGTGATGATGTAAGTCATGGGAATTATAATGACAATGAAAAACATCACGAAGAAGATCTCAATCAATATCAACCACCATCCCCTCAAATTGAAGAAGCAAATCACGAACAAAAATTCCAAAAATCAACTGACTCATCTCCTGAACCTCAAACTGATCCAACGTCAACAGAACAAAGTAGATGTGAGCTTGATGATGAAATTTATGATCCTTCAAGCTGGACACCTTTCCAAAGATCGGTTGTCGAAAACATGGATCCACATTCAATTGAAGAAGGAATCTTGGTGAAATCAAAGGAGAATGAAAATTTGACAAATACAAGAGATCAAGAGTATCAATCAACAAAATTAAGAATTAAAAAGGAAAAACTTCGATTGAAAATTGCCGATAAATTACAAAAAGTTTTTGAACTTGATGATGATGATGTATTTTATCGAAATTATGATAATTGGTTAATGATGGATGTACTTTTACAGGGTCACCTTTATTTAACTCGCAAAAATTTACTTTTTTTTGCATTCCTTCCGGCTCCTGGTACTGCCGCTGGGGGTCAAAATTTACAAAATCAACAACCTAATCATGGTTTAGCCACCAACCTAGATGATTCATACTTGGTGGTCCATACAGGTGCACTCGGGATGAGAACGGCCCAGTATGGTGATTCATTCTTCAGTACCCTTATTACTCATCGATTTTGGGCCGTGTTGCGTGAAGAAACCCTCACAATTTACAAATCTCCTACTGATTTATACTTCCCCATGTTTGTGATCGATTTAAAGAGTGCGTATCGTGTTGAGATTATTGATAAGGATGTTGCTACCGCTAATGTTTCTTCACCTCCCCAAAGTAATAATAACAATAGTTCTGGCACTGCTTCCCCATCGGCATTCTTATCTCCCAAATTTCGTAGTAGACGAAACTCATCTCTGGATGGAATTAAATCACCACGACCTCCTATGAGACATAGAAGTTCATCTGATTACTCTTCCAGTACCGATGATGAAGGTTCAGAAGCGGCCAGTATGGTGATGCACGATACAGAGGAGAGTACTGATCATATTTCCGGTGGAGTATGGTTTAAACTTTTAACAAAGAAGAAAACCTATAAATTTCATGCGGATAATTTATACTCTGCCAGACAGTGGTCAAATACGTTGACCAAATTATTATTTCAGATTCATAATGCAAACTCTAGAAATGAAGTTCTTATCAAAATTCCCATTGAAAATTTGATTGATTTTCAAAAAAGTTCTATTTTGTCAAATGCAGCACAAGAAACTGATGAAATGGATGAGGAAGTTCCTTTGAGTTTTGCCATTAAGTACTTGGAGGAAGAAGCTTCAAGTAATGCTTTAAATGCTAAAAGCATCAAACGTAAATTCAAAAGATCTACTCAGAAAAATGCTCTTAGACCTCAATTAACAATTAATTTACCTGATGATTATAATCAAAAAGGATATCTGTCAAAAAATGGTGAGGAAAAACCTCAGCAACCTTATTTTGACGTTGGTCAACTTTATTTTCTTTTTTTCAGAAAAGGTCATAGTTTTTATGATACTTTTAGTCAAATCATTCATGATCGAGCTGTTGGTCGCCAAAAAGAAAGTGACGATACATCTTCCATCCGGTCACTGACTGGAGCTGACTGGCTTGTTGATAAAGCCAAAAAGATGGTGCGCCTGCGTGCTGAAACAGTTGGTTCACCAGCTAAATTTTCTTATACCAAGAATCGGCCCATATCAACATTGTCACCAACTGCTATTTCTAGAAATACAATTATTGAACAAATTTCATCATTGAATGCAAATTTGATGAGGCCTGACGTCTTGAACACGGGAGATAATATACCCAGTGGTGTCATGTCTCCCGGTGGAGACGATTCTATGAGTAATTTAACCGCTTACAATCCATCGCCTCGTGGTAATGAAGATTCAAATAAAAGATTCAAAAAATTGGGAAGAACATTAACATCTCCATCAAGATTATTCAGCAAGAATAATAATAAGGCTGAAATTTCGGGTCCACCTTCATCAAAGTCTCTCAACGACTTTGGCCATTCTTCTATCCAACAAACAGACTCAACATTAGTGGATAAAAATGCCCCTGATTTTGAACATACCGAAATGCCACCTTCTACCCAGCAAAACAATACGATTCAATTACCACGTCGGTTGTCCGTTACGGGTTTGAAAAATTTGAATATGTCATTTGAAACTTCAAAACGTCGTCTCGATATTGCTGAGTCACGTTACAATGATGGAAATCAAAAAAATGGATCCAGCGAAAATTCACCAGAATCAGATACTAATTCTCTGAATGCAACTTCCGCAAATTCCCAACCTATTGCTACGCCATTGAAATTGAGTGATCCTTTGGAATATAGGGATGATAGTTGTAAAAAGCAAAATAAAATAAAATCTATTGGGAAAAGTATGAAGGTATTATCAAACATGGGTAATCTTTGGGTAGCGCATCCTAGTCACTATGATGAAACAGTTCCGGATAACTCATATTTTGTTCGAGATGGAGGTGCTAGAGACATTGCGCTACAGCACTACCGAGAACACTTCTCATTAAGCAATGATACCAAATTGGTGGCAACCTACTGTGCGCATTTACAAAGGGCAATTCCTGTTTATGGGAAATTATACTTAGGAGAAGATGAACTCTGTTTTAGAAGTTTACTTCCTGGAGTTAATACCAAAATGATATTACCATTAGGTCATATTGAAAGATGTTCTAAAGAAAAGGGATTGAAACTTGCCACTTCAGGTTTGGTTATAATTATCGTGGGCCAGGATGAGTTATTTCTTGAATTTGGGTCGCAGAAGGGTCGAGATGATTGTGAAATAATGCTTTTGAAACAATTGGAAAAATATAAGGGCCTGATCTCAAACAAGGCCAAGAAAATTGAAAATAATACCGGATTCAACGCTGATAGTTCAGGTGATTTTCAAAATGCTAATAGTAGAAGGTTCGCAGCGGCCAGGATTCAAAACGCAAGGCTCAAATTATTTGAAGATAAGTTAAATGCAGCTGCCGGATTAGATTTCCCAATGATTTTGGAAGATTCTCCATTTTTGAAGACTGAAATACGACCATCAACTTCATTTAACATTACATTATTGACTATTGGATCCCGTGGTGATGTACAACCATACATTGCCTTAGCTAAAGGTTTGATGGCGGAGGGTCATAATGTTACAATTGCAACACACGAGGAGTTTGAACCCTGGATTACTAAACACAATATTCGATTTCAAATGATTGCTGGTAACCCCGCCGAATTGATGGCATTAATGGTAAAACACGGATCTATGTCTGTGGCGTTCCTAAAGGAAGCCAGTGCCAAGTTCCGTAAGTGGATAAAAGAGTTATTAAACTCCAGTTGGAAAGCATGTCAAGGTGCTGATATATTGATTGAAAGTCCTTCGGCTATGGGTGGTATTCACATTGCTGAAGCATTGGGAATTCCTTATATAAGGGCTTTCACAATGCCGTGGACCAGAACGCGAGCCTATCCCCACGCTTTTATCGTACCTGATCAAAAGAAAGGTGGGTCATATAATTATCTTACACATGTGATGTTTGAAAATGTGTTTTGGAAGGGAATTTCGGGTCAAATTAATCGATGGAGAGTAGAGGAGTTGAAATTACCTCGCACAAATTTGTATAAGATGCAACAATCGAAAGTTCCATTCTTGTACAATGTTTCACCTACTATATTTCCACCTTCTGTTGATTTTCCCGACTGGGTAAGAGTGACTGGATATTGGTTTTTAGATGAGGGTGCTGATAAAGATTACAAGCCTCCAGCTGAATTGATTGAATTTATCGAAGCTGCACACCAAGAAGGAAAGAAGGTGGTTTACATTGGATTTGGTTCCATTGTTGTGAACGATTCTAAGACTCTTACTAAAGCAGTAGTTGAGGCAGTTCTCGATGCGGATGTTAGATGTATCTTGAACAAAGGATGGTCGGACAGACTCGATTCCCTGAAGAGTGACGAAGTGGAGATTGAGTTACCGAAAGAGATATATAATTCTGGCTCAGTCCCACATGACTGGTTATTTAAGAGAATTGATGCCTGCGTACACCATGGAGGATCCGGTACTACAGGCTCTTCATTAAGAGCCGGTTTACCAACAGTTATCAAACCTTTTTTTGGTGATCAATTTTTCTATGCATCTAGGGTGGAAGAAGTTGGTGTAGGCTTAGCTTTGAAAAAATTAAATGCAAAGAGTCTATCAAAGGCGCTAAGGACGGTTACTCGTGATACCAAGATCATGGATAAGGCCAGTCAGACGAGCGAAAGGATCAAGCATGAGAATGGGGTTTCAACTGCTGTTGAAACGATCTACTCTGAATTGGAGTATGCTCGTAATTTGATTATTGCCAAGCAGCAACATAATGAGCAACTGAGACTCCACGAAAACAAGGGCACACAGACTCCAGTAGTGTATGAGGATGAAGAAGAAGACGAGGTTATGAGTGGTGTTGATGATCAGTATGCTCTGGAATCAGGGACAGAATCAGACATTGATGACGACGACGATGATGAAGATGGAAACTATGACGGCCATGATGATATTGAGGATAGTGAGAGCAGTGAGATCGGTTTGAAGCCATCATATAATGTCAAATTCGATGAGAATGACCACAGGGGCCACAGTGGTGAAGAAGAAGACTTGACCAATCCAGTGCATGCATTTTCTAAAAAGGAAACAATGTTCAACAAGGACATCAAGGTTTCTTCTGATAAGAAACCCGAGAAGTCTAAGTGGTATCGTATATGACCATAGCTACTAAATATTTAATATATGTTTTTTATAGCCAATACAAAATTTCAATTTTTGGTATAGATGATAATCTTGCGGTGCCCTTTCAGTAACCAAATGGCGAATGTAGTAAAAGAAAGAATTACTTAATCACTCTGATTCGGCTAGTTTTCATAGTAGACTCAGCTGCAAATTCCTGATGTCGCAATCTCCGTCAAACCTGTAGTGCGCATACCAATGTTTTTCCTGACTGATATCACGAGGAAAAGAGTCATTAGCGCGTCAATCGAAAAAGCTGAAAAATTGCAATCCAAACCTGCTTTCCGAATTTTCTTTCTTTCTGTCATTTTTTTTTTTGTTCAGATATATCAGCTAAAGTAAATCATCGATACCATATAACTCGGTTCTTGAGATTTTAGATTCTAACAAGAAGCAAGGTGTCACATTCCAAAAATTGAATTGTGTCAATACATAGCTATAGAACCAGTGCCACACTTTACACCGCTTATCAAAGTTCTCCACAGTGAAAAAAAAATTTAAATCCCAAAGGAAAAGATAAGTTTACTTAATCAAAGACTAAAACGGGCGAATCCACTAGTGTTTTCATCAACTTCCAATTAGTCCAAATCATCAAAAATTCAGTTTGAGTATGCTGTCAGGCTCAAATCCGGTCTATAAAGACGTAACTGAAGAACAATGCAAGCTAAATCCATATGCATCAATGGTACCAGGTCATACCATTGTTGAAATTCCTCATTTCGAACTTGAGTGCGGTGAAGAACTAAATAATTTCCCCGTAGCATACAAAACATGGGGTAGATTAAATAAGGATGCAGATAATGCACTCTTGATTTGTCATGCATTAACTGGGTCATCTGATGTCCTGGATTGGTGGGGTCCTCTTTTAGGTACCGATAAAACTTTTGATCCATCTCGTTTCTTTATAATTTGTATTAATTTTTTGGGTTCTCCGTATGGTTCTTGTTCCCCAGTTACTATTGAAAAGAGTACTGGTAAACCTTATGGTCCCTTATTTCCCCTTGTCACTGTTAAAGATGATTTAGGAATTCAAAAATTAATTCTTGATTCTTTAAATGTCAAAGGTTTGGCGTGCGTTATTGGTGGTTCCATGGGGGGTATGATTGCTCTTGAATATTCGGCCACTTATAACGATACTGGATATGTCAAGTCAGTCATTGCAATTGCCACTTCTGCCAGAGCTTCTGCTTGGTGTATATCATGGAATGAAACACAAAGACAATGCGTCTTCAGTGATCCTAACTATGATGACGGTTATTATTATGAAAATGCTCAAGGGATCAAACCTGATTCCGGTTTAGCAGCTGCCAGAATGGCTGCTCTTTTAACTTATAGATCGAGAAATTCATTTGAAACACGATTTGGTAGAAACTTACCATTAACTAATCCAAAAAAGGTAAATCAAGCACAGGTTGTGGATACCAGTAAATTTTCAGAGGAACAACAAGGAATAAGGTTTCCAAGAACTCAAGATGAAGAAAATTGGCTTATTCACAATGAAGGTTCAAGATCATCCAATTTACCTAGAAAGAATAGTTCATCATCGATATCGAGTAATAAAGATAATCAATCCAAACCACAAACTTATTTCACCGCTCAATCCTATTTAAGATACCAAGGGAACAAATTCATAAATCGTTTTGATGCCAATTGTTATATTTCAATAACCAGAAAATTAGATACTCATGATATTACCCGTAATAGAGTGGATGACTTGGAAAATTTGACTGAAGATCCACTTCCTGGATATTTAGGTACTTTGTCAAGTCCTCACTTAGTCATTGGTATTGAATCAGATGGACTTTTCACCTATGGTGAACAACTTTTGTTGGGTCAACATATTCCTAAAAGTCAATTGAAAAAGATAGATTCACCTGAAGGTCACGATGCCTTCTTGTTAGAGTTTGTGGTTGTTGATAAATTTTGTCAAGATTTTTTGAAAAAAGAATTGCCTGAATTCTACGATGATTCCAAAGATAAAGTTGAGCGCTTCCTTGAGTGGGAGAAATATGTCAAAACAGTTGACAATGGAGGGAACTCTGTATTTGGTGAAGCTGAACAAAACATTACAAATTGGTGATTTTCAAGCCTATCTTTTTTTTTTTTTTTTTTTCTTTTAGCTCTTTTTTTTGCTGCAACTGATTTGACCTCCTTGCCACTCTTAGTTTCGTCAAGCTACTTCATAGACTTAGATATTATATGTAAATAATCAATTTTCAATTCGTCACTTAATCGATATTTTAGTTGTAATATAACTGCAAATAAATCATAATCCTGCACACAGAAAGTCTTCTCAGCATCGTAGGTTTTTTTTTTTTCGGCAGTCATAAAGGCCGTCTTCAGGTACTCTTCACAATTGCTAACTCTGTCATTAGATAACATACTAGCATAAGAAATGACCGACAATACCTGCATTTCTTATCAAATCGATAAACTCCCGTTGAACAAATGTCCTCAAATTATACACAACTATGTTAAAAGTTATCCTATTCTTGATAAGGTTACAGTTATATCCAAGACTTCCAAGCTTGAGAATACATTGACTGAAGCAATGCATACTCAAATAAAATCATACTCAGATTTCCTTAAACTTATTAGTAATTTACCTTTACCAAACAAATCAGACCAATTCAAGGCGGCTTCAATTTATGCAGTGTCAAGTAATGATTACCTGGAACCGTATAATCAAATCACGTATCAAACCATCAATGATAATTTAAATTTTGAATTAACTGAATCTGTATTTAGACATTTACCATTTTTCAATCGATCCAAAAAAATTTTTATTAAAAAAGTGATACCTTCTAAGAATTCCCATAATTTAATTACAACTTTTCAATTTACAATTAACCGAAGTAAACTTACAGATGATGTAAAACAATTAATTTCTCAAGTTTTCGAACAAGTTGATTTAAAAATCATGACTTTAAATACTCCGGAATTAAATCAATATTTGACTCAGTTGAATATCTCACTACAATCAACATCAATTAAAACCAATTATCTCAATAATAAAATTAATGTTACATCATTAGGTATTGATTTATTACAAGTTGATGAATTAAATGATTTTTATGAATTTTTAACATTAATTCATTTACAATCACGTCAATTAACGACCGAATTAAATTCAGTTATAAGTATTTATCAACCACCACAATTAAAATCATCATATCCAATATCACATCCACTTTTACATCAACTGATTCGAGATATAAATTCAGGTATACTATTTGAATTATTCAATAATTCAAATGATTGGATTAGTATTTCTGTGAATGCTGGTAATACTCATTTACTTATATTTAAAGCTCAAAGTGAACGAAATTACATATGGAGAGCACAATAAAATGAATTTTTATATTTATTAAAGTGAAGTTATCATACCAAGGTCATGGGGAAAAAATTATATACAGAGTTGTCATTGTTTTTTTTTTTTTTCAATTTTATCTTTTTTTTTTTTTTTTTTTTTTTTTTTAAGAAGTTCGTTCTTTCACAGCTGGCCACCATCATGAAAGAAATCTTCAAATGCCATTCGATCAAAAATATCATCTGAAATAGGAGGAAATGGAGTCATATTACTAAAATCTAATGTTGGACCAGCAGGTCCAATACTTGCTTCACCATCTGAATTTGGAACAAAATTATTACCCACCATGGGCAGATCAACTCCCGCACCACCAGAGGCACCGGCGGCGGAAGCAGCAGCAGCAGCACCACCAGAAAATTTAAATCGAGAATCATCTTTAACTGTCATCATTTGAATCCATAAATCATCAATTTGAGGATTTGGGATACCGGTAGTTTGAGGATTAAAACATTGATTGAAAAGTTCATTATTTTCTGTTGAATTAGAAGTAGTTGATGCAACACTACCGGTAGTATTAGGTAATGAAGTAGTAAAATCATTTGATGAATTTGTATTTGAAGTTGAAGAAGTATTATTTCTTGATGATGATGATTTTGGAAATGAAGTTGAAGTTGAATTACGAGATGAATTTTCACGTTTTTTATCAGTAACTTTTTTAAGAGCAACTTTAATTAAATCATTTAATTCTTCAATCATTGAAGTTGAAAAATTTAATAATATTGGATCATCTTTATGAATTTGATAAAGTTCATCACCATCAATATATTTATGTAAGAATGAAGAAGCTTTAACAATTCTCCAAGCATAATAATAACGACTACTTAAAGTAGTGGCAGTTTCCAAAAGAACACTTAAACATTTCCAAATTAATTTCATTAAAGTTTCAAGATTTTTAAAATGTTGATAATAATTTGAATCTGTTCGTATTCGATAAGTATGATCATTAGTATTAATAAATTGAAACATTGAAAATCGACATCTCATATATAATGCATGACAAACAATGATCGTTTTATGAATTAAAGCTTCAAAAGAAGGAGTCATAAATAAATCAGTTGAATTTCTAAAAATAAATGTACTTCGATCAATTAAATCAGCATATAATGGTAAAAAATTAACAATACAAATAAAGATCATTTTTTTCATATAAAAAAATGCCAATAATTGATTTTTTTTCAAATCATAATAATTAAATAAATGAAGATGAATACTACAAAAAAAGAAATTGGCCATAAAAAATATTTTAATTTTAATACCTTTTGAAGCCACCAATTCTTTTTTCAAAGTATCTTCATTCATATGTAAAATTAATGATTCACCAAACATATCAATTAAATAATCTTCATAGTCATTTAATTTTAAACAAAATTGTGATAAATTAACTGGATTTTTTAATGAAACAATCATATTAATTAAATCTTGAGTAGCTTCTAAACCCACGGCCGTTCTTTCAAACATTTTAACCGACATTTGATCTAATTTAGTATCTCTAACATTTTCATTACCTGATTTAATATAAGGAGGTTTGGTATCAAAAGCTTCTGGATGAGTTAATAAAGGAGTACCATTAATTAAAGCATCATTAATATCAATCACAATTAAATAATACCAAATTTTACGACATAAATTATTAAGTTTAACATCAGGTAATTCATGAGGAAATAAATCAGGTTCACGATTTAAACCCATAGAAACTGCCATTTGAATTAAAGTACCGGTGAAAATTACTGAATCAGAATTATCACGACCTTCACCATCTTCTGGTGAATAAATACGATAAAGTCGAGTGAAAATAGCCAATTGTAATAAAGGTAAACCCAAAGTTTTAACAAGATTAAATTGTTGTAAACACATTAATGAAACATCAACAGCATCAATACTAATAACATTATTTAATAAATATTTAATTTCTTGAGCTTTTGGTGAAGGATCTGAATTTAATAAATTAGCTTCATTAACACTTGCTGAATTAGTAAATAATGTTAAATAAGAAAATCGAAGTACAAGTAGGAGTGTACCTAAATAAGTAAAATCAAATTTTCGATCAATTCTTAAATTAGTAATTTTTTCATCATCATAACATTCATTACCAATAAATCTACTAATATTAGATCTAAAATCTTCTTCATCTAATAATGGGAAATAAGGATAAATATGACTGAAAAATCGATTAATTAATTTCCAAATTACTTTTTTTGTGGGTAAAACAATTTCAATTTTATCAATAAGAGCTAATTCTTCATCAATTCCACCTTCATAAAACATTAAACCTAAAGACATGGCTCTAGCATTAATTTTATTTTTAGCACTAACAGTATCAACAATTCGATTTGAATTTAAATGATAATTTTTAGCAGTATATGGTTTCATATCATCACTTAAACCATCAGTTGATTGAACTTGACGTTGAAAATAATCAGTATCTTTATTATCAACGGTAAATACTGCTTGTTTTTGTAATTGTTTAACTTTAAGCATATGAGACCATAATTTATTTAGTGCCAAATCATTTTGTAGTAAAGATACCCAACTTAAAGGACCAAAATTTCTTCTTTTTGAATTTGACAGAATAATAGGACATTCTCGATTATAAAAAGTATAATAATCATCATTACTAGCAGTAGGATTATAACCAAACAATCGTTCACAACCACGAGGTAGTTCACTCGAATTAGAAGACGGCAATTTATCATTCAAATCATCAAAACCAGCTTCGTTATTATTGATTGATTGTTTTGGAGGTGTTTGACCTGATTTGAATGAATTTTCCAATGAAACCAATTTTTCTTTTAAAATTTTAAGTTCATCATAAACGGCAGAATTGGTGGAAATATTGGAATCTTTGATAGTGGTGAGTTTATCGTCACTATTACTATGAGATAATGATTTATCTGAATCATTGATGGGATTTATTGAAGGTCTTTGCAGTTCATAAATACATTCAACCGAAGATTTGGTACAAGAAGAACAAGGATTCCCTTTATCACACTTGACTTTTCTTTTTTTACAAAATTGACAACTAAGAGAAATTCTATGTCTCTTCTTTTTTGGTTTGGTGATACCCGCACTATCGAATTCGTTATTCAGCATTGTTTGTTGTTGATATCAGCCGTATAAGAAATGAATGAATAAGTAGATAGGTTCATCAAAAAAATCAGGAGCAATTGAGCCGAAGAATTGATACAATCAATCCTCTAGATGAGATTAAACTTTTAGATGATTTTGATCAATCAAACACAAAAGTGCATTTATTTATATTCTATTTTTTTCTCTCTTTCTGCTTTTTATTTTTTTTTTTTTTTTTTTTTTTGTTTTGCTCGTTGTGTTTATTTTTTTTTGTATTTGATTCTTTTTTATTTTTCAGTTTTGGTAGTTCTTTTTTTTTTTTTTTTTTGTTCTTTTTTATCTTTTGGTGGTTTTGCTGCTATTGTTATTTTTTTTTTTCCACTTGGTAAGAGATAATTTGTTTTGTTTTTCTTCCGTCTGAAATAGAAAGGATTTACGAGAATTGAATGACTCATTCACAACTTGAATCTAAACAACTACACAACTACCCTTTGGTATTACATGCTACGGCTGATTGACACAGCCATATCAAACAAAAGCAAAAAAAGAAAAGGGGTACAAAAATAAGTCTATTTTCATGGTTATCCTTTTTTTTTTTTTTTTTTGCCACCCATTTCACCCATTTTATTGTCGGCTTCTCCTATTAATAACAACGGTTGGAACGGCTGTACTAAAAATAACATTGGGTTGGCCCAATACGGATTCACACAAGAAGCAATCAGTGATTGATAAAATGTAGGAGGTTTTGCCACCCTATTGTATTCAATGATGATTGAAAAAAATAAACAAACCAAGCGTGTCCGTATTCGTCCGTATTTGCATCTGCTTTTACGCTGGTCGTGTTCTCCTGCCGTTTGCGGCGATTTACGACACGACTGCCTGTTCCGGCAATCTATCGCATCTTTTGACACCTCCTGTGCAGTTTGCTTTTGTGTACGGATCTTTTGCGTGTCGCGGGGGGAGCAGGAACAAAAAGGGAGACAGAGACAGAGACAGAGACGGAGACATAGACGGCAACCATAACCACAAAACAACCTCTTTCCCCCCCCCGCTTGATAACCACTTCTTGTTGACCTCATCAAACCACCGTCATGTCAGCCAAACATTTCCAATTGCTGTTGATTTCATCCACTTTGAAAGATTTGGGCTACCCTGATTTGGCCTACCATATAAATTCCAAGCTAGTTACCCCGGATGAGTCCACCACCAATACCCCCATCAATGCGGTTGTTTTATACTTTTATCAAAATATCAAGTTAGACAAGTACGATGAGATTTTAGATTTTTTAACCCTGATTACGTCGGATACTTCCAATGATTTATCAATTAGTCAGGATGATTTATTTCAATACCTACAACAATCACCCGATGATTTCAAGGCTTGCGTATCACTCATGATTTACCTTATTCATCGATTTATGTTTTTATCAAAAATTATTACATTATCATTTGATGATACTCCATCATCAAATGAGGTTGAATTACTTGGCATTTTGAGAAAACAACTATCATTTTTGAATAATTATAAATCAAAGTCCTTAGGACAATTTTTCACGCCATATTTGATTGAACATTTATCATCACAATCAATTGCTGATATTCTATTACCATTGGCATTACAAAGTCCCATTCATCCCAGTTTGATTGATTCTTCTATTTTCAATCATCAAGTATTATTAATTGATGATTTACATCAAGTACTCGATGTTGATTTAATCAAACAATCTCATTTTGATACTAAATCAATTTATCTTACTCGTTTAAAACAATGTTTACTCTTTCACCTTATTAAATTTGAAGATTTCATCTCACTTCAAAATGATGATAAATCAAATTTTCACCCAACCATACCTAAAAATTATCTTTCTACCTTGATTCAAAATTCAACTCATTATATTGAATCTAAAATTTTATATTATTTATCACCACGTAATTCATTTGATACTTTATTATTATCAACCACTTTCCCCAATGGTGCCGATGCTTCAAATTTAAATCAATTACAATCATATTATAAACAACATTTCCCCACTAAATTGATTCATCAATTATCAGATCATACCGATGAAGCTTGGTTTGCTAAATTTTCTCCCTCGGGTAATTTTCTTGTTTCAGGTTCATTGGATGGTACTCTAATAATTTATGATGTTCAAGATAATTTTAAAACTTTAAGTATCTTGGATAATAATACTGCTGATCATTCTCAAGTTTTTGTTAATAATAGTTATGAACCAACCAAGGTTAAAAAAAAAGCAGTGATTTATTGTTGTTGGGATCCTCATGAACAATATTTGGTGGCTTGTTGTTTAGATACCATTATTAGAATTTGGTATATAGGTGATATTACCAAACAATCACCAAATTTACAATCACGTAGAACTACTCGTTCAATGGATAATCCCATTGATAAACCAAAATTAATTAGTTGTTTTACTTTGGGTGAAAAATTAAGAGCTTGGTCTTGTGAATTCTTACCTTTACTGCATCCTTGTTATCAATCTGAAAATCAATCAAAAATTTTTATTATTGGATCTCCTGATAAAAAATTAAAAGCATTTAATATTAAGGGTGAAGAAGTTTTTGATTTTTATTCAGTTGATGAAGATATTGATGATACTACCGATGTTACCAATACTGATAATACCATTCCATTACGTACTTCCGGTTCTGACCTTCACTTGTATCGTCGATTTAATTCACATCCTCGAATTTCTTCATTAACTACACCAACCAATGATTCTGAATCAGAAAAATCAAATGATAATATCAATAATAATAATAATAATAATAATAATAATAATAATAATAATATAGCGGGTAAAAATCAATTTAATCGAATTAATGATTTAACTATTACACCTGATGGTTCAATATTAATAGTTGCTAATAATGAAAAACAAATTAAATTTTATTCAATACCAAATGATTTAAATGATGCATCAGCAACAACAAAATTATTAGCCACCATTAATTTAAATGGTAGATTAACTTCATGTTCAGTTAGTTCAAATGGTCAATATTTACTTGTTAGTGTTGCACCTGAAGAATTACAAGTTTGGGATATTTCTCAAATTGGTGAATTATCAATAATTCCTCCGGTTTCATTTAATCATATAACTAATCATCAACATCATTTTTTAACAAAGGATCGTAAACCTCCCATTTTGAAAAATAAATTATTTGGTCATTCTCAAGGTACCTTTATTGTTCGTTCATGTTTTGGTTATAAAAATCCCGAATTAAATAATGAAGAATTAATTATTACTGGTAGTGATAGTGGATTTGTTTATTTTTGGAAATTATCAACGGGTCAATTAATTGATCGAATTAAAGCTCATAATGGTCTTTGTAATAGTGTTGATTGGAATCATAATTTTAAAATAAATTCTAATAATAAAATTGATTATGGTAAATATTGGTGTTCAGTTGGTGATGATAAATTAGTTAATATTTGGGGTATATAAGAAATTTAATAAACAAAATTACATTCAATAAATAACAAATTACATATCAATAAACAACAAATTACATATCAATAAAAACATGTTACATCAATAAAAACAAATTACATTTTAGTCAGTAAAAACAAATTTAATATATTTTTTTATTTATTTAATTGAAATTACAATTCATCATGATTGTTTTCTTCTTCTTCAACAACAACATCATCATCTTCTTCAATGGTGGCACCTTGTTTAGCTTCTTTTAAAGCTTGACCATCAATTTGTAATCCACCACTTTCTTTAATAAATTCAATCAAAGAATCTAATTCTCTAGCACTTTGGAAAACAATGGATTCTCTAAATCCAGTCTTGGCATCAACTTTACCATTGGCAGGATATAATACTAAAGTTGGATAACCTTCAATTTCAATTGAAGTTTCAACATCATTGGCAGTATGATCTAAATCAGCAACAATAACTTGAGCATCTTTTTGATTTGATCCATAAATTTCAGCCAATTCTTCCCAAATTGGTGCCAATCTTTTACAATGACCACACCATGGAGCATAATATTTAACAAATACATCCTTGGTTAAATCTTTTAAAACATCATCATGATTATGAGTAACCAATTTAACCACAGATTGTGATGCAACTTCTTCTTCAGTTGGTAAATCTTCAGATTTAACAATTGGTTTTAATTTACCATTGGTAAAATCTTTAACAAATTTGGCAATTTCTTTTTCACTTGGACCTTCAGGGAATTTCTTTTGATCAATACCATACTTTTTATTATGTTCAGAATCTTGAATAGCAAATAATGGTACAATTTCAGCATCCATATTTAAAATTTCAGCATGACGACCAAATAAATTAGCATCCAAACCAACAAAATTAATTTTACCACGATATTGTTTACCCAACTTATTAAAAAATGGTTCAACCTTGGCTCTTGATTCTTCAGAGTTATAGAAATAATAACCTAATGGAACAGGACTTGACATATAGGTTAAATAAGTATCTCTATTTATATCACCAAAATAAGGTACAACTTCTTTGGTAATAAAATCAGATAAAGTTTCATCACTAACAGTTTTTTCATTAAATTCTCTAACATCTTGATAATCAGCTGGATGAACCAATAAATATTTGGCAGCCTTTAATTTATTTAAATTGATATTAATTTTTTTATTGAAATCATCAATTACTTTATCATCTTGAATAGAAATAAAATTCAAATCCTTTCTCTTGGCACCGGCAACAGCATGATAAGTTTCATTATGAGAAGCATCAAATTTAGAACCCAATACTTGAACAACAAAAGGTTTAGTTTGTTCATCTAATAAAGTATTAAAAGTTTCAACATCTTCAACAGTTTGAACTGGTGGTAAAGATTGTTTGGTCATGTAATCAACAATACCACTGGCTTCTCTTGGACCTTCATAATCTTCAACAAGATTTTCACCTCTAATCACTTTCAAAGTTGGGTAACCTCTAATACCTTGTTCTTGACATAATTCAGCTTCTTCAGTACAATCAATTTGAGCCAATTTAATATGAGAGTTGGATTCATTTAAAGTATCGGCAGCCTTAACGTATTCAGGAGCCAATTGTTTACAATAACCACACCAAGGAGCAAAAAATTCAGCCAAAACCAATGGATTAGCATCAATGAAAGATTTGAAATCACTGGTGGTTAATTTAACCACGGCTGAGTTTGGATCAGCCACGGCATCACCATCAGCAGGACCACTGGCGGATACCACGGAAACGGAAGCCAATAAAGCTGCTAAAGCTTGAGTTGAAAAATTCCAAAATTTCATTATGAATTTATGTGTTTGTTGTAGATTGAGCTACTAATTCGAAATTTGTAGCGTGGTGGCAAGGAGTGAATTTTTCAGTAGATTTGAAAATTTCAACAAAAATGAAGGGTGGGGGTAGGTATGGGATGATACGATATCAATTGACTAATGGATAAACAATCAATATGAAGACGATCTAATAAATTGCGTAAGTTTACTAGAGAGTGTTGGAAAGGAAGGGTGGAAAGTGCTTGGGAAAGGATAAAGTTATATACTTTTAGTAATCAATTTCCGTTGGAGTGTTTTTCCTTTCTTTTTTCGATTTGAGTAATAAAAATTACGCGCGCGCGTTTTCTTAACAGTTTTGAACACGCTGGAAGTTACCGTTTAACCTTTTCTTTTCTTTTTTTTTTTTGCCTTTTGGTGGTTTGGATTTTTTTGAGGGGTACGGGTGTTTGTGCGTCACACGACCCATTCGGTTCTCTATCAAAGAGTTGGGTTATTGGTTACAGGTCAAGGTTCATACATTAAGATTATCATTCATACGTGCACAGCACGTAGCATTATGTATATATATACAATCATCTAAGTTCATTTGCTTTGTCAGAAGTTGAAAGAAAAGAGACACTCATGACAATGATGTAGTAGCCGATTTTCTCTTTATGTGGTACTTTTTAAATACCAAAGAAATCTCTCCAACTATCCCATACATCCATTTCAACATCATAAATATATGCCATTGAGTGTCTTAAGCTACTTTGTAAGTATTGAGGTTGGAAATCATAGATAAACATCACCAATCCCCAAGTTAAAACGGCAAAATATTTCCAACTTTTATCATATATTTGCAGTTTTAATTTATGTTGTTGACCATCAGTTAAATCAGCAAATTTAATTTTACGATGATCAACTTTTAATGAAGGTTGTTGACAATTAAGATAGTAATCAAGAATGATTTTACCCATGGCAATTAAAACTCTCAGAAAACAATATAATGTAACTTGATGTGTTATACCAGGATGAAATAAATGAGGAGAAAAATGTTGCAGATAAACACACCAACCACCAATACCACCAGCAATGAATTTAATTAATGAAGTTGAATCACTACCAAGAAATTGTTCTTGTTTTAATATATTAACCAAGGATTTATAAATGATAGCAAACCCCGCTAATACTTTGGCATGATCTTTGGTAGCAGTGAACACTTGGTATAAACGAGGTTTAAGAGGACCTGAACGATAAAGAAGATTTATGACAAGGGCATGACTAAATCGAATTTTACCCCCATATACTATACCATTTCGTGATGAACGAATGATTTCAAGAATAGGGCGATAAAGTGGATTATCTAGCATGATCTTACGACTGTTTGTTGATGTTTCCTGATTGAAAATGTCGGTAGTCTTTATTTCAACGTGATACTTTACCGAGTATGAACAAATGGTCTATGGGCGTTGAAAGATGAAAGATCAAAGATGAAATTATACGATGAAAGCAAAACAAACAAAAACAAAAGAAAAAAAAAAAAAAAAAAAGTTTTGTTAAAATAAAAGAAAAGTGTGGAGATAACCGACTTTGACACCAAAAACAAAAAAAAAAAAAAAGAAGAAAAAAAAAAAAAATCAAGGGGTTGAAGCATTTGGTAAATGCACGCTCTTGTCTCATTCTTTTCTGTTCTTTGTAATGGCGTTCCTCGGGATTGATTATCAGGTGTATGGGTGTTTGTTTTTTGTCACGTGCTGATCACGTGTGCTTTATGCAGCAGGCAGCAGCAGGTGGCGATGATGATTTGGTTGTATGCAGTGCCAACGACTCTTTCATTCAAAAACAGAAAAGGCCTTTTTTTTTTTTGATGCAAAAACGGTTTGCAGTTTGATACAATCTACATGTTGTGGGTCCGCTATTTACAGGTTTGGTACATACATTATTACTCATTCACCTTTTCTTGAGCTGATTAAGCAAAGGAGAATAGCAACACATATGTTGACCTTGTCATTCAACGAAAGTGAGTCACACCTACAAGTCAGTTGTACGTCAATGACGAGAGGTTGATTTCTTACATCTGTAAATTCCCATTGGAAACTGATTTTTGTTCCCTCAAATTTTCCACTGTTTTTTTTTTCATTGTCTTCTTGGGAAAAATTGGTGCCAAAAAAATGAAGAGAAGAAAAAAAAGAAAGAAAAAAGTAAAAAAAAGTAAAAAAGTAGAGAAGACAGGAAGAAAAAAAAAGAAAGAAAGCAATCAGGTCCACAAACCCAACGGACAAATCAAATTTCATTTGAAAGTAGAAATGTGTAGCTGATGAAAAAATAGTTAGGGTGTTTATCACTTGATTTGTCTTTTTTGTTATGTATGACACTTCATACAATTGTATGACAACTGTAGGACAATTGTTGGATATTGGGTATTTGAATAGTCTATTGGCCCCCTGCTTTTCTTTGACTACAGTTTCTCTTGGCTCATCCCATCTCCACTTTGATTATACAAAACCTTCTGTAATACCTTTGTACCACTTTTCATCCTCTGTTTGTATTATAACCTTTTCATTACTTTCCTTTTTCGCCCACACACACCTTTTGAGAAGAACTTAGGAAAAAAGAAGAAAAACAAAAAAAAAAAAAAAAAGAGCACCAAAAGAAAAGTCCACAAAACCAAAAATAGTGAAAAAAAAGACCAGTCAATAAAAAAAAAAAAAAAAAAAAAAAAAATTTTTTTTTTCATCCATTCTGGTTCTGACTTGTATCTTTTCATATTACATCTTTTTCACCCATTCACCCTTTGCCCATTCTATTCTCTTATTCTTCTGGAATTTTTTTTTTTTTTTTTTTTTTTTTTTATTGACTGGTTTTTGGTTCTTACTCATTGATATTAACCTACTTCACCTTTGACAACCCTTATCATACACCTTTCAACCCTTCCTCCTTCCCCTTTCATCAACCCCTTCATCCATAATGTCGTCATCGCCATCGTCATCGTCAACAATTTCGTACGCCAATATCGCTGCTAAGGGTGGATCTACACCTCAGGATTCAAGTCCCGTTGCCGCTGCCGCCAATACTACATCAGAATCAGAACAAACTAGTAATACTACAGATAGTCCTGTTGTTGCTGCTTCTGGTGAAGTTGAAGGCGCTACTGCTACTGCTGCTGCCACCGCCACCACCACCACTGCTGCTGCTACTGAATCTGCCAAGTCTACTTCTAATGAAGTCACTGAAGTTGCTACTCCTACTGAATCTGCTGAAATCTCGGATGATAAATCTGAAACCTCCAAACTGACCGAGGTTTCTTCCGAAAAGAAGGAAAAAAAGGAAAAGAAAATTTTAGCACCTGCTCCAGTACCAACCAAATCTGCATGGGGTATCTCTGCTGCTCCTACTGCCTCCTCTCCATCGATACCTTCATCTTCTGGTTCAAATTCCAATGCTGCTACTATCAATACCTCTACCGTGTCTCCTGCTCATCTGAAATCTTCTCTTGTGGATGAACATAGGTGGCCTACTCCTGATAAAATATCGGATTCTCAAAACTCTCAAAATAAACTGAGTACTCCTCAAAAATTTATCAAACCTGTTACCAACAAGTGGGTTCCCATTAACGCTAAAGTGTCTCTTGCTACTCCAAGAAGCAGTCATAATCATCACAACAATAACCATAATAACAACAATAACTCCAGTAATAACTCCAGTAATAGTCAGTCACAAGGTCAACAAAAGAAAAAGAGAACCAGTGCTAAAAACAAGAAGAAGACTTCAACTGGTCCTGAACAACAGCAACAACAACAACAAAAGGGTGAACTGACAACGTCTAATAAAGACACTGTCGCTTCTTCTGCCACCGATTCTGCTAAGTCAAGTGATGCTCAACAACAACAACAAAAGGATGATCAACCTGCTAAACAATCTACTGAACCAGCTGCTGAATCTACATCCGCTAAAATTGAATCTAAGGAAGAATCTGAAGAAGATCAACAACAACAACAACAATCTCAAGATCAACAACAACATAACAACAATCAACAACATAAACAACAATCTCACCCTTACCAAAATAATGCTCCCCACATGAATAACCAAGAAGGTTTCAGACCAAGATTCAATAACTTCAATAACCAAAAGAATTTCAACAGACGTTTTAACAACACTGCTAACCCAGAAGGTCAACAAAACTTCAAACCAAGATACCACAATAACAATAACAACAACAACACCATTACCACCAACCCAAACAGTCCTAACAGTAATAGTGCTTCTCCAAACGCCTCTGCCAATGCTGCCCCTGCTCCTGGCTCTGGCGCTAACCAACAATCTGGCTACTATCAATCTTATGGTCCAAACCAAGGTTACCAAAATTACAATAATCGTCAATTTAGACCTCAAAATGGTCAGTATAGAAGAAATAACTATAATAGAACTAGTTATCACCGTAATGGTTCCGTTGGTTCTGCTAATGGTACCAACGTTCCAAATGGAGCTCCAGGTACCAATAACAATGCCACCACCCCTAATGGAACCTTCATTCCTGCTGCTCAACAATATCCTCCTCAAGCTTACGGTATGCCACCTTTACAACACGTTCACCCTGCTCATGCCGCTGCTGCTCATGCTGCTGCTGCCGCTCATGCTGCTGCTGCCGGTGTTCCACCACCATACTATGGTCACCCAATGCATCAACAACCTCCAATTCAAATCCCACCACCAATCTCACCTAAGCAAGATCCTCAACAAGCTTTAACTCAACAAGTTGAATACTATTTCTCTCCTGAAAATTTGATTCGTGATATTTTCTTGAGAAAAAATATGGATGCTCAAAATGGTTGGGTATCATTGGATTTGGTTTTGAACTTTAAGAGAGTTAAGATTATCATTAACGGTATTCAAAACAGTTTGGAAGTAAGTGATGAAGAAGTTAAACAAAAAGAATTAGATTCAATTGTATTGAAATCAATCAAAGCTTGTGAAAATGTCGAGTTTAATTACGTTGATGAAGATGAAGATACTGTTTCTAAGGTTCAACTTAGAGTTAAGGGTAATTTTGAACAATGGTTATTACCTGAAGCCAACTAATTTCGTTGATGATTGTTCATAAACTAATTTCCCCTCTCTATCTTTGTTTTTCCTGTATAATTTTATTATCGTCTTTTCCTCATGATTCCTTATTGCATATTCAACTTGCCTTTTTTTTTTTGTTTTTTTTTTTCTTTTTTTAATTAATCTTCTTCTCCCTTATCACACCATGGTTTCGGTCTTGTTTATCTGTCATCTATTAGTCATTGTTATAGTTCATTGTTGTTATTGATACTAATCTTTTTTTTTTTTTTTCCTTTTATCTTATACTTTTTTTTTTTTTATTCGTGTTCATCATTATCATAAAAGAATTCCGTCTTGTTGTCTGATATTCTTTCTACGATCATCAATTGCTCGAGTGTACATTGACCTTCTCACTTTTCAATTTTGTTGTTGTTGTTGTCAGTGTGATTATTGTCGTTGCGCCCTAGATCTCTGAAATCTACTCACCCATAGTTAGGCAGGTTGTTGTTGTGCCAGTACGTCTATTTATGAGTTCGAAGTTTGGGATATGACGTGGTTTGGTTATCAATTGAATAGACTTTCGGTGTCCATTTACTTTAATTTTCATTGTTTTTTTTTTGTTTGCTTCCGCCCGTCACGATTTGAATATTTTTCTTTTATTTTTTTGATTATCATTAATATCATCCATTCCTCAATTTTTTTTTGAACGAAATCATTGTTCTTAAAACAATTTAGTTCACAGGTTTCTGAAAGTTGTGAAGAAGTTCGACATGGTGGCTAGCATGCCTGATCTGTTGTCCTTGTTATCATTGGTTTTGCTATCTAGTTGATCAATCATACATGTGATTTGTGCATCTGTATTTCTTCTCCTTCCATGGGACTAGAGCATACGTTTAAGGGAACTAAATTTAACTGGATTTTGTAACCCTTCCTTTTTTTGCACATCTCAACTTGATAAGGAAATTTGTGGAAGTTGTCGCTTTAGTTCGGATGTAGATCAGCTACAAAGGCGCCATTGTGTTCTCTGTTTTGGGTGAAACATGGGTTTTGCTATTTTATCATCCTGTATTTAGCACTTTTGATCATTGTTTTGAGTTTACAATTACGTTTTCCTAAACTTAAGTCGCATGACTTTCTTCCTATCCTGTTCATCTTTCCTTCACATTTTACTTCGCTTTGTTTTATCCATTTCCCAGCATTTTATTCCTTTGACAAAATCTTCGAAAAAAATTTATTTATCATTGTTGAAAAAAAAAAAAAAACTGAAAATCCCAAAAAAAAAAAAAAAATAAATCCAACCTCATTTTAATATTTAAATAAAAATTCCAAAAAACCTCCAAAAAACTGCAAAAAAAAAAAAAAAAAAAACATATCTCTCATACGCTACTGGCCCTAACAGAAAGCAAATGCTAGCATGACTTCAAGAATTGAATTAAGGCTTTCTTAAAAAAAAATAAAAAAAAAAAGAATCTTGTCCAAATGTTTAAAGTGGGTGCTCAATTGAAAAAAATGATATTTATATATCAGTGACATGGAATAAGCTGACTGCCAATACAGTTCGATTTCTCAATGTTGAATGAGAACCTACTTGTACTCATTCTTGTAAATAGTACAACCTTATTTAAAAGGGTCATTTTGAAAAGAGTTATCAAAAACTTATCTTTTTTTTGTTTTCTTTCTTAGATTTTCGCTTACTCTATTCATATTATTTTCTGAATCAATTTCCTTTTTTTTTTTTTTTTTTTTTTTTTTTTTCTCTTCTTTTTTTTTGCTTGTAACAAAATTTTTAACTTTCTTTCAATACTATTAAATTCAAGTTAAATATATGTAATGGTGCAATAGAATCTTTTTCAAAAAAAAAAAAAATTTGAAATTAAATAAATACGTAAATAATGAACACAGCTATAACTTAAGACTCAAATGGCAATCGCTGTCGAAGTTCATAATCATGCAGCTCCACATTTGTTTCATTATCACCTTCAGATCCGAATTTTTCATCTCTACCAATCAGTTTATTAGTACTTCTAGCATCTAATTGATCCAATATTTGTAAATTACGAATAATGAAATCATCTGCCACTTCACCATCTAATTTTGATAATTCATCCTTTGGTATAATTAATGGCCATACCCATTCAGCACATATTGCGAAAAACATAAGTACCCCGGGGAATCCCACAGCACCTTTGGTTAAAGTTATACCAAATTCAAATCCAAAAGCAACAAGTTGTAGCACTAAATATATATAAAACCATTTTTTATTAGTTAAACCATGAATATCACGAAATACTTGAGGACATGTAGAATTATTTTCAATATAATCAGAATCCATGAAAAGGTATCTTATTCGATTGGTAATGATATTTCCATCAAGTCCCAGAATACCCATGATGAAAAATAATCCTGAAAGTACTGCTTGAGGAATTAATCCCAAAATTACAAGGAATGGTCGAGTCATCATAACAAAAGTAAGTAGACCTTGTACTGTATTGGTGATCCGTTGTTCCACAACCGATAAAGATTGACCCGTACGAAGATCATGAACCACGAGCGATTCAGTATGTAAGGGAGCCTGAGGTATAAGACCATTTGGTGGTGGTATACCAATAATTCCTGCAACCCCCGTGGTGATTCCCAATAGTAAGAAATCCCAATGAAATGAAGAAGGTTTTTTCAAAGGAAATTCCTTCAGTTGACACATGAGAGAAGATACGTTATGATCGAAATAAAAAAGAAAAGTTAGAAGAATAGCAAATGGTATTGCGAGAAACATATCAGCAACTGAAATGTTGGTTGAGGGCCAAAAATGAATAAACCATCCATGAGGTCTAATATCATCATCACCAGTGGTAGGTTGAAAAGATTTTGTAATTGGTAATCGTGCCAACTCAGTAATATTTAAATTCCCTCCAAAATGGATAAATCCAGTGAAAAAAATTACCGAGAGAGGAACCCCATAATCAACAAATACTTTACGTACCCAACCTTTGAAATAATGAAGTTGAGTACCAAATATTCTACTCCCTACTCCACACATCACCATTAATAAACTGATCATAACCGAACAGTATCCACTGGCAAGTCCAATGTCATTAAACTGATTACTCAAAATCAGAATACCCTTTTGAATATAAACTACCGAAATGAAGAATCCAAACACGTCACATGAATAAGTACTGATAATCTTTAAAAAAGATACCAAGTTAAATACGGCAATACCTATATGCATTAGCATTGACCATATATAAATCCAGCACATAAATGGGAAATATGGAGTTCCTCGAGGTTGAATCAATTCATATACAGTATAGCTGAAGATTGAAACTGGCCCCGTGACACCCACAATGCAAAGTGGTTGGCCACTGAATAATCCAAACACAACTCCAGCAATGGCTGAACTCATCAATACCTCATTAACCCCATACAGATTATTTGTTCGATCAAACATATCTTGGGCAAATGCGATTGCAGGTAGTAAATTCGTGAAGAAAATGTATGTTATGGAGGGAATGACTCGATAGTTGTAAGCATCGACGAAGTCCGATTTGTAGTATGGTAGTCTATTTCGTAGATCATTGTAGATACCATACCCCGCATAATTCAGCCATTTATATAGAGGCTTCATTTTTGTTTGTTTGTTTGATTATGTGGGGGTGATCTTTGATGGAAGAAGATTTGGGTTGTATCGTGCTGCGTTGGACACTTTAAAGTGGAAATTGGTACATGCAAGTGGCAAATATACAATATTTGTTATCAAATAGTTAATTCAGTTGATGTAATGATCTTCAAGGGTCGTAATTTACATAAAGCAATGATTTAAATTAAGTTGAAAAAAAGAAAAGAGAACAAAAAGATCTCATCAGCCTCTCAGTGTTTCGCCGTTAGTTTTTACCTTCGCTAATTAATCTATTTTTTTTTTTTGTTTTGTTTTGTTTGTATTATCAATCCATATTAGGTGTATTTGCGTACTGCATATAGGGTGACACGTGTGTGTCAAACCCCAATGGATTGTATACTTTTTGCAGCACGTTGAGACCAAATGACTACAATAGCCAGGTACACCTCCATCACCATTGTGATCACCTCGCTACTACCGTGTTTGAGACATTCTGGAACATGGATCAGTGTCAGGATGGAAAATCTATCAGTGGATATTAAGGTTAACGTCATGTATGGAAACTTCAATTAACTTCTGATCCAGTAACTTTGCTCACAATAGTGCCCTCAGTAACCACCAACGCTCAAGTACTTCTGTGAAGAGTCACAATAATACATAGTCATTATACTTGAACGAATGATCTGTCAAAGAATCATGACCTTTTTCAAGGTACAATTCTCTCAGTTGGGCCTGGTCTGATAACGGTTGCATTGTAAGCCACAACCTGAACACACCACAAAATACAGTATTTTAAAATTTCCTTCGGATAAATTTTTAAACCTTATTGTTATAAGTATAAAAGAAAACGTAAGCCTTTGCTCAATTTTCGTATGTTCACTTGTAATACTCAAATCCCCCAAACGCAGCATTTCCACAAATTTTGCTAAATTTTTACCAAACTGAAACAATTTCTGTTTTCATTGAATTCAAGCGTTTTATCATTCCAAAACTCACAAATACCCAGCTCAAAGCATAATGATTGAGCTAGTTGGACTTGCAGGCTTCGTTGCCCAATGTCTTTTAGTCATAAGGCAAAATTCAATCGCCACTCATAACATCGCTGTAAGAGAATATGAAGAAATTCAACGACTTCAGAATGAATTTGACTTGAGGCTACGGAATGCAGAGTATGAAATCAATAGGGTGATTCAAGCAGTACAACATACCAGCATTGTTGGTTCCCCACGTCCGAGCTATTGATAATTTTCCAATTTTGCCTTTACATTATTTATTTTGCTTCTCTTAGGTGCAGCTGTTTGTTGTTGCTGATGAAAGTCTTTCGATACTCAGGTCGATGACGTGTTTGCCATGCGAGTATTATATAGCGTTACATAGTTTAATTCAAGTCTTCTATTTTATTCGCCTCCGTAACTCACAGAAACTTGAGGTTATCGACTTTATCTCGAATAAGAAAGAAATAAAAAAATTTCAAAAGAAAGAAAAAAAAAACCGTCAACAAAGTCAACTGACGGAAAAAAAAAAACTTCAAAAGCAGCACAACTAAGATATACTGAGCAAATAAATTTTAGCTGGCTCTCTATATTTGAAGTGTGATAGCAGACTTATAGTGGACATTGCTTAAGATATTATTTGCAGAAAGATTTGTTTCTTGAAAATAAAGAAGAAAAAAAAAAAAAAAAAAGGAACAAGGAAAAACAGAAAACCCTGCAAGTGATTTAAAGAGGAAAGAGCACCCATAGTTTTTGAGATGGAAAATATTGCCGAAGTAAGAACATAGACCATATAGGGAAACAATTTATGCAAAATATACTATTTTGATGTCGGGGTGAAGGGTCAGAGAGGCATTTGAAAAATTGGAGACCACCTACTCATTGCACATTCCAAAAAAGACGTGGCTCCTCCAATAATCTAAACTTTCAGGATCTACCTTAGAGTAAAAAATTATGGCCACGGTGTAGTTAGTGAACTTAAATATTGCTGAATAAAATCAAGAAAAAAAAAAGACGGGGAGGAAGGAAGAAGCCTGTAGAATTCTATATGGTACAAGGCAAATCAATATAATTACAAATTCACTTTCGACGACTGAGGTAAACATACTTGCTCTCCTGGTATCTGAATCTTGATGTTGAGGCTTCAAAGAGGTATTCCGATCGTTTGCACTTTTTTTTCGTGCTCTCGAAATACTAATATTTCTGATACATTAAATATGGCGCCCTCATGGCCCGCTTTTATGGAGCCAGGTTGAATGTCTACTTAAGCATATGCTTAGTCTCTTGCGTCTTTAATAATCAAACTTTCTTCCACTTTTGACTTGGTGTGAGTTTTCTTGGTGAATCTCTTTCATAACAGAAACGGTCCCTTGGCCTAGTTGGTTAAGGCGTGGTGCTAATAACGCCAAGATCAGCAGTTCGATCCTGCTAGGGACCATTCTTTTTTGTCTTTTTTTTCTCACCATCACTGAGCTTACCTAGCCTCAATAATTGTTCGTGTGCAAGCTTTTGGTGTTTTGGGCGAGAAAATTTTTGCATTCACTCGAAATGTTTTCTCAATTTTTTCTTTTTTTTTTCTCGATGAGAAAATAAAGATGCGAAAAGGTCGTGCGTCGTTCACAAATTGAATTCTGAGACAGAAAAGAATTGGTGCGAGTGTCCCAAATTCTGTGGTTAAAGCTGGAACCAACTGATTTGATGTTTATCATCATTGATGTTCAATGGCCTGGTGAATTTACAAACTCTTCATAAGAGAACCAGAGAAAAGAGGAGGGAAAAGTGTTTAAAGTGACAATTTGATAGCTTTCATTATATGAAGCTTACCGTGATCCACATTGGTGCCGGCAATAGCTCACGCAGTCATGACATCAATTATAAAAAACTCCTCAAACAATCCCTCACATCCAAAACTACTAAGGATACCGGGGTAATTAGGGATATATTAACCGTGAGTAGTAAATTGGAGCGCCATGAACTAACGAATACTGGATATGGTTCCTGCCTAGATATTCGTGGTAATGTATCATGTGATGCAGCTATCATTGAGTGTACTAGCGACTCTCGATCCGAGCTATCAATGCATGGTATCATCGATCAACCTTTACCAATTACGCAAGTTTATCAAACGAATGAAAAGTTGAGACTACTTTATGATGATTCTACAAGTAGGTTTGCTCAATGGGGGCTTACACGTCCTATTACACTTGACTACGGTCTGTTGGCACAAATAAATCAATTGTTACAAATTGAGCAACAACCTGTGGAACTTAAATCATTGGTGCTGCGTCGTATGCGTAAAGTATATGACTGTTACATGCAGAATGATTCCAGATTTCACTTAACAGTGGCAGGCGAGGTACAAGATACCATTGGTGTCATGGTGGTAGATACCAACACCCATGAAAGAATCATCACTAGTTCCTCAGGGGGTAATTTTTTCAAACTTCCCGGTAGAATTGGATGTGCAGGAGTACCCCAATGTGCTATTGAAAATTGGAATAGTGGGAATTTTAGTATTACCAGTATGTGTAGTGGTAATGGAGAACAAATAATCAGTTGTCGATTGGCAGCTACCGTGGTTTCGGGTCTACGTCGATGTATTGAGGACAACCATGATGATTATATCGACTGGTCTCAGGAGTTGGAAGATATTGTCCGACTTGTGCTGGTGCATGATAAACCGATATATGCTGGCGTCCTTGTTATTATTGAGGATTATCGTACTCCGCGAAACAATCGAGTGGTATATTGCCACACTACGGAAACGTTCTACTTTGGGTTCAAAAAACAATGGTGGGTTGACGATGAGAGCTTACTGAGTAGTGAGAGTAAACAGGTGGAGATTGTTCTTAGTCGATTAGGCAAGGGAAGTAGTATTGTCAGAGGAGAATTCAAAGCTTAGTTTTGAAATGTGGAGTATAATAGAGTGTATAGACGTTGCATAAAAGACAAGTTCGGTTATGTCATAAACCTATAAATGCCATTTGGGTTATCTTATCTTTTCCCTCTTCTTTAGAATTCAGGAAGGGGTACTTTCATCGTGGTAGATAAATGTAATTTAGTTTACAAGCCAGAGAAACTGGAATAAAATTCAACTAGTTGTTCATACCTCTTTTTTTTTTTTCTTACAAGAGACAACAAATAATAAAACAGTGATTATTTAATTTGAGAGACAAAATCTAAGCTATACAATCTTAACGGGAGGTAGCGTGGACTTTTTGGAAAGCACCCTTTTGTTGTTGTTTGGAAACCTTGGATTGAGCACCGGAAGCAGCAGACTTAGCTTTTTCAGCTTTTCTTTCAGCCTTAGCAACTTTCTTAGCTTCCTTGTCCTTAGCTAATTTAGCGTCTCTGGCAGCTTTTCTGTCAGATGGCTTTTGAGATCTTCTTTCTTTGATTAATTCCAAAGAAGCACCAACAATGGCTCTTTGGTTCTTGGTGGTCTTTCTAGATTTTCTCTTGGTGGTTTCTTCAGAGATACCTTTCTTGTGTTGTCTTCTGTACAAGACGGTCCAAGCAATTCTTCTTGGGTTCTTTCTTTGTTGGAATAAAGAGGCAGATTTAGAAGATTGGAATCTGAAAATCTTGGAGTCACCTCTGACGAATAAAGTACCTCTACCTGGGTAGATCTTAGCACCTGAAAAGGAGTCAATTTCAATCTTCATTGTGTCTGAAAAAAATTAAGTTAGTATAAATGTTATAGAAAAAGGATTATATACATCAAGGAGACTTTCGAGAATGATGAGTAAATTGGATCGATACTATTGAATGTTATTCTTAGATAATTTGGCTAAAAGGCCTTAAACGAATGAGAAACATTGAGACTATCAATACAGGGCCAACTTTTAAAGGTACAATTTTGAGTGTAGCACAACGAATCTTCTATGGGCTACTGCTTGAGATGTAAACCACTTAAGTAGAACACAGTTGAAAGGAACAGAAGAAGGTAAATCATTGCTCAAGGATAATTTTATTTTACTTCACTGGGGTTTTCTCTCTTTGAACAAGACAGCCAGACCCCCAGACAAAGCTGCAACAAATTAAGTCTCTGGCAAGACTAGTGTACTTCGTTTCTCCTTGAATATTCTGTTTGGGCATTGGACGTTTGATGATATAATTTTCATTTTTCATTTTTCAACAGGAGTGTTGATAATATCGACATGACGGGGGGTTCACAAAGCATGACGTCTCATTCCATATCTCGATTCCAATAGTCTCTTTGAATGTATATGATATGATATATGGGGGGGTATATGACATACCTTATTTTGATTATGGAACTGAAAGAACTAAAAGGACTAACAACTAAGCAAGGGTTGAAATTTTTTAAAAAAATGTATACCACTTTTGAGCGAACAAAAAAAAAAAAGCCCGAGAGAAGAAAAAAAAAAAGTTTTTCCCTCACTGTAAGGGTGTTTTGGCTGCAGTTTTGGCTGCTGAGTACATGGTGTACGGAGTTCATTACAGGCAAAACTGTGAAGATGTTTGCGTGACTTACGTAATCAAACCAAAAAGAATAATGCTGAGAATTACACGTGACTGCCTGTGACTGCTAATCGTCACGCAGCAACATAATTGTGCATGCACACGACTCCTCGCGATTCTTACTAAAACCTTGCAAAACCGAAAATTTTCACATATGCGATGCAGACGAGGATTTTTTTTATAAAAAAGAAAAAGGGCCACATCATATTTATACTTGTTCTGTTCTAGTTCTTCATCAAATTATTAAGACCGGAGTGTATTAATACAATCAATCGCAGAGATGGTCCGTATACTTTTTTAAAAGCTTTCATAGCAAAAGAGAAAGAACAAGTTGGCTAGACAGGCTCGTTAATCCTTATCAGTTTTTATCATGAAAATTGAAGGATGATGATTATGTTAGCCACTTTATACTCCTGAACTGAAGTTCACTTGATGAACTCTCACGCCAGGGTATAATTATAACGGATATCTCGTAGTTTTATCTTTTCTATACTAAATATTGCTTTGTCTTACCACCAAACAATAACATTGAATACTAACAATTTATTTTACAGGCTCAAAAAAAGAATCAAGAAAACATTAACGCCAAGTTAGGTTTGGCTATCAAATCCGGTAAATATACCTTGGGTTACAAGTCTGCTGTTAAATCCTTGAGATCTGGTAAGGCTAAGTTGATCATCATCGCTGGTAACACCCCAGTTTTGAGAAAATCCGAATTGGAATACTACGCCATGTTGTCTAAGACCCAAGTCTACTACTTCCAAGGTGGTAACAATGAATTAGGTACCGTTGTCGGTAAATTGTTCAGAGTTGGTACTTTGGCTATCTTGGATGCCGGTGACTCTGACATTTTGTCTTCCATCAACTAAATTTACTAGTTGTTTGAAGTTATCAAATTGCAGAAAAGTCATGTTAGATTAAGCTGTACCTTTACATAATTTGCTGTCGTAATATACAGCGTGTACATAGTAATGCTATACTAATGTTTTCATATTTATCTTTCACCTCGTAAATTTTGTAGCGATTATATAAATTTGTCAAGCCAAAAGGTATAGCTTCTTACTATTCTGGGTTGTTATCCGGTTCTCTCTTGTACTTCCCTTTCCAACTGTTGAATCTCGGCCTCCTCCAATTGAATCATTTCATCAATGCTCAAGGCTTCCTCCGTCGATTGAGACAATGCAGTCAACTCTTTGGTTTTCTTAGCCGGTGATAGGTCCCCCATACTAACATTATGATAATTCAACTGGACTCTTTGCTGTGAAACAACCTCTTCTAGTTGGGCAATCTCCTGTGAAAGTTTTTGATGTTGTTGTTGCATTTCACTAATGTCAGCGTATAAATCCTGTCGATTCACCAAAGTAGGATATTTGGCGATTAAGTGAAGTAAAGAGGTACATATCTTATCCACATTATCTGACTGCATCACTGCTTCGGGAATTAAATTATAATGAAGTGATTGATTTTGAATCAGTTGGGATTGATGTTTTTTGGATGGTGAGGTAAATGGATCATCAGATCTTATACCTGATTTCAATGATGAAGACGGCAGCAGTTGTTGTTGTTGATATTGTGCTTGAGGAAATAATTGCCCATTATGATGTTGTGATTCCCAACTTTCCTTCGTAATCTCGGGAATTTTAACGGCGGTCCGTATGTGTGAAACGTTATTTCTATCATCGTCATCATCACTATTAATATAATCATTATACCTTTGGTCAACATAAACTGATTTACCATCAATTCTCTCTGGTTTCAATTCGAATAAATTTATGTGGGGGGAATCAAAGCGTCTAACATCATTTCGATTCAGCGCTCCGTTGTTGCTGTTGTATTTAGTCTTTTTCATAGCGGTTGTACTGGAAAATCCACCACTACTATATTTGTTGATACGATATAATGCTTGTTCATGCTCAGCGGCATCTTTTAGTAGATCCATAATCGATTCTTTATTGATGATGGCATTGGTGAATATACCGGGCGCTTGGAATTGATATGATTCGATTCGATGACATGAGTCATCTATGTCATTTAAAAAGGCGTCCAAGCCATGTCTTATATTTGCCATTGTATTTTTAGTGACGTTGATAAAGACCTAAACTCAATATGTTTCTCCGTTTCTTATTTGTTTTGATTTCAAGAAGGTAAAATAAATACATCAACACCCTGCATATAAGATGCATTAACCAAAAACAATCTGAGACTGAAAAAAAAAAAAAAAAAAAAAAAAAAAAAAGAAGGTAAAGGAATGCCTAAGCATTGTCATCACTTCCTAAACTATTCCTAACCTTCTCACTAAATCCACTATATATCATGTCATCAGATAATATAGAGCCAAACCTAGATAAATTTGCCAAACCAGGCAAGTCATACTATCTCGCCATAGGTTTTGAAGGCTCGGCCAATAAACTTGGGGTCGGTATCATTAAGCATTACTTGGGTCCTTTAAGTGATACCAACAAAGCCGAAGTCCTATCTAACGTAAGGGATACCTACATCACACCATCTGGTGAAGGGTTTTTGCCGAGAGATACTGCTCGTCATCATCGTAATTGGGTAGTTCGTGTTACCAAACAATCACTATTGGATGCTCAGGTAAAACCTGAAGATTTGGATTGTGTTTGTTTCACTCAAGGTCCTGGAATGGGAGCTCCGCTACAGAGTGTAGTGGTTGCAGCAAGAACTTTATCTCAAATATGGGGGATACCACTTGTTGGTGTCAATCATTGTGTTGGTCATATTGAAATGGGTCGAGAGATTACCGGGGCCCAAAACCCTGTTGTACTTTATGTAAGTGGTGGAAATACACAAGTTATTGCTTATTCTAAGCAACGATATAGAATATTTGGTGAAACTTTGGATATTGCCATTGGGAATTGTTTAGATCGATTTGCCAGAACTTTAAGAATCTCTAATGATCCGGCACCAGGTTATAATATTGAACAAATGGCCAAGAAGGGAAAACATTTGGTGTCATTACCTTATACCGTCAAAGGAATGGATTTATCGATGTCAGGTATATTAGCACACGTGGATGGATTAGCAAAGGATCTTTTTAGTGATAACAGAAATAAAAAATTGATTGATGACGAAACAGGTGAAATAATAACTCCTGAAGATCTTTGCTTCTCATTGCAGGAAACATTATTTTCAATGTTGGTAGAAATAACGGAGCGCGCCATGGCTCACGTACAAAGTAATCAGGTACTTATTGTTGGTGGGGTGGGTTCCAATGAGAGATTACAGGAGATGATGGGATTAATGGTTAAAGATCGTCAAAATGGTTCTGTTTTCGCCACTGATGAAAGATTCTGTATTGATAATGGTATCATGATTGCACATGCTGGTTTACTAGGTTATAGAATGGGTCAAACCAATGATCTCTGGAATACAGTTTGCACCCAAAGATTCAGAACTGATGAGGTTTTCGTGGAATGGCGTAATGACTAACATAATAATATCAATAGCATAATAGCATGTTTTTTTTTTTTTTGCTTCTTGCACAGTTTTCAACGTAGCAGCTACGACTTTTGTGATCACCTTATTTTTCGCTGGCGTCTTGCTTTGTCTTTCTATCGAGACACAAATTACAAGCTGCATTCTACAGCGTTGAGCGGGCGATCAACCAAAAGGATCTGGTTTTTTTTTTTCAATTTTCCATTCAATGGTAAGGAAAAGGAAGAAGGATCTTTTTGGTGTTATACAGTCGAATATAAAATCTCGGCTTCTAAAAAGGCTCTTGCTTGGTTTGAGCCATCATATGATTGCACAAAATCCACCGCGCTGGAGTCAGATACGGGTCATACACTTTTGCCTTTTGTAATGTTTTCAATAAATATTATCACAAACCTTTGTTCTTTTTCATTTCCGCTTGGACCAATGCATCTGATTGTTTAGCAATTCTTTTGCAGCCTCAGTGAGCGGTTCTCATGATATGCGAGCAAGCTTATCACTCTACGAAAATAGAGTTGCCACATCACTAACTTTCCTGTCGATTCCGTTCAGATCCTAAATTAATCACAAGCGGGTGTATAGTGTAAAATACGTAGATTGCAGCCTAACGCTGTATTTGGTATCCAGTGATAATTTCAAGCCCATACATCCCACGGTCGGAAAATGGCAATCATTTTTAAAGTGCGCCGCCATACGCAGCTTTAATTCTCAACCAACCATTTTGGTCACAAAACAAAAAAAAAAAAAAAAAAAAAAGAAAATTCGAGAGAGAAAAACAAGCACGGAGAAAAAGATTGAAAAATACCATATAGAAGGACTCAATTTCACAGACATCTATCACTCTCAAGTCTTTACAAATAATGTATGATTCAATAAACGTGATCGTGTTTCTGGGTTGAAGTAACATCTCCCTCATTGTGTTCGGATGTTGATCAATTCCAAGATCTACCATGTCTAAATTCAAATGAAGATACTAACAATTGATGTCTAGTTATAATGTCTACTGAACAAAAAGTTGTCGCAACTGCACCATCTCAAAACTTATTAAATGACAAGGTATGTTAAACTATGGTCGAGAAAAATGACCTGAATTATTTAATATTAGAAATACTAACAGATTCTAGTGGGATGTTGCATTATCAAATGCTTTAATCAAAACCGGTTTAGGTTTCGGTGGTGGTGTTTTATTATCCGTTTTGCTTTTCAAAAGAAGAGCTTTCCCAGTCTGGCTTGGTATTGGTTTCGGATTAGGTAGAGGTTACTCTGAAGGTGACTCTATCTTCAGATCTACCCATGGCTTAAGAACCGTTAAGGCTTAAATCAGTCTCTGATTATAATTTCCAGAACACCACGAATCAAAATACACTCTGCATGATATGTTGAAATAACTGTCACAACTATTTATTCGTACAGCGCCGAAAAGACTACAGAAAATACAACTAAGAAAACCATAAAAAAATAAAAATAAAAATAAAAAAATAGCAATAAACTCAATCAATCCAATGAAGAATTTATGAATGTTTTCAATTTTTTTAATTCAATTGAAAGAGGAAATCGTTTTATCCCAATTCATGACAAAAGGATATTCCTCACGACTACTAATTTCACTTCTTTTCCCCCCCAATTGTTTTCTTCCCATTTCCCAGACCATACTTTCACTTTGTTTGGTTTTTTTTTTTCCCCCTTTAATTTTCTTTATTGTTGATATGGGTTGGGAGAGAACAAAGCATTTATTCATACATCCTAAAATCAGATAAAAACAAATAAAAGTCATTTTATAACTCTTTCTATTGTATACTATTTTCTCTTGCTCATCTTTCAGTGAAGCTCGAACACACAAGATGAAGAGAGAGAAAAAAAGAATAGGCAGAAACAAGGTTAAAAAATTACAACAAGCATCCGTTTCTGATTTCGACGAAGGCATTGAAAAAGTATCGAGCAGATCTAAACTACAACAAGGAGGCAAATAAGACAACGTAAAAAATCCTGATTTTTCAATTGACAATATCGGCATAATCACGAAAGATTCGTAAATTCAGTAAATTCAGTAGAATCGAAGTATATACCAACTGCGGTTGGAAAAGATAAGAATATACAGTAGTAATACTCAAAAATGAATGTCCAATTGAGTAACCAAACAAATAGATCTACGAACAAACAAACCTTTATATGGCTATTTTCCCAGGCGTGTTATTTCAGATTGTAATGTGGAAGACGAGGGTACCTTTGAAGGGCTCAAGGGCAAATTACAAGGATTAGGTACATATGATCTTTTTTTCTCCCACGGTTTGATATTTTGGGTATTGCATTTGAAGAGAAACTAGGACTAAACAAGTATAAAACAAGAGTTTGATGATTGTTTTACCATGATGTCTCAGTTTGATAGTTTTGTAATTGTCACAGAATCTCAAACCTCTCCAGAAAAAGCTCACAAATCTGAACACAAAAAAAAAACACCAGAACTTGCAACTAAAATTCTGTATACACACCCTCGCTTACACTCTGAAACACATCTGCAAAAAAAAAAAAAAAATACACATATAATGAATCAATCTTTAAAATTACCACATGAGAATTTAAACCGGATTATATAAAAAGATTCTCAAGTCTTGAGTCAATTGGTATCTATAGTGATAGCTTAGTAAGTTCAAAGCGTACAATGAATCCATTTGCAACCAATTCAAACTCAAAGTCTACCTCACAACATGAAAATGTGATAGATCACAATCGAATTCAATACAAGTATCAATATAATCATTTTGGTAAACGTAATATTATACCTGATCGAAAGAGTATCACTCAAGCTGAACCTACAAGACCACACATCTCAGATTCCAAACGACCATCTGACAAATCCCATGAACAAGTTAATTCGAAGAGACTGTGTGAAAATGATTATACCAATCATTATATTCATCATGCTAAATTCCCCACCAAGTATATAAGTAATGTTGAACATTCAAGTTTAGGATATCCAAAGCTTCAACGATTACAAGCTTTGAAACGGCAACAAGTCACTAAGCATAGTGTTAAACCATTTGGTTGTAAAATTGAACAAAGTCATCAAATTATACCAATTCTTAATCAATGGATTTCAGAATATCATTTACAATTTGATGTAATTATGATTGGAGCCTTGGTAGAGAATCAATTTTTATTACCATTATTATTACAATTACCACTTCATAAATTATGCAGTAAACCCGGATTCTTATTTATTTGGAGTACCACCAATAAAATTAAAGAATTATCACATTTACTTAATAAAGATACTTGGAATAAAAAATTTAGACGTTCAGAAGAATTGGTATTTATTCCGGTTGATGAGAATAGTCCATTTTTCCCCAATACGAATGATTCAACAAATGATATATTTGAAAAAAAACAATGGCATTGTTGGATGTGTATTACCGGAACGGTTAGACGTGCTACTGATAATCATTTAATTCATTGTAATATTGATACTGATTTACAAATTGAAAATTCAAATACCAATAACAAGAATAATGCCGTTCCTGATGTAATTTATCGAGTAGCAGAGAATTTTGCTAATTTAAATCGTCGATTACATATTATACCAACTCGAACTGGTTATAATTTACCAGTTAGATTACGTGAAGGTTGGGTTATAATGAGTCCAGATATATTGGTGGATAATTTTGATCCTCAAACTTATGAGCATGAATTATATACCAAATCAAGTATCAATTATAAGAATCCGACAATGAATCATGGTAAACAATCAACTCAATTCTTGGTACCTCAAACTGAAGAAATTGAAGAATTAAGACCAAAGAGTCCAGTTGATTGTTAAGACTACAAAGAAGAAGATCGAAAAAGAAAGATAAACTAGTTCATTGTTAGTAAAAATATTCTCTTATATAGAATAATAGATGTCACCCAAAAAATCATAAATTGTTTAATTGGTAAAGGATCAGATAAAATGATGAATGTTGGAAAAAAAAGTTTATCAGCACCGTCAAAAGACTAAGAGTGAGCTGAGTTAGGTTATCATCACAACAATTTAAACAATACAACTATTGGGTGAATAATGTGTTTCTTTTTTTTTTGGAAAACATACTCTTTTGTTAGTTCATTGATTGAAGAGTAAAAGTTATAAAGAGTAAGAAGTAGTAGAGATATTTTTGATTGATTTATAGGAATAAAATTCCCACCAAAAGGTTTATTTTTTTTTTTCGGTGTGCGTCTTTTCGATGCGAGCGGGTAACCTTTATTATGAGTGATGATGTCTAGTGAAGCCCGCACGATAGGAAGACCTGTACATCCAGAAGAGAAAAAAAAAAGTGCGACATTACTGTTTTTTTTTTTTTTTTTTTCGAAACGAATTTGCGACATCACGTATGCGACACTTATAATCGACAAAGTTCACAACAATAACAATAAGAGCACTCCGAAAACAAGGATGAAAACGGAAAAATACGTGAATCCCGGAGAAACATGGAGGAAGTATGGAGTACATTGAGTTTTCCGAGGCATTTTTACAAGTATGACACCGGAGTTCTCCACATTGACTCTGAACAACAATACCCCGGATTATTATCTACTGGTGAAGAAGTGTTGATTAGTGAAAACATCCCTCTTATTGGGTGACTGTCTTCGTCACGGAATGGACTCCGATGTCGAGTCCGTAAACGGTTGCAATTACAATTGATTACATCATCTCAAACCCCCAAAAATGGTTAATGGGTTGATTCTTTGACTTCAGTATATGAGTTGTGCCGGAATTAAGCAACTACCAAAAGGTTAAAAATAAAGATTAACCTGGCTTTCTTTTTTTTTTTTATTTTTGTTTTGTTAGTCTGGTCCGTAAAATTGTTGTGATTCTTTTTTTTTGTTGTTGTTGTTGTATTTTGTTTGGTAAATATTTTTTTTTTTTTTTTTTTTTTTTTTTTTTTGTTAGATGGTGGGGATAATATCCCACACTCCACACCGGGCCAATCCCATATTGTATATATATAATCCATTTACCTGGTTTTCCTTCTTTTTATTCTGTTGTTGTTGTTGATATTACCATCGGTTCTTTTCATCTAATTCTCCCTCAACAAACATGACTGATAAAATTAAAGTACAAAATCCCATCGTTGATTTAGATGGTGATGAAATGACCAGAATTATCTGGAAATTCATCAAGGATAAACTTATTTTCCCCTATTTGGATATTGATTTAAAATATTATGATTTGGGTATTGAGTATCGTGATGAAACAAATGATCAAGTTACCATTGATTCTGCCGATGCTATTCTTAAATATGGTGTAGGAGTTAAATGTGCCACCATTACTCCTGATGAAGCTCGTGTTAAAGAATTTAATTTAAAAAAAATGTGGTTAAGTCCAAATGGTACTTTACGTAATATTTTGGGTGGTACGGTATTTAGAGAACCAATTGTTATTGATAATATTCCTCGTATTGTACCTCTGTGGGAAAAACCAATTGTTATTGGTAGACATGCTTATGGTGATCAATATAAAGCCACTGATGTTGTTATTCCCGGTGCTGGTAAATTAGAATTGGTTTATACTCCTCAAAATGGTGATCCAATTCAAAAGTATCATGTATTTGATTATGAAGATAAAGGAGTTGCTCTTGCAATGTATAATACTGATAAATCAATTAATGATTTTGCTGAATCATCTTTTAAATTTGCCATTGATCGTAAACTAAATTTATTTTCCCTGACTAAAAATACCATTTTGAAAAAATATGATGGTCGTTTCAAAGATATTTTTGAAAATTTATATGATACTAAATATAAACAATCAATGGATAAATTGGGTATTTGGTATGAACATCGTTTAATTGATGATATGGTGGCTCAAATGTTAAAACTGAAGGGTGGCTATGTAATTGCCATGAAAAATTATGATGGTGATGTTCAATCAGATATCGTGGCTCAAGGTTTTGGTTCTTTAGGTTTAATGACTTCTGTACTTATGACTCCTGATGGTAAAGCATTTGAAGCTGAAGCAGCTCATGGTACCGTTACCAGACATTTTAGACAACATCAACAAGGTAAAGAAACTTCAACTAATTCAATTGCCTCTATCTTTGCTTGGACTCGTGGTTTGATTCAAAGAGGTAAATTAGATAATACCCCCGATGTCATTAAGTTTGGTGAAAGTTTGGAAAAAGCGGTTATTGATACCGTGGCTCAAGATGGTATCATGACTAAAGATTTAGCCTTGGCCCAAGGTAAAACTAATCGTGAATCTTATGTCACCACAGAAGAATTCATTGATTCAGTTGCTGAAAGATTGAATAAGAATTTAGGTTACTAATTCTTCCTTATTTATTTATATCAAAAATTGTTATATGATTGGTTGCATATATCTATTGTAGGGGCTGCCCATTTCTATTTTTTTCAATATGATTTACGAGGGCGAGGAGGTCGTATTTCAAGTTACGGTCTATACGTATGTCACGTGATGTATATTTTCCCCCAGCTATTGGTCGGAACTGCTAAAACTGGGAAGAAACCCATCAACAATGTAGATACACTTGAGACGATCTATCTGATTAAACCCATCTTTTATTAATATAGCACTTCAAGTGTGCCATACGACTTCTTTAAGGCGGTTTAATATTACTATAAAATTTAATACTACACTAAGTTTACCACTAGAATTGAGGCTTACGGTTATAGGCTAGCACAAAAGTAAGAAACAGTCCTACACTAATGTATAATTATTTCTGCAATCTTTTTTCTCAATAAAACTCTGGATATTCTTGTATGGCTAAGAACAGGATCATAATTAATGCAAAAAATCTTCAAATTCGCATTTTGAAAATTCGTTTGCGACTCTAGGTCATAAAATGTAGTAATTAGCAACAACGCCATAGAGTTGTAATTCCAAAATATCTTCAAAATCGCAGCTTCAACTTTTTTCGATAAAAATATCTGGCTGGCAGCAAAGACCACACAAAACTTTCTTTGATCATTTTAAATCTTCTTGCAAAACTTGAAATGTTTAACATGATTATCTTGATTATATTTGATGCAGGCAATGGCTTTATATAGTCATGATAATGTGCTTAGTATATTCATAGACTTGATATGATATTGTCTAGATTTAATAAAACCACCAGTTCTGACTTGTTAAAATCGAGAAGGCAACATAGATGGGTCGTAACTCATAAATTCACCGGAAGAAGGGTCGCAGTCAATTCCGACCTACGTTGAAAATATTGTGCCTTTGACAAAGGTTATTTTCAATTCTTTTCGGTTGTCTTTGTTATTTAATTTTATTTTGTTTTTTTCAGCTTGTTACAAAGCTTAAAACAAAGCTTTTCAAAACTGATCTCCATTCTTCGAACTAGATTGCTACTCGTTCATTCCGCATATTCACTTAGATTCAGGTATAACAGGTGCAAATATTGAATGCCGAAAAAAAAAAGAGTAAAATAAAATAAATAAACACAGAGAAAAAAACCAGAAAAAAACAAGAAACAAAAGAAGAAAGAAGAAAAAGAAAGAAAAAAAAAAAAAAAAAACTGATGAAAGCAATAAATTCCCGAATTTATAATCAATCCAACCTCCTGATCAACAACTGACTACCAAAAAAAATGAACGTGGGTTCAATTTTAAATAATGACTCGCCACCAAGCGATAACGAGGCATCAAAACCTACAAAAGAACAATCTCAGGAACTAAAACAACCACAACAAGCTGCGATTCCTGCCACACCTTCAACTGCTTCCAACTTGACCTCATCATTACCCCCCATCAATACCGCCTCAATAACAGATCATTCCTCAAATTTGGAAAAGTCTCCTATGACTTCAATCAGTCCCAATACTTCAGCGGCACCACCTGCGTTACCCCATACCTCAGCGGCACCACCTGCGTTACCCCATACCTTACCATCACACCCATCATCTTCATCAACATCATCATCACAAGCTTCTTCATTCGCTCATGATCAACAACAACAACAACACCTGCCTCATTCAAGACCTACTTTCCCCACTTCTCAAAGACATTCAATAAATGATTTACTAAATGATAATCAAACTTCCTCATCAACTTCAAATTCAGCCGATGGTGGCATGCAAAAACCTTTGACCAAATCTATAACAACAACAAGTCCCACGGCAAATCCTACTCAGGTTCCTCCACCACCACCAGTCAAACTGTCACTGCGTAACTCAATTGCCGATATAACAAATGATAAAGATGTGGATATTGATACTGGGAAAGAAACCGCCTTGAATGCTAGTAGGCAATCTAGTTTGGGGAGTATCCAACAACAACAACAACAACAACAACAACAACAACAACAACAAAAACAACACAATCAATCAATAACATCAGATGAAATACCAATCAAACAAGAACCATCTTCTCATCGTTCAAGTTCACTTGTTGCCCCTGAAGAAATCAATCGACTTGAACAAATCAAAGCAACAACATCTCCTTCTCCTTCTTCTCCCAACACCACCACCGATACTAAAAATAAAAAATCTCCCAAGCATAAAGGTAAGAGAAAACCACGTCGTTATGAAAAACCTCCCATTTGGGCTCAAGAATGGAGATCCGATTTCACCAGTGGTGGTAACGGCATCAATCATAATGATACTAATGGTAGTGCCATCAATGGTAACTCTGAACTTGATGGTATTTCTGATAAGTCATTCTTGACCGATAAGACCGTGTTTGCTCGTAATACCACTGATAGTGTTGATTTAGAATGTTCCATAACTAATACTATTCCAGCACCAAGTGTCGTAAGAACCATTGCTGAATGGATTTATGCCAATTTTGTTGAAATTCCATTGGCAAATCGTAAATACGTTGAATTGGAATTGAAATTTGGTACTATTATGGATAAACAGGCAGGAAGACGACTTGATATAAATGTTTCTACTGAATGTATTTATAATAATCCTTCGGCAATTCATTTTGATTCTGGTGTACATGAAGTTGGATGGAATGATATTAAATCATTTTTAGATGAATTGGAGAGACAATACCAAGATGAATTGAAAAAATCTACTCCTCATTCTACTCAAAAACCAAAGAGAAAATTTTCAACGTTGGATACTGATATTACTGATGAATTTTATCAAATTACTCAAAGAGGTGAAACTCCTAAATCAGTTCGTATTTCAAAGGATAATACTTTGGATCCTCCTCGATATATGGCAATTCATAAACAAAGACTTTCAGATTTATACATCCACAATCCATCATCAATGTATGATTTAAGATTATCATTATCATTTGAACAACCAGTACCAGAACAAAATATCGAACCAATTCAAAAAAATAATAAACCTAGTTTAACGAGAATAAAGAAGCGCTCATCTTGGAGTCATCGCCCAACCGTCACCAAATTTGATCTTACTCGAGTCTTGACACCTCGAGAAATCAAAACTAAATCAGGTCGTACTCAAGTTGAACATGATCAAAGTTTTGAAGCTGAATTAGAAATTGATACAATTGAGTTATTTGCGGGTTTTGATAAATTCAAAGAGGGGGCTGATAATATCCGTTTTGAAGAATTAGTGGAAATCTACATGAATAACGCAAGATGTTTAAATAATAGAGTAACCAGACTTGCTAGTGGTAGATGATAGTATATAATTTCAAAACCGCAACTAGACACCCGTACATTTTACTAAAAAGAAAATAATAAAGAACACGCTTGTATTTTTTTTTTTTTCGTTTTTTTTTGTTTTCTTATTTTTATCTTTTTGAATCAGGAAAAATCGTGTGGGACAAAAAAAAAATAAAGACACAAATAATTTCATAGTTATCACACATCAACGTCAAATCAAATCAAAATATTTGCATGTTTTGAATCACAAAAGACGTTTGGTCATAAGAACATTACCAAAGCTGTTCAGTGATACGGCTTCTCTGACTAGCCTCGAGTTCAAATATAATTATAAGTCATTTGTCCTTCCTTTATTTCTTTCCTTCGTCAATTTTTTGATTTTTCAACGTTGGATTGTTGACTATATTGAATTCAAACCCTCACTTACTATTTCAATGATTCATTTAATTCTTTTGGGACTTATAGTGATACCCTTAGCCATCATATATATCGTGGTGTTATACTTTTCTCATATACCGAGACTCTCCACTGCATCTGAGCTGACGTATATTACCAATGGAAGCTCCAACACCAACACTCGCTCATTTAAGCATCATGAACTACCACAACGTCTTTCTTCACTTGATGCCAATCAACCAAATGCGGGTAGATCAAGTGATGGCATTGAATTGAGTGTCGTTATCCCTTGTTTCAATGAAACTTCCCGTTTAGGTATAATGCTTGATGAAGCCGCTGAATTCTTGGAATCTAATTACCAGGGGAAATATGAAATTCTCATAGTTGATGATGGATCTAGTGATGGTACTGATTTGTACGCGTTACAAAAAGCTACTGAATTACAACTAAATCCTCATACACTTCGCGTAATTAGACTTGAACATAATCGTGGTAAAGGTGGAGCCGTAACTCATGGTTTATTACATTCAAGAGGTAAATTGGCACTTTTCGCTGATGCTGATGGTGCTACCAAATTTTCCGATGTTAGTCGATTAATTGCGTGGCTTCAAAGTGATAAAATACGTGACGGACCAGCAATTGCTATTGGGTCAAGAGCTCATATGGTAAATACTGATGCCGTTGTTAAAAGATCAATTATTCGTAATTTCTTGATGTATGGTTTACATACATTGGTGTATATTTTCGGAATTAGAAATGTTCAAGATACTCAGTGTGGATTCAAAATATTCAATCAACAAGCAATTGCTCGCATTTTCCCTCATATGCATACTGAACGATGGATCTTTGATGTTGAGGTATTATTGTTAGGTGAATTACAAAAAATTGATATGAAAGAAGTTGCCGTTAATTGGCAAGAAGTAGATGGTTCTAAGGTTGATTTGGCTAAGGATTCAATTGGTATGGCAATCGATTTGGTAGTAACTCGAATTGCATACTTGATTGGTATCTACAAGTTAAACGAGTGTGGGAAATTAGATAAGAAGAATCAATGATTACCAATTCTGAGTTATTTTTTTTTTTTTTTTTTTCTCTTTCTTTTCTTTTTGTTTTGTTTTTTTTTCTTTTCTTCTTCAACATAGGATATGTATAAATAATAGAGTCTTATAGATATTGAACTTGTTGGCCCGGTATTTGCAGTTTCTTTGACACATCCACACCTTCCCCGTGAAGAAAAAAAAAAAAAGAGCAATGATAGGCCCGCGTTGCGAGAAGTTACTTTTTGGTAAGCTTGCTGAGCTTCTGTTAGTAGGCATGGAACCAGGAACCAGTATAAATAGTCAATAGCCGTTTTACTAAACCTCCTTGATTGTGTACTTTCTCTTGGAGAAGTTTCCTGTCAGTGTATGTTGGGCAAAGACCTACGCGTGCGATGATTTCGCTCCCCGTAAAAACACGAGTTTCACAACTATTTTTTTTTTTTTTTTTTTATGTTATTTTATTTTTATTTTTTTGCTTCTATTTTTTGGAACCGAGATTCCCAGTAACCATTGACAGCACCACCGTTGAGCAAGAGAGACGCTTCAGTTTCTACTGTACCTTTTTTTAATTAGCCAGTCATAACATATGACGTGAAATTATAGGTGTAGAATGAAAACAAAGAAGAAAAGAAAAGAAAAGATTTGACCTGCAAAGAAAGCAAAACAGAAAATAGCACAAAATAAAAGTATTTTCAAAAAATATTCTTGGGAATCTTCTAAGCCCTGCGTTTAAATTACACAACCGACAACTTCAAAAGATGTTTTTAGAATCTGAAATGTTCTGATAACTGTACGTCTTCTCTCAAGCTTGCTTGTAGTTCAACTCGTATATATCAAGTCAAGTTTCACCCAAGTTAAGCTTTTGTGGTTGTTGCTCCACGATACCTCAGGTTCAATCATATACTATGTTATCGCGACTACTTCAAAAATCACATATTATCATCATCACTTGCTTAGTGGTTAGCAATATCCTATTCTTTGGCTACATATACACATCAAACACCGATACTTCCTATGTTTACTCATCTTCGGAAGGTTCGGAGTACTATATTCTACAGTCGGGGCTCGTATCCGGCAACAAACAACTAAGTGAATTAGTATCTTCACAAAAATTGGGTACCATCAAGGATGATGAACTTATGTCGCAACTATCGCGTGAATTCAAACTCTCTGAAGAGGGGAAAGAACTTTCTGAAAAAGTGAAAGATCTAGTAACTCTAGATTATACAACAACTTTCAAAGAGGAGTTGAAAAATGATTTGAATGAAGCTTATACTCGCTCATTGTTTCGACAGCTGCAAAAATCATATTCGTTACTACAAGAGCTTAAATTGAATTATTTGAATGAACATAGCAATGAAATAAAGCAATCAATAATCAATGATCTTCTTAAAGATGTACCATCATCATCAAATGTCAACAAGCTAATCAACGACAAAATCGACGCACAATTAGATAAAAAATCATATCTCACCTTCTTATTCAATGACCTTATCTTCGCAAACAAACCTCAGTCCAAGGGCATCAAATTAATGGATGAAGGTAATGACGTTGGTGGTAATATGTACAGGGAAGTCCTTCATCCCGGCTACACCAAGAAATTTTTGACCCATAATCGAGTCCAACTTTCAAAAGAAGCGTTTCATGATTTACAATCAAATCATGATAATTTAGTCAAATCGCTTCGCAATTTAGAATCACCACCAGGACAATTTTTTAGTGGTGATGGTATAGTCATCAGTGGGAGTGGATCATTCATTCCTGGTTGTCTTGTGACCTTGGTTCAACTACGAGAAACTGGATCTCAATTACCGGTCGAAATCATGCTCAATGATGAATCAGATTATGATGAATATATTTGTAATACATTGGTTCCTCGCTTCAATGCCACCTGCAAAATCATTGAACGGGAAATTGGTACCGAATTATATCAAAGATTAAATCTCGCCAAATTTCAGTTAAAAACTTTGGGACTTATCGTATCTGGATTTGATAATACTATTGCCCTTGACGCTGATAATTTACCCATCAAAAATCCAGACTATCTTCTTGACTCGGAACCATTCATGAATTCCAAATTTTTACTCTGGCCTGACATCTGGCATAAAGGTATAAGTCCCATATTTTATGATATAGCCCGGTTTAAGATCAATGGACCTCCAGTACTGAGACGTGGTCTCAAAAATGATGGTGATTTTAGTGAATACGTGAACAAAAACTCGGAGCTGGAAGTAATGTTCCATGACCTAGAAGGTACTCCTCCTTCAATGGGAGTTGAACTGGGACAATTGGTATTCTCAAAACGAGCTCATTTGCGTAGTTTAATATTGTCATTTTATTATAATTATTATGGACCATCCCATTATTATAGATTACTATATCAGGGGACTTTTGGGGTTGGTGATCGTGAAACATTTATTCCTGCATTACACGTGATGAATGAACCATATTATCTTAACGATTATCATGTATGGTTCGCAGGATATGAAAAAGAGGATCAAGTGGACGGCAAAACGACTCATCACTTGGAGGAGAGCACTTTAGTGCAACATGATCCAGTCACTTCACTTGAGTTTTTTGAACAGTGGGAAAATTGGCTTAGATCAAAGGGTAAAGATTCCAGGTTATGGCCTTTCCAAGACAACCAATTTTCCAAGGATTTATTTGAAGAATTTAAAAAGGATCAAAAGAAAAACAATGATAAGTTCAAATTACCAGAAGTTCTCTTCTTACACGTACATAAACCAAAACTCAATCCCGTGATGAATATGTCTCCCAAAATACTAAAAGAATTTGACGGTACCATTTACGATAAACGATTTTTGGGGGTACCAGGCAAATATACTACTGAGTTTGGATCTGATACAGATTTTGAACTAAAGTTCAATTCAATTGCACGCTGGGTCGTGTGTGAAGGACTTACAAGTAAAAAATTTTGGGGTGAAATCGTCAAGACAAACCAGGGTGATGTTTGTAAACAAATTTCGCAATTTGTTGAGTTTTTAAAGAAGGATACTAATTCCATAACGTCGGGGGATCTACATACTGTGTAATTATCTGTATTAATAATCATACCTTCTCATTTCAGTAAGGCAATCACTTTGTTATCTGAATCTATTTGTAACAATAATGCTTACATGACGTAGTCGATGATCTGTGGGTCTGCAAACGATGTTTGACATGTGTCCGATTTATTCATTTTATTGTATTCAACCTTATTTTTTCTTTGTTTTTATCTGTTTTTATTTTTTTTTTTTTTTTTCATTCTTCTTTTTCGCAATCGATCGAGTTTCGAGCCACACTTTGCATATGACACTGGTTCCATATTTGTGAGGAGACTTCTCTCATAAGCACCGCAGGTTGCCCGATTTGCATCAATGTAATTCTTTGTTTGCTTAGTCGAAGTAGGGATATTTGAAAGAATAGTATGTACCCGGAGATAGGTGAAGTATATAATTGAGGATCAATTTGACGCCTCTAAGAATTCATATATAAGTAGTCTTCGATACCCCGTTCTTTTTTCTTTTCTAGTTCTTATCTAGTTCTTCAAACTTTACAAAGTAATTTTCACCCCCTTCGGTTTACCCACACTTAACCACAATATGTCAAACGCTCCCCAGTTCGAAAAGGCCAACGAAAAATACGTTGAACAATTCAAAAAAGGCGATCTTGCCTTACCCCCTGCCCGTAAAGTTCTTGTGTTGGTGTGCATGGATGCCCGTATTGATCCTGCTCGTGCTTTGGGCCTTGAGGAAGGTGACTCTCACGTCGTGAGAAATGCAGGGGGTAGAGCCTCAGATGCTTTAAGAAGTGTTGTCATTTCCCAGAAATTATTAGGGACTAGGGAGATTGTTGTTATTCACCATACTGATTGTGGTATGTTGACTTTTACCGATGAAGTTTTGAGAAACAAGATCAAGGACGAAGGACATAATGCTGATCACATTGCCTTTTTGCCATTCAATGATCTTAAGAAGAGTGTGGAGGACGATGTTGACTTTTTGAAGAAGAGTGAATTGGTGTTGGATGTTCCTATTACTGGGTATATCTACGATGTGAAGACTGGTAAAATCGAAAAAGTGGCATAAAGTTTTTGAGGGGGTGTAAATTTTATGACTTTTTTTACTATGATCTCTTGTGAAATATTTGAGGTGTTCATTTCGGGAGTTGGGATAATTCCATTCTAAGCTATTCATATATAATAAATACTAAAGTGCTTCTTTTTTTTGTTGACTAACGTCGTATTCTATCTTTGTAATTTTGTCATCATCGAAACTGACGCTCAATTCATCATCACCACTACTGTTTTCGAATTGTTCATTTCTATTATCTCTCCTTTCTAATATCCACACCAGTATAAACAAGACATGACAGGCAACAATCATGGCAATGTCAACTCTAAAACCTAGCCAAAATCTAGGACCGTCGCTTTGAGGCCATTGAACAATAGGTGTCCATGCTTGTGTGACGTAAGACAAACAGTTCATCAATCCCAACGTTATTGCCTTCAACTCTGCACTTTCTTTGCAAATGATGGCACCCCAGGCATAAAACGTAGGAGCCAACCCAACCTGCAAACCTTGTAGAGCATAAGCAAAAAATTTCAACCCAGTGGGGACATCCCATATAATTAAAACAATATCATGAAAGTATAGAAATGCAAAAATGATGTTACACACAATTTGTTTACCATACTTGTTTTGTAATGGCGGTACTGTAAAAGCTGCAATGGCTCCTAAAGCTGGTATCAAAGTTGGCCAATTTGTTCTATCTGTGATTGAATATTTATCTGGTTCAGATTTCAAATATAAGGCAAAACTGGAATCATAACCCATTTGATGATGTGCTACCCAAAGTGCAATAAGAAAGTAAGGCTTCCATGATTTTACAATATAGGTCCATGTCGCTTTATCCCAACGTTTAGGAAATACCGTTTTAGCATCAATCATTCTTTTCCTTGCCAACACCATATCATCTTGACTAAAAATCCCGAATTTCTTATGACCCAAAGTCCCAGGGAAAAGAAATAACCAAATCAAACCAAGAACAACCGTGATAAGTCCATCAACTATAAATTGCCATCTCCAACCCGACATGGGACTACCATCAATTGCCGTACCCACATGATCTAAATTATGGGCAGCTGTTTGTAAAAAACCACTACTAAGTGCTCCTATTTGAGAGAAGAAATTGAATAATGCAGCTCGAAGGTAGAGTTCATCGGGGGTATACCAAGAACTCATTATCAAATAACTAACGGGAAATGCCGCTGATTCAGCGAGACCAATTATAAATCTAATTGCATAAACATCCGTTGCGTGCCTTGCGGCGGATAATGCAAAAGTAGCAATACCCCAGACTAATTGAGAAACAAGTAAAAGATATCTAGCCCAACCCCTCTTATTGGCAAGTAAAACTGCTGGTAACTGACCAATACAGTAACCTATGGAGTAAAACGTGGAAAAATAGTTTAATTCATTTCCATAAAGATGAAGGTCTTCCTTCATGTTGGCCACATAGGCATTAGTGATGTTTGCTGAATCCAAATGTTTGCAATAAAAGTCGGTGGCTAAGTATAATGCGACACTAATATCAATTTTCATCAATAATTTTTTTTCAAATTTGGAATAATGGGAGGGATAGTAATTGAAAAGCAGTAAAAACGGTAACACTTTGAAGATTCCCGAAGGGTTTTTCTTTTCTTTACGCTCGATATCTATATCTTTAGTGAACTGATCTGGGAAAACTTCATCCGACTCATTACTGACAAGGTAGTTGCTCACTTTACGAAATACGGATGTCATCTTTTTTATAGAAGCTAGTGTTTATGAAAGATGAGCCTCGCCGGTTAGACAAGTAACTGGGTAAGTATGTGACTACCGGTGGATATAATTTCCTTTATAACAACAATCGCCAAGTAAATGTCTTATCTATCTTGTCAAAGAGGAATTGTGGTGCTTAAATTTCTTTTTCTTTTAATTTGGGCTCTTTTCCGATTACGCGCTGCTGTATCAAGTGAATTTAAGAATAAGTGACAAGTAAATAGAGCAGGAGACCCCTAACAACTGAAAACCTTTTATAAAACTATGCCTCTTATTAAACTCTCTTGCTTAAAGGCTCACTTATCTATGCACCAGCTACAATATCACCTTTCTATGCCTCTCAGGGTTGAAAAATAAAGCGGGATTTGAAAAAGTTTTGACCTCAGGGTAATTCGATTTTTTTTTTTTTTGCATCACCGCTATGTGCAGGAAAATTACGTCTAATCATTTTAATCTAGGATTGCATCATGTCATCAGTAATTTTCCTTGTCTTAGGTCGAAAGAAAGATGTCAATCGACTCCGTGCGCCTTATTACTGAATAATTATCCGGATGAACTTTGACATTGCCGAAGCAAACGAAAATTGGAGAATTGATAGCCTTTCACAGAGAACTTAACGAAACTGTGGCTCGAAGATATCAGCCGCGAACAAAATCTCGAAATAACTATTGATCTAGACTGATGCCATTTTGATAAATCTACTAGATCGATGATTATTTTGAATAATCTACTAGATCGACAATTATTTTGAATATTCTTTCTTTCTTCCTTCCTTTTTTTCCACACAAGGTACTAGATAAAATTCAAAGATGACCAAATCGTTGGCAAAGGCAGATAGCGTTGTGATATATCAGGGTAAAATATATCCCATTCAAGATATCCCATCTGAAGTGGCTGAAAAATTAATTGTTCAACTTCAACAACAGGTTTCGAGTCAAAAAATACAGCCATTAGATGAAATATTGAGCCTAGGTGATTTTGAAAAAGCCGCCGAAAAATCGCTCCCTCCTGCTTCTTGGGCCTATTATCGTACTGGTGCCGGTGATGAAGTAACACTTCAAGAAAACTTCCTAGCATTTCAACGTATTTTTTTCAAACCGCGGGTATTGAGAGATGTAAGTAAAGTGGATCAGACCACCACTTTATTTGGTACCCGTACTTCATCACCATTCTACATAAGTGCATTTGCCGGCAGTCTGATGGGTCATCCTTTAGCGGAGAAAAATTTCACCTGGGCTGCTGCTGAAACCGATATAATTCAAATGATTCCTTCTAAGCTGGGATTCCCATTTGTCGAAATCCAACGTGAGTCACTTAAGAATCAAACTCAATGGTTGCAAGTTTATATTGCCAAACTGAATCGAACTGCTACTGATAAACTTTTGAAGCAGGCTGAGGAGGCGGGAAATATCACCACCATTATATTTACAATCGATACCGCTCAATTAGGTAAACGAGAATACGAGTACAAGGCCAATAAGCAAAGTTTTCTGAAACGTATACCGCATGATCCATCACTTAATTGGGATGATATTTTACATTATAAAAAGACCACTAACTTCAAAATTGTGTTGAAGGGAGTACAAACGGTACAAGATGCCTTAAAAGCTGTAGAGGTTGGAGTTGATGGGATAATCATATCCAACCACGGTGGGAGACAATTGGATTCGGCCAGATCCTCGATTGAAGTTTTAGCTGATGTGGTGCCTATATTGAAAGATCATGGATTATTTGAAAAACTTGAAATATTGGTCGATGGTGGGGTTAGAAGAGGTAGTGACGTGGTGAAGGCACTTTGTTTAGGAGCCAGTGGAGTTGGGTTGGGTCGTCCATTTTTATATGCCATGTCATCATATGGTAAGGAAGGCGTTGTCAAAGCGATTCAAATTTTACAGGAGGAAATTGAGCTAACCTTGAGACTTCTCGGGGTTACTAGTGTGGATCAATTAAGCAGTGAATTGGTAGACACAAAACGATTAGTTTCTTGATTCTTGGTCAATTTTTTCATGGCAAGGCATTTTTTTTTTCTTCGAAGCGTCAAGTGGTGTCAACTAAATGATAATTTGCGAGTTGTCACAATAGAATTCAGATGCACCACGCTCGTAATACTTGTTACTTGACAATAGCTTATGCTTGTCATTAGAAAGATGTGACGTGCAAATCCCTAAAGAAAAAGAAAAGAAAGAAGCAAAAAAGGTGAATCAAAGCTAAGCAAACAAACAATACAATAAATAGAAATAAATAGACCAATCAGGTGAATGGACCAATAAGATGCATGTAAGTAACGCACTTTAAGAAAACCAGCGTAATCCCTTCATTACACCTGTTTTACTAATATTTAAGTTTTTCAAACTACTAGTAATAACGATATTGCAATAATAGTTTTCTTCGTTAGTAATTACAAATTCAACTCATCTGTAACAAAAGAAGAGATGCAAACGTCGGATCGACATAGAACACCGAACAAAAAAAATAAAGAGTCAAGAAATAATCTGCTCAATTAGGGAACATTTGCGAATATTCTTGGCTTGAAATTGTTCCACCAAAATAGCGAAAAAAAAAAAAAAAATAAAAAAAAATAAAAAAAAAAGAGAATTGTGAACACCTTCCAAGAATACACCCCCGTTTTTCTATTGTTTCGGTGTTCTGTAGCTTGATTGCGTAAGATTTAGTAATGTTCAATTTTTTCATGTGAGAATCTTGAGTGACCCAATACTTTTTTTTTTCTGTATTCAGCGATATTGCTTTGATATTGCTTTGATCTCATGTCAAAATGGTAAGTGTGCACACATAGAGACCACAAAGGTGATTCTTATTTCAAGTCAAGACTGTTTGATTGAATACGGCTGATTTGTGTTTGTGAAAATTATTTATGCTCATCTGATAATGCAGAAATGTTTTCCCAGAACAAAAAAAAAATAAAAAAAATAAAAAAGAAATAAATTTGTCCCGTTACGGCACGACTTCCGAGAAATCGGAAATGCTCCGTTTTGGGAGGAAGTGCGGCAATTGGCTGTGAAAATAATAGGCAGAATGCATGTGTACGGGCGTGCGCCGCTCATTATTTTTTTTCCAATTCTTATTCCGCTCTTGATGGCATCAGATAAAATTAGGGTTAAACCAAATAAATAGGCAGAATACCACGCTGTGCTTGTTTTCTTTCTTTTGTTTTGTCTCTTCTCTTGAATTTTTTTTTTTTCTTTTTTCTTGATTGTAGCTTGGCTAATTTATTATCCAATAAGACAACTGGTGTCAATTTTAAATGAAAAAATTTGACATCTGATCCAACTGATAATAGGGACAAGAAAAAAAAAGTGACCAGTAGAAAAAAATGACAGGCACGAGCCAAGCACGACAATACTAAGGCGTAAATTAAAGATGATAAAAAAAGAAAAGAAGAAGGTTGCCGAATTTGGGTAATGACAGAAATGTAACATACTAACATGAACTGTATAATGACAATTTTTGTTTTTTTTTTACCATTATGCTCGTAAATTGAAGGCTTTCTTTGAACAAGTGTTGTATTGCCGTTTATGCTCATACATTTGTACAATCCGGAATCCACCGTAAATCATACCTAATTTACCCTTGTAAAAAAATAGAGAATCACAAAAAAAAAAAAGAAAGATCTTTTAATGGTTATTTTTCAAAAGGCGGGTTTTGACCTTGCAACTTTAGTACCATGGTGCATGAATTATTTGCTTATTGTTATTTTTAACCCGATGCACCTTGTTCTTTCTTTTAATAGTGCAGACATTATTCATTATAAAATTGATAAAAATTATTAAAAAGAAACGTGAAGAAAAATGCCCCTTCATTCTGAGTTTGCGATGATTATAAAATTAGTTTCAAACTAATATAAATATTCAGGTAATTGTCTCTTTATATTTGATTTTGAATTTCAACTTGAACATCAAACAATACAAAATGTCTCATTCAGTTGATGAAAAACACATTGAAATCGAGTCGGGTGAAGAAAAAGTGACTGAACCCGTTCTAACTGACTTGGAAAAATCCGATTTTGCCAGTCAACAAGAAGACGATCAAACTACTCATTCCCTCGATAGTGAAACTTTCAATAATGCTAAAAGTTTGGGGATTTCTAAAATTGAAAGAGTTAGGTCCCATATGCTTCATAATGGTACTATCAAATGGATTTTCGCCGGTTCCATTCTCTTGACCGCTATTTTGAAAGCTCTTGATGGTTCAACCACTTATAACTATACTCCCATTGCCACCAGTGCCTTTGATCATCATTCTATGTTGAGTACGGTTCAAATCGCTACTTCCATCATCTCTGCTGTGGTTCAACCATTTATCGCCAAATTCTCCGATTTAACCTCCCGTTCTATAATGTACGTTGTTGTTTTGGTCTTTTATACAGTTGGATATATCATTACTGCTTGCTCTCCTAATATTACCGCTTACGTTGTTGGTTCAGTTCTCGTGGCTGTTGGGAATTCCGGTTTGGCTCTTTTAAATGAAATTATTGTTGCTGATCTTACCAGTTTGAAATGGAGAGGTTTAATGGGTTCCATTTTATCCACTCCTTACTTGGTTACCACTTGGATTGGTGGTTATATCGCTGATAGAATGATTAACTCTAATTGGAGATGGGGTTATGGTATGTTTTGTATCCTTATCCCTGCCACTTTGGCCCCTGCAATTGCCATTATGTTTGCCATTGATATTCGTGCTGAAAAAGAAGGTATTAAATCAATTACCGCTAATCCATTGGTTGAAAAAAGAAAGAAATTTTGGTCTTGGACTACCATTTCAACCGCTTTAATTGAAATTGATGCATTCGGTTTAATCTTGTTGGGTTTTGCCTTTTCTTTAATATTATTACCTTTTTCTCTTTATACCACTGCCGCTGATGGTTGGAAAAATCCAAGTCTTATCGCCATGTTGGTTGTGGGTGGTATTCTCTTTGTTGCCTATTGTCTTTATGAATCACTCTGGGCTCCTTTCCCATCAATGCCAAAGAGAGTACTTTTGAACAGAACTTTTATCATGTGTATCATTATTGATTTCATCTATATGCTTGCTGGTTACATACGTCTTCTTTACTTCAGTTCATACACTTTAGTTATCACCAATTGGTCTTATCAAAACTGGTCTTACTTCAACAATACCATGACCATGGGTCTTTGTTTCTTTGGTATTGTTATTGGTATTATTCATAGAATTACCCATCGTTATAAATTATATCAAATTTTGGGTCTTTGTGTCAAGATCATTGGTATGGGTTTGTTTGTTATGTTATCAACTCAGGGTCCTAGTAATGCAGTTTTAATCTCATCCGTTATTATTGATTCATTTGGTTCTTCATTTTCAGTTGTTGCTACTAGAGTTGCAGCTCAAGCTTGTGTACCTCATCAAGATATGGCCACCACCATCTCATTATTATCTTTATACTCTGATATTGGTACCGCTATTGGTTCTGCCATTGCCGCTCCTATTTGGTCTTCTAAATTGAAAAAATATTTTAGAGAATACTTGCCCAGCTCAGCAACTCAAACTGATATTGATACTTTCTTCGGTGATATTACCGCTGTTTATGCCCTTCCATGGGATTCAGAAATGAGACAAGGTGCCATTAAGGCTTATAACGCCACTGTTTACTACCTTTTTGTTCCTGCTTTAAGTCTTACTTTCATAAGTTTGATTGCTGCTTGTTTCCAAACCGATTTCTACTTGGGTAATCAACTTAATGCCGTTGAAGGTGAACAACCATCCGAGCAAGAAATTAAGAAAGAAGAAACTGAAAACGCCCCATTGAAATGGACTGATAAACTTGCTGCATTTTTCAACAGACCTTTGCGTTGATGACTCCCCTTTTACCTCAATTTATGCTTCCTTTCATTTCCCTCGCTTTTTGATGTTAAATAAACATCGTGTATATATAAGACTTTCTAATACTTTAATTCAAACTAAGTCCTTCGTTCAATTTGCATTCGTAGAGAAAACAAAAAAGTTTTCTTAAAGTTTTACCTTTAACGTCTTTTGTCTAGCAAGAACCAAAAACCTGGCTCATTTAATCCCCAAAAATATATCCAAGCTTTATGGAGAAAGAAACTTAACAAATTTTGGACGTGATTTTTATTTTCACGGTCAAATACGACTTGTCGCTAGCTGCAACACAAATAAAAGAGAAACATTGATTTCCAATTGCTATAAAAAATTATCGAACTTTTGGTGCTAAAAGCTAAACTCAAGCCAGCCGCAACACTTCAGATTGTGGAAAGCCCGTCAGGATGAACATCTAGACTCATTTCTAAGAAAAGAAGAAATACAAAAGAAAGGACAATATGAAAAAAAAAAAAAAAAAAAAAAAAAAAAAAGGCTCATGGAAAGCCAACCTGATCATTCACGCAACCATTAAGAGTTAACAATTTGAGAAGAGCTGGTGTACTTGACAGGAGCAAGAGCAACGTAATTGTCAGTGATGTCAAAGTAGACGTAAGCGTGTCTCAAGAAGTTATCACCGAGGATATTGACATCAGGAGAGTGAAGAATACCCAAAAGACATTGATTGTCACTTTGAATAACCAAATCAGAATATGGAACCTTGATGGAGACACCTTCAAAGTTGTAGGTAAGGTACTCGTCAGAAGGTTGGTCACAATCAACATAGTAGTAAACGTTACCCTTACTGTCAGTGACTTTTTGACCGTTCAATTTCTTACCAGCATAATCTTCGAAATCTTGAGTCAAGTAAGTTAAGGTGGTACCAGTATCCAATACAGCAGCAGCATTAAGTGTACGAGTACTACCATCGTTGAAAGTAGCAGATTCAACGTTGACGAAGAAACCAGCTCCATTTTGACTTTGGATATCTAAGTGAACCAAGCTACCAGTGTATTTCTTCTTATCGTAACCACCAAAGATAAGAGTACCGGAAGTGGCATCTTGAGAGTTCAAGTAAACGGAATAAGCATTCTTGGAAATAACACCTTGATCTGCCAAAACTTGAGGAGTGTTTGGGTAGGTCTGACCATTGGATACACTCTCTTGACCTTCAACAGAAATACCTAAAATACCTTCCTCGATGGTAGTTTCGGTAACGAGAGCAAATTGCAAACTAGTGACAGATGGAGTCCCACCAGAACCAAAGGCTAAAGTGTCCTTGGACCAAGTTCCTTCAGATCCTGATCCATCTTCATATGAAATTGAGTAAGATTTGTGTAAGTTTTTATAAGTTGAAGATTTGGATGAATCAAATGAACCTTCAGAGGTACACAGACCACCATCAACCTCACAGTCAACATTGGAGGAAGGAACCCACAAATCAGATGAACCAGTATCAACAATCACTTGAAGATGTTGATGGTCAGATCCAAGGTAAATGTCAGTAAGATAAGAACCACCATCGTTGTATAAAGGAGTGGTAACGTGTCCACGTTTTTCGTAACTTCTTGGGTAGTCTCTCTTGTTGAAGTCCAACTTGGAGACGTCACCACCGACTCTTTCCAATTCACTTGTACGGATGAAATGAAGCGCATCGTCAGTACCGTTCACAATTGTGTACTTAGATCTGTCAACGGAGAAGTTAAGTACAAATGGAGCCGTAGAGTTCGATCTCTTGGTCAAGTCGAGGCTGTTGATGTCGGGGATAGCTGAACCGTTCACCTTCGATCCAGCGAAGATAAAAGCGGTGGCCAATAAGAACCAAGCTTTAGCAGTCAAATTTAAAGCAAACATTTCTTGATAACTTTTGATTTTTTTTTTTGAATTTCCTCTTTTTATTTTTGTATGATCAACCTCTTCACTTTTGAATTGGTGTGGTTTTTTTGTTGTTGTTGGGTGAAGAGCAATGAATTGTTAGTACTGGAAAGTCAGGTAGGCTTTTTTATCTTAGAGGGAAACTTCGGGCTCTTTATATAGAATTCATTTTACTCGATTCAATTATTTCAATCCTCTATTATGTCTGAAACAAAATATTGAAATTTGCGCTTTTGAGGAAATATGAAAAGGAAGTTGTTGATCCCGAGGACTGCATTGACACATTGTTCTAGACAAGAGGTTTTGGGCGCAAATGGTCTGAAATGAAAGCGGATGCCGTCTCAACAAGTGTGACTTATATGCAGTTAGAAATGTGCATCGCTTTGTATGAAACGAAACAAGTGGTGATTGTTTCGAAATCGAGGTATTTATCCGTGAAAAATCTCTTATCTAGCTATGTAATGATGAAACGCAAAAAGCCGAAGTCCCTATTGGCTTTGGATGATAGGGTGTGGCAACGGTATTTCGAAACTAAATGGAAAGCACAAAGAAGGTTCAAAAAGCAGGCTTAGAAATAAAAATTTAATACTGAAAATAATTCTTATGACGTCGGAAATGGTTACCACCGATGTAGAAATCGATACACTGTAAACGACGTAGACATGATTTTACATACTTTGCTTTAACCACAGGGCTCAACTTTTCGTCATATTACGAATAGAATATTTTCTTTGACATTCCGTAAATTCCTCATGCTGGCTCCTGTCGCTAATTCTTGACAGCTAAAAATAGTTGCGCATCCCCCACAAACGGAACAAAAAAAAGTATGTCAATTTTGACAGGTTCCACACTACGAAAAAAACAAAGGGTTCCCTTTGACCATACGGCTCTACGACCTGACAAATGGAAATGTAGCACCCCGACGATAAATTGTACAAGCTAGCAAACTATTTGTATAGACTTATCGTATTAAGTGCAACTATGAAGGAAAGTTATTCAATCGGTAAAAAGGAACAGAGCCTTTCATAAAAGTTTCTATATAAAGTCCGATCGCATGAACTATTGTTAGATCGCCAAGGCCATGAGTCTTAACGGCGGCCGTTAACATCTTAACAGCTTTTCAAATTTAATTTTGTATTTCTCCATCCGAATTCAACGAAACCTAATTCTCTCTGGAATTTCAGTAAGGGTTATGCAGGGAGAATATGTGCAGATGTACTATGCAGCCAAGGTTGAATAAAGTTGTATTTTTATCAGCTAAAGGTATTTATGATTGAGATCGATTCTTCTTGCAATTCTTCAACGAATTCACAGCAACAAAATAAGATCACTTGGCCACAAACAAGTAAATTTCAAATAAAGGGGAGAAAATTTTATTCTATGATAATTCAAGTGCAAGTTAATCAGCTCAACTCCCCCTCAAATAGCGGATTTAATGATCCTAAAGTCCTTAGCTGCTATTTCTTCTAAAGCATAACTTCATTTGTTTGATGTATTTAGTACCCTCCTGAATAATATTCTACTAAATAGCCGTGATCCGAGATGAATCCGTTTTATGTGTGTTACGGTAATTCGTTTTTTTTGTTTGTTTGTTTTTGTTCTTGTCCGTTCATAGCTATGGCACCCTTCAAAATGCTCCGGTTGGCCAGACTTCTTATCTTTTCTTTTTACCTTATCTACTGGTCCGCACTCCTCCCCGTTGACTGCTTCTTCGCTGTCATTCAACATAATCCGTATTCGCCAAATAGACACTGACGAAGGAAAACGGGTTGATTAATTTCAGTCGAGGATCATTAAGATTACTACTCAAATTACTTTGTAGATGGTCAACCAATACAGACAAACTAGTGGTATGAAACAATCTCAATCAAATTCAAAAATCGTTTTAACTTAGGGCCACCGCATCACTATTTAGCTTCGAGTAGAAATTCTTGCATCCGATTCCTAACTTTTTTCAATTCTCCTTGAGAGTTCTATTTGCCTCACGTAGCAACTATTATTGTTTATTATAAAGTGTATTTAAATGAAACCATTTTATCCTGATAAGTTAGTCCATTTGTCAGCGTAATGAAAAGTGCCGTTCGGACTACTCTGTCGCTCCTCAAGTCATATTGTTGTATCATTTTCCAACCTTTCAAAAAAGCAAATATGAATGATAGCAGTCAATTTTTTCTAGGTCTATTGTCTTCAAATGGACACCTGCTTTAATTAGACTAACCCTGCTCTTAGGCCTTTCACAAACTTAAATGTTTTCAGGTAATGTTAAAGTAAAAATTCAAACGGTAGTCAAGATAAGCTTGTAGCCTAAGCGATGTGTGTGGCAGCTTTTCGGTTACCCCACAATTGAGGTCATCCTTGTTGATTGCTCAACTGACGAAAGACAGAGGGTAAACTATCAACTTGCTCAATTGGATAGTTAAGTATAAACGAAACTTTATTACTAATCAAAAAAGCGGTGAATCATTACGGTGGTGACGTGGTAGATCAGGTCATCTCTACTTTGCCCTGGTCTTTTTTTTTTTCATTTTTTGCAAAGTCTCCAGAATATTTCGAATATGACCTGTTACATATTACACCATTTTCTTATATACATTTACTTTCACAAAAAGCCCTATTGGTGAATTTAAATTTTTTATTGAAATTTTCAGCTTTTCGATAATTTTACTGAATATTAGCAATTTAAAACTAAATAGTATTGCTAAAAAGGAATTTTGCGCAAAGATTTACAAGAATAAAGAAAAAGTGTTTTTTTTTTTTCAAAAAAAGTTGGAATTCAACACTCGACTCAAACCTCCAAAAACTTTTTCAAGGATAATCGATAGCTTACACATTGTGTACTGACATCCATGGCTTACAAAATTCATCAAGAACTTGAAAGAATTTCTCACTGGGGTGTAATTTGAGGGAGTGAATACCAAAAAAAAAAAAGAAGCCCAAAGACGCTGATCCTTTTTTTTTTTTCGTTTTTTTTTTACAAAGCAATCCTTGATTGTCGATGAGGTCAAAATATTAATGTAAGAGCTCAAAGGCTACAAAGATTTCTTTCGTAAAACAAAGATGGCATTCAAAGTCGTTGCCAACTAACCAATAGAAGAACCCATATGAATTTCAAAAAAGAACCCCAATAATACATGAAGATCCAATGAACTCCAGGTAGCTTTTTAGTTTCGAGGTGCAGTAGTAGATTTATAATGGATATAGATTTAGGTACTATTATTTACAAAATAAAAGTTTCCTTTTTTCGAAAAAAAGAAAAATCTTTGAAGTGCAAAGTGTATGATTTTGGAAGACGAAAGAGAACATTGAAGTGAATTGACGATAAAATAATGAACTGTAATGATCTTAAAATAATGAATTGGAATGACCTCATCAACCAGTTAATTTTTCTCAAGAAAATGCTTTTATCTAACCATTTGTTTAGAGCTCAAATGTGGGAAAAGTAGCTGGCTCCGCTAAGCTCATCGATGCAACATTTCTCATTCAAAAAGGCTTGAATTTATACCAAGAAATTATAATATACCGCCTATAACCTTCATGTAAGCATGGGGGAACAAAATGATGAATTTTCGGAATTTTTTTTTTTTTTTTTTTTTAGCAATGAAAGAGCATATCATATTATAAATTAAAGTTGGCTGAGTAATTGGTGAAATTAATGAGAACACACAAAGTATTATTTATAGGAACTTGATGACGTTTAAATTAAAAATAAAAAAAATTGAATTGCCAGAGGAAGTCCGAGGCCCATCTAAAAGGAACACCAAATTACTACCCTAAATACCTGAAGGAAGGAATCTTATACAGTTTTAAATGAGGTTCTTGAAACTTGATGAGTGGCGAAATTTGTTTTTTTCTCACGATAAACTCTTTTTTCTTTTCACGATGTCCTAAAAATATTTTAAGCATTTACAAACTAAAAAACATATACTTTATGTAAGGGTAGGCGGCATGATGAGATTGAGATCTCACCAAAAAGCGCCCATGAAGATGAAATTTTTTTTTTTTTTTTTCACGATATCCTAAATATATATTAAGCAATTAAATACTACAGAATACATACTTTATGTACGCGTAGGCGGAATGATGAGACCTAGATCTCACCAAAAACCGCCTGTGAAGATGGAATGAGAGTTGAGGTGAAGAGTGTGTTCTATCTAACTAGTCTGTTAGATGTTGTTGCGATGATGAGAACTATATCTTAGTGAAAAAACAAATATGTGTGGCTGTGAACGCATAATAACTCTATCCTGTCCGATATAGTGTAACGGCTAGCACGGTTCGCTTTCACCGAGCAAACCCGGGTTCGACTCCCGGTATCGGAAGACTTTATTTTTTCAATTTTTTCACATAGATAGATATGACGATCGATTGAATTGAATTAAAGCTGGCATTGGAGTCAAACAAATTCATCCGGAAAAAGAATCATAGAGCAGTGGTTTCAAAAAAACCTCCAAATTGTACTTGTTTTTTTTTTTACAAGAAGCTTTGTAAACTACCTTCTATAAAAGAAAGGCTTCTTTTTTTAAACCGCCTCTTTCAAACAAGAATTTAAATCTTATTTCTTCGAATAATTTTAAAATGTTGACTATTGTTGCTTAGAAACAGATCTCACGAAATTTACGAGGTTCAAATGTACTGGAAATTGCAAAATTTTCTCAAATTCGCATAAAAGAAATAGTTTTGGACTCTTTGATCACAATACTCACATAATGTATGAATTAGCAACATAGAGTGGTGATTGCAAAATTCGTCGTCAAATTGGCAGTTTCCAAATTGTTGCCATGATACTATATTACCTAACTCAACCTCAGTAAAAAAAAAAAAAATGTAACAATACTATAAATTTGAACTCAGACATAGCTTAACACAATTATCTTAACTAGCTCAATATGAACACAGAGACTAGCTTGATATAATCATAAGCTAACTATAGTTAAAATGTCGAAACATGATGAAAGTACAGTCCGTTGAAAATTAAAGTGAATATTCCGGGATGCGGGGGCCTTAATTGGACCTCTTCCGACCCAAACTGAAAGTACAATGGTCAAGAAATTCGATGAACCCATTCCCTAACTGAAATCAAATCTGGTACCTTAAATTAACAATTGCTCAACTCGAAATGATAAATGAGTTCTGTAGTCTAGAAAATAAGCCGAGATGTTAGTGGTTTACTAATTTGCAGGTAATAGCGAGGCTTTCGTATCAATTTGTTTTTTTTAGGCGACATACATTTGTTGCTGCTACCGTTCCAGCGTCCTTGATGAAGACGAGCATCTCGTCTGATTTGAGAAAAAAAAAGTATCTAACAATAACAGATATCGCAAAGCCAGCCATCAAAATTTGCTCGACTATTACCCCAGTAATACCCAACTAGTTATGAGGGTGCATTTAAAAGCTTCGATCGAACAATTCGAGAACAATTAGAAGTAACTAAAATCACTAATTGAGACAAAAAGAACAATTGTTGAGAATAAACACAATTTGTCATTCTTCTTTATAATGGTGAAATAAGAACTAAGATTGAAGGGTAGTCAAAGACGGAACAGCCGCGGAGCCTTTTGTGACTTCGAAGAAAAATTGTTCATTTGAGGGACCGCCCTATTGTGAGAATATTTCGCAAAGGTTTCTGGAATATCGACTACTTTGTATTACGTGGAATCATAAGAACAAGATGTTTGATTTATATGACACTAAATTGAGCTAATATTGAGTTAGTTGAGAATATCCCCAGACCAAGAAGAACCTGCTAGTGATTCTAGAAGCATGCAAAATTTTTGTTAAGCAATTGAAGTAAGTCACATTCCAACTGCCCTCAAAGCTTTGAGAATGGCATCTGGACACGAGGTATTTATTTTCGTTTGTTTTCATCTTTCCTGTTCTTCGACTTCCACAGCAAGCATTCAGAAGGCCATGTAGCTTACCCAGTACCATGCCATATTCTTATCTAATTGTCGGCTAAAATAATCTCGGCGACTCAGCTTGAGCACAGATGATGAGAAAAAAATATAATAAAACAGATAAAATAAAATTAAGATATAGGCATTGGATAGATAATTTCTACGAGACTGCCACAGTAGCACATCACTATCCTGCATTCATTTGCATTTCCAATGCATTGCTAAACCCTAAATAACGTATACATGATTTTGGTGATGTTGACAACGTCAATTCCTCAAGGGGTTGCCCTATATTTTCATCAAAAAAATCCTTTCATTTCATTTTCCTCGCACTAATATTATTTTCTCATATTGAAATCTGTCAGATTATTTTTTTTTTTTTATTTTTACTAACGTTTTTATTTGAATTAATTTCCGAGCCGTATGAAAGGTTTACTGCGGCATTGTGAAATGTTTAATTCATATGCATCTACGTGTATTTGATAACACTGGGCGTGTTATTTCACATGGATTTCTACTGACGGTTGATATATAATCTTCAGGTTAAGGTGGGTTGATGCCCAATTTCAAAGATGAGCATATCGATTCTGCATTCTCAGTGACGACCAATTGAATAGAAAGAGGTATTAGGACAACCTCGATTAGATTCTCACTTATCTTGGCGGGCACTCCAAATGTAACATGAACTCTGGATGACAATTAAAATGTTCGAGTTAAGCGATATTCAAGATTACTGGGATCTTGTAATACAAAGAGATAAAGTAGTTGAAAAAAAAAAAAGAAATACTCCTCGATAGCCCCATTTGATTACTTTTTTTTTGTTCTTTTTTGTTTTTCTTGTTTTTTTTTTTTCGAAATATGGCTCGGACCAATAGCTATTCTTATAAATTTTCTTAAGTCCCTTACTAGGTTTGGACAAGTATATTGATGGAAAGTTTAATTCTTCATTGTACCCAAATCCCTTACCTCACCGAGGTAATACCAGACTAAAACGCCACTTTGCATGAGTCGTAAATTTAATTCTACTACATCGTAATGATGGCAATTGACCGCTGTTAAGCCATATGCTATCCCCTATATACGCTTCAAGTTAAATGTTGAATGATAAATATTATAATGGTCATTCAAGACGATAATAATGACGTTTTAGCGAGTTTGTATTATTTTTCTCACTCTAGCGAGTCGGCACAAGTTGACAATTTTATGATTAAATTGATTCAATTTTTAACCATTTCACTTTGTTGGTTGAACTTCACCATTTGAAAGGTTCAAGCATCAATTTCGAAACAATCTCCCGCTAATAAGTTACATTGTTTTCGGGTGCTTGCCTACAGGAAAAGCAGCCACAAACTGGCAAACCAAAAAACCAAAAAGAAAAAAAAAACTATTGTTATTTTTTTCATCTATTGTATGCTGCTTTTTCATTGTTTCTTGTGAATTCAATTTTCTTTTTGTAATTTAAATTATACTTTTGAAACTTTTGTGTCGTCTACGCGTTTATTGTCACTTCAAAAAAGAAAAGAGGTTTGAAAAATTTTGGAGGAAAAGGAACGAAAAATTTCATCAACCTCTCCACGAATCCTGCTGAAAGCCAGCTGGAAAAGTGACATATTGCATGGGGCGACTACACACCATGGAATAAATGAAAAAAAAAAAAACCAAAAAAAAATGTCAACCACCGGATGCACCGAGCAGTATCATTTTCGGAGCTGCAGTTGCATTCAAATTCACATATCAACACAGCCAGCTAGCGTGTTTTGTTTTGAGTTTTGTAAATACTTTTCTCTTATCTGCTGAGAGTCTTGAAGTACGTAAAGTTCATAGCTCACTGAATGCAACAAATAAACAACAACAACTACAAAACAAAATAAGAACAAGAAAAGGATTGACCTATACAGATACGGCACTAGCTGTCTATGAGTATTCTGCTTCTGGTATTAGTATAAGATTTCACGTTTCTTTTTCCTATTTTTTATTTTTTGTTCAATTTCTTTTTTTTTCCATTTCGGATTCGGTACTCAAACTTTTTATCTGCATGTAGTGTCAACTTTTGACTTTTGGGACAAAAAGATTTTTGGCAAAATCTTAGTTAGGTAAACCTACGTCTAACCAGGGATAATTTTTGCATTTTATTGACGCTTATAAGGTAATGCTGATCGGCCTTTCTTTCATTCGCCTTCCTGCCTGGCTATTAAGTCATCGGATATTTGCTCTATCTATTATATTGTTTTCTTGGTGATCGTTTTTTTTTTTTTTGACTTTATTATTTAACTTTTCTTTTTTTTTGTTTGTTTGATTGTTCTTACCTAAATTTCCAATCTGATAAATAATGCCGCAATCGGTGTTCACGAATATATGAATATATATTGGTATCTTTCCTGTCAAAAACAATAATTCAAAACATCGCTCTTTCCCTAATCAATTTATATTTCCCATTCCCATTTTTTTTTGCTTAACTTTCAATCGTACATTTTTTGTTGCGAATAATTATTTTTTGTTCCATTAACTTTAACCACCAACTAACTAACTACAACAAATTACAACTATATCAAAAAAATGTCGGCGTATATCATGCTAGCGGCCAATTCAAGTGCCAACAATTCTCATCGAAAACAAGTAGTCAAGAAAAAAGTCATGAAACAATCCTCATCAACTCGATCATCATCAACTCGTTCTGAATCGGGTGGATCTTCTCAAGATGTTGCCTCTACCAGTGCCAATTCCATTCGTCGTTACAATACTTATGCATCACTGCACTCACTGGGATCAGGTTCAATTTCCGATAAGAAAAATATCAATACTCGTAAAAAAGTTTATGATATAAATTCGAATCTGTACGTTGATCCAATTAATTTAATGACCCCATTTGAAAAAAAAGTAAGTCAATTTGAAACAAGGTATGAAACAATTACCCAAGGTAGTAAATTCCAATATTTAAATGATAAATTAAATCTGCATTATCTTGAAAATGGTCCTGATGGAGGATTATTATTTACTGATCAAAACATAGAATTATTACGTTATACCTATTTCAAACAATTTAATCATGATTATAAATTAATATCTTATAATTTAAGCAAATCATCTGATTTAAATTATCAACGTAAGGTTGAAAAATTGAAATATAAAAATGATAAATTTTATTTTGATGAGTCCAAGATTCTTCCCCCATTTGATAGTGAAGAAGAAGAAGATGATAATACGAAAATGTCTAATCTTGATAAAAGTATACCAAGTATTCGTTCACTAATAAAGGATAATCATTTTTGGAATAATGTTTATCAAGATATTAAATTTAATTATATTCAACTTAAAGTTAGTTTAAATTATTTTGATTTATTACCTCGAGTAAATGAATCAATTGAAATTTTTACTCAATTATTTGATTTTTTCTTATACAATATTCAAGTTTTAAATATTGAAACTGATGATCAATTAAAATTAGAAGATATTGAAAATTTAGAAACTTATAAATTTTTTTATTTTAGTGATCAAAGTTATGAAATATTAAATCAATTAAGTAAAGATCATCATGGTCTTTATCTGACTCAATCAAATATGAATTCGAATTTACATTCACCAACTCATTCCAATTTTAACATTGATAAACAAGATTCAATGCAACAAGAATTAAGTTTGCATCGTGATCTTATGACTAAGATGATTGAAACACTCATGGAAAATTTAAAGAGTTCACTAAACATATCTAATCGAAAAACTACCATTGATGAAACACTTTTCACTCTTTGGGAAAGTTTTTTAAAATTTATCATATTTGAAATATTGATAAATGAGAAAAATTTCCATAATAGTAGTCAATCAACCAAATTTACCCCATCATCACCTTATGATTTAACTACACCTACAAGTCCACTGTTTGATCAATCCAGTTTATCAATGCGTCAAAGTATGTTTTCTTCATCACCCATCATCAATACTCCTCCAATGAGACCCGCATCGGCCAATCGTGATAAATTACGCATCATGAGAAATTCAGTGGCCAGTAGTGTTAGTATTACAAGTAGAAGTACAACACCATCATCTATCATGTCATCACCAAGACAAAATATTCATAAAGCTAGTATATCAACCCATTCATCGGGTGAAAATGATTTTAATACCCCAACCCCGATTACGGAGGAAGAAATTTTTAAATTTAATGAATCAATGCTGGCATTGAATATTGATGAAACCAAAAAACAATCACCAGTTCTTGGTCATGCGGTTGAAGAAGAAAAGAATTCCGAAGTGAAAAAGGGTATTCATAGAATGAGTTTGTCTCATAAACCAAGTAAGAGTCGCATGTCGATTTTCGGCAAGTTTAGGAAGTAGTTGATTTTGTGGTTATCCTGTTTTTTTTTTTTTTCCTTTTTCTTTTTACTTTTTTTTTTTTGCGTTCATTTTTCTTTTCTTTTTTCTTTTTTTCTTTTTTTCTTTTTTTTTTTTTTTTTTCTTTTTTATTCATAGCTAGTATAATAAATTTGTTGTTGAACATTCACGTTGTAGGAAATAAGGTTCAAGATAGACGTCAAAAATCTGTCAAAAAAAAAAAAAAAAAAATTATTGGTATGCGATGATCTTTAGCGAAATTCAATCAGGGGACCAATATACAGGAAAGTTACATCATATTAAATCATCGACCCAGGTTAGCGAAGGCAAGGTATTCACGGTTGTATTTACATTCAGCAAAGGGACAAAACCTAAAAGTTTAAACATAATACAAGGTAATCGAAAGGAAGTATGATGTTTTTGAGTATTTACATTTTTTACATTTTTTGCATTTTTGATTAGCCACTGATGTATTAGATTATGATTGTGTTTACAACATAGTAAACCCACCAATAGGTCAAATTACAACTACAACCACAATGAATAAGAATCAATTCTCGGATTTATGTTCAAGGGAATACAGTAACAAAGCGAGACAAAAGGTTCAAATTTACAAGTGAAACCAATCCGATGATCCTAATAACGGCCCGAACAATCAAACGTACCCCATTCGTTTGAAGAGTGATTTTGAAGGGACCCGCCCTATTGGTGCCTTTAATTAATTTACCTCAAACTATTGCAAAAAACAAAACAAAAAATCACTAATTACCCAGAAAAAAAAAAAAAAAAAAAAGTAGCATTTGCAACATCAGGGTTATTGTTGAATACTACACAATACAAACAATTTAACGTTTGTCTGGCAGGTTTCCGCATAGCCGATTACTAAATATCAAAGCTGTATGAATCTGATCATCACCATAAAACCATGAACAAACTCACAGAGTAGTAACCTTGCTTTTTTCTCTTCTTGTTTTCTAGGTTACCATTTGGGTAAATGAATTACCTTGTATAGATTAACTCGTGTGACGATTAGCGGTTTTAGGAGCCAAATTGGCGGCATTGACTCGAAGCGATATACAGGAATTGAACAAAAAAAACAACAAATAGTCGTGTCTTGACCGAAAAAAGATCAAAAAACCTAAAAAAAAAAAAAAAAAAAAAAAGAATATTGTCTAGTGGGTTTCTTCCTGTTGTTGAGAGACAATAAGTGAATTTGCATAACAAAGTATTTCTGACAATAACATACTGTTTTATATTCAAGAAATAGTGACTCAATGTTTGCTAATTGTGAACAACTGGTTGTCTCGCTCTTGTTCCTCTTGTTCATTTTTTTGTTCTCTCCCTTGTGCTCCTTTTTTTTTTTCTTTTTTTTTTTTTGCTGGATCTTCCTTGATTGTTGGATGGTTTTGTTTTGAGCATGAACTACATAACCGTTTTGGCTTTTGTTTGCTTTGTTAGAGATTTCTAGGTAAGAGATAACTTTGTTAGAGATTTCTAGGTAAGAGATAACTTTGTTAGAGATTTCTAGATAATTTTTCTCGTACTAGGTTGTTCGTTGTAGATATCTGGATATAAGAAAATTCTTATATCCAGAATTTTTTTTGTCTGAGCATATACGGGGAATTAGCAAAAGGTCAATAAAGTTTTTAAATTAGATCTAGGGAGGAAATTTTCGAGGCGTGTGAGGCAGCGACAAAAATAATCAAATGTTTGAATAATTAGTAATATCGGTTTGTACATCGGACCATAGGAACAAAAATCACAAAAGGAATGGGAAGATCACAGAATGAAAAAGTAGTTACAAAAAAGAAGAAAAAGAAAAGAAGAAATCTTAGTTAAGAGCACCATATCACAGCAAGGAGAAAAATTCAAAACAGATGAATATCAAGAGAATGAAAATGTGAGAGAGAAGGGATAGAGAAGGGGTAAAAGTGGGTTAAATCTAATGATACCACTCCTTAAAAGTATACTGTCACCTCATAATATTCCCTTCTTTTCCTTTCTTTTCCTCCTTTTTTCAAATTCTTATTCTTTCTTCTGATTTCTTTTAGGTCAATTTGGAATTCCAAAAGGAACCGTATTAATAAGTGACATACGCATGGCTGTTATATGTTGATTTTGTATATAAGATTATGGTTAAGTGAAGGTGTACTGGTGTTTACATTTTGGTAAGCACACACCGAATTAAATGAAAAAGGACCAACTCTATTACCGTTTATGGACAGTTTACCTGCTTGAAACAGAAATAGTTGCCAAATTGAAGAACACAAGGAGATACCAAAAGAATCTTATATTACATCATATTTTTCTATAATAACTCATTTCATGTGGATTTATGGATCAATCACCTTCATTACCATTCAACATGTCAAGATCACTCAAGATCACTCATGATCGCTCATGATCACCATTCGTCACTATTCATAAATCTTCATTTCGTATGAATGATACTAATACTGACGAAACTGTAGTCGTAACCAATACTTAATTTTGCTATGGTTGTCATTGCAATGGACCAATTTCAACTTCAAAATTGATTTTTTTTTTTCTTTTTTCTATTTATTTTTTTTTCTCTTTCTTTTTTTTTTTTTTCTTGATTTCTATATTTAAACCTACATCGGTATTTTTTGTTGCTTTGATATTACATTGTGTGATAATTTAATGGTTTTAATGACCATCGAGTGGCTCACAATAGCTCAGAGATTCTAGGTTGAAGGAGGGAGGGAGGGGCTTCCCTTGCCCCTAGATTTGTACCCTTTCTTTAAAACAATAGATTTCAACTGTAGCCCCTGAATCTTGCTAAATATATACCTTCTTATCTGGGATTTTTTTGTTTATTTACTTATTTGTACCCGTATTTTAGTTTCCTCTTTTCTTTTTCATTTTTTTTTTTTTTTTTTTTTTTATTTTGCCGATGATTTATATATTGGGAATATCCCTGATTTTATCACTTATATATATTTAGGAGTATTCCTATATTTGAAAGTATTTTTAACTCAAGATTTACTATTGGGTTCATCATCATTGTAGAAAATGGCTCCTCCACCACCAACATCAGATCCTCTTTTATTAAGAGAACATGCTTTTTATGATACCGGGAATATTAAATATGTATCACCATTTATTAATTTTCAAACTTATAATTTAAATCCCATTGCTACTTCTTCATCAACCACCACCACCACTACCAGTTTCACCTCCGATGCCATTGATAATCATGTTCATTGTATTGTGATTAAATTAATCATGATTATTATGTTACTTTTCATTGTTCATCGTAAATTAAATCTTTTTGGTCGACATAAACATCTGAATGAACTATCACTAGTTTAACTATCATTAGTTTAAGTTTTTTATCAGCATAAACATTAGTATCTTTCTTTCGTGAGGTTATATTTTTTCGGTCTTTTCATTTTGCATTTTCTTCATTTCTTCTGCATTCATTATATAATTAACAATTTAATCAACAGTATCTATAATAATCAACAATATCTATAATAATCAACAGTATTTATAACAATTATACTATTTTGCCTTGGTATTTTGCCTTGGTATTTGCCTTGGGTTGCTACCTTTTGGTATTTGCCTTGGGTTGCTACCTTTTGATATTTGCCTTGGTTTAGGTGTACCTTTTGCTATTAATTTAGGTGTAGGATTTGACTTTGGTATAGGGTAGGTGAATTAATTAAATTTATTTAAATCAGAACTTATGGTATACATTTCCATATCCCAAATATTCCAATCAAACCAAATAATGATGGGGAAAATGGTAAATAAATGCCAAATTGCATGACCATCAATTAATCTTTCCCAAGGTTCAAAATCAAATAATTCAAATGTCATACCCATTAATAACCAAATATTTAAAAATATTGGAATTAAAGGAATAAATTTAGTTTTCAGAATTATACCAATAAAATTTAATTTTGTTAAAATTTTAGTTTCAAATGGTAATAATTGAATTGAATTACTATAAATATGATCATTTAATGAATAAATTTGATTTATACGAATCAGATGAATTATCCATAATATTATTGAACTAATACCAAATATAGCATTAAAAATAATATTATAATGATAATCCCAATGATGATATAATTTAATTATATGTAAAAACCAAATTAAAATCAAACTAATTTGAAATCCACCTTTTATAAATCGACGATCATATCTAAATAATTCACCAATTCGAATCACAATGGCATTAAAATTTGATAATATAATGGCAGCAGCACCTAAATAATCCAAAGTTTCACTAATATGATTATCACGAATATGAAACAAAGTACTAAAACACCAACCAATAATCAGAATTATTAATAAAATCACATATTGTTGATACATACATGCTAATTCCCAATCATGTTTTTTATTTTTATAATATTGTTTTAAAATTTTAATTAAATTATGCCAATTAATGTATAAATTACCAATTGAAAATACTGCCAGAAAAAATTCAGTAAATCCCCAAATTCTTTTAAATGGCCATTTACCATAAAATTGAATCATGGGTAAATTTCTCATTTCTCGATTATTGGTAATAAATTGTTGACATTTATAATTACAATCCAGTTTACAATCCCATTGGAAAATAAATTGTGCAATTGACAGAATTTGATAATTCAGGGTAAAATCTTCCAATGTATATTGAATTGTACTAGGATTATTATTATTGGTACTATATTCAACTTGTTGACCGGGTGTAAAATCATCATCACCTCGTTTTTTCAATCGATGTATTAGATTCCAACCTTCAGCTTCTTTATGTTCTTGAGCATAGTCGGCATCAGCATCAACTTCTTGTTGTTGCATTCGTTGTCGTTCAATTTGTTCAAATACATTAATTTGTTGACAGTGGGTGAGGGCCATACATTGTGTTAAACAATGATTGAATTCGGGTAAATGATCCCCCTCCGATGCAATTATGGTGATTGATAATGTGAAAAGTATTAAAACGTGTCGTAACATGTTTAAAAGTATGATATAAAGAAGTATCAATACAATAAATTTTATTAAAGTAAATTGATGTAGTATATAAACCGTTGTTCTTTTTCTGGTTGTTTGACGGGTTTTGGTAAATCCAGCATAAAACCGCTGGTGGTTGGATGTTTTGGTACCAATTTTTTTTTTTTTTTTTCTTTTTTCTGTTTTTTTTTTGTTTTTTACGATTTTTATACGAGATGACCCAAGATTGCTAAAACTGACAAATAACGTCTTGTGGTAGTTGTCGATCTTCTGTCGATCATTTATGGAAGATGGTGATCATTTATGGAGAGTTGATTATTTATGGATTTGGTGTTGGTTGATTATAATTCACTTCTATCCAAGGTGGTTGGTTGATCATAGTACAAATTAGTCAAGTAAACAACAAGTAATGACACACCAATGGCCAAGCATGATTTAACCAACGCGGCAACATCAATACTACTTCCATGTATTCCTTGTTGTACTTCATATTGTTGTTTCAATTTATCTTGTGCTGATGGTTCATGAGTGACAAATCGAAATATCACCACTCCCAGGAGTAAGATGGAAAGTGCTATAAGCGTGATGGTGGCCAATTGTTGGGCTGGGGTTAGTGTAGACCATCCTGAGGTTAGTTGGTTCAATGTCATCTGGAACTGTTGATGGCTGTAGATGTTGAAGTGTTAAGATGCTGGTTGATATTTGTATTTGCGGGGGAAAAAACATTGAGAAGAGAAAAAAGAAGAAGGAGGGGGTACGGGTGTTTACTTTTGTGCTTAACGCCATTCCCCACTGCAACACATCAAGAGCAGAAGAGAGAGCAGCAGAGAGAGCGGAAGAGAATAGGGAAGAGGGAGGAGAGAAGTAAAGTGAAGAAGGAGACAAGAAAAGGTAAGGTTTAAGGAAGTGGAGAAGCAATAAGGAGAATGTATATGACATCACAACATAACGATTATCATCATATTCTTTTGTTTGCTAGTTTTGAACGTGAAGTATCGTATAATGATCTACATGTAGCAATTGGTATTATCCTACTCTTATTCTTATTCTATTCTTATTCTATTCTTATTCTATTCTTATTCTATTCTATTCTGATAGTCGTGTATTGTCAGATCTGTTAATAGATTATTATTCGGGAATACCGTTTTACCACTAAATTATTTTTGTAGTGAAAATTTTTATTTGGCTTCGTTCCGGTTTGTTTTGTTAGCACAATCGTATAATTAGCACCACAAAGAGGTTATTTGAAATCCCTATTCTCTTATTTGTTAATTACATCCCTTACCCCTACCACTGCCATTACTACTGCCACCACTTCCATTCCACTACCACTATCATGACTGTCTCCACCATGTCTACCACCGGTATGTGGTCAGCAATCATCTTCCGTATAGCAAACCAGTAGATACCCTGAACCAAAAGTATTGTTTCCAGTAAAAATTTTCACCCGCAAAAAAAAAAAGTCAAAAAAACCAAACAAAACAAAAAAAGAGGCAAAAAAAGAAAAAAAAAAAAAAAAGAGGCAAAAAAAAAGAAAAAAAAAAAAAAAAAAAAACAAAAAAAAAAACAAAAAAATTTTCACTTTTCAAAAATTGAGTCAAAAAGAAAAAAAAAAAAAGAAAAAAAAAGAAAAACCGCCATACAAAACAAAAAAAACCAGCAGAAACAGAAAAAATAATGAAATTATAACAATAAAACACTAACAAAAATTGTGCATGCGGCTCAAAAAAAGTTTTTTTTTTTTTTTTCTTTTTTTTTTTTTTTTTATGTTGTTGTTGTATTTTTTGTTTTTTCTATAAATTTTTCACTTTATATATATATACAACCTTTAATCCCCCCCTCCTCCTCCTTGTTTCTTGTAATACTTGTCTATATTCTTTTATTCTTTATTCATTTCTTACCTACTTTCAATTCAAAAATCCTGGTGATTTTTTGTTTTTGCTGCTGCCTTTTTACTTCCTGCTCCCCTACCCCCCCCCCCCCTTTTTTTCTTCTATACTTTTATTTTTTCAATTCATGTCAATTCGTAAGTCTAATCGTGTTCGTACCTTGACTGATAAAGTCAAACCAACCGTCGTACCTTTAACTAACCATTTACCAGATCATTCCTCAACTCCCCCTGTGAAAAAGAGAAGACTAAATACCGAACATGATATAAAAGATGATAAAATTGACCCTGTCGAAAAATTACTCAGTCTTACCACCTTTAATAATGATATACTTATGAATATGGATGAAAAATCTCCTCGTCAAGATTCGGTGGATGAGTCAGATTCTGATTCCGATTCTGAATCCGATGATGAACCTTCCAATAACCTTTCCCTTAATTTTACCAAAATTATTAATGATAACTTACGTAGTTATTATTCTCGTATAAAACGATGTCCCATTGAAATTTATAATGATAATTCATCATTTGCCTTATTGAATAAGGATCATCATATTAATCATCAACATAAATCTTATAATTGTCATGATTGTCCTGAAGCTTCTCCATCCACTCCTACCATTACTTCTCCTGAAGTACCATTTTTCCGTAACGTTAATTTCAATCCAAAACCTCATTCTGCATATACTCTTGATCAATACTTGGCGTATGATGATGAAGATGATGAAGATGATCCAAAATCATCAAATTCTCCCATTACTCCTAATACTTCACCTACTTTACCCAATAATTCAAAAATGTCCTTTAAATATAGACATCATGATAATTTAAATTTATCTTTAAATAATCATTCAAATGATGATCCTCAGGATGTTTTCAAAATTTTAAATAAAAATTCAATCCTTACCGGTAAAGCTAGTGAAATGATGAGTACGGGGAATTTTCTCATTAATGATTTCTTTCTTTAATCCTTTAACCCTTTCTAATTCTACTTCCTGTTTACTATTAATTTAGTAATTCAGTTTTTTTAGTCATTCGTTTTTTGCATTCTCCCTTATTGTTCTTTTTGTATATATTTGTGTATTTTTATGAAAGATATGTTCCATAATCTGTATTACCCATACCTTTTATTGTATCATAACTATACCCTGTGATAACGTTTTGCGTTGTTATTACCGAATTGAGTAACACCCGATTCACGGGATGTAGAAGAACCGGAATCCACGTGTACGCAACGTACCCGTAACTCAGCTTCCCGACTACATATACCCCCGGAACTCGGCTCCCACCCAGTTTTTCTTTTCCTATTTATAAAACAGGTTGCGTTTTGATTTTGACAGCATCAATGTTTTTAAAACCTTTAGTGTTACATCCACATAAATTACCAATGGGATTACTTGTACTACTATATACCTATATTATAGGAGGTATTACGTTCATTCCTCTTCTCCTTATATTTTTCATCTACTTACATCCCATAAAACCCCCTCCACAATCACATCAAAATACACCATCATCATCAATTTGGAATGCTGATCCTCACTTAAAAGCGGGGGAAATTGAAGAACGAGATGAATCAGGTCTTGATACTTATAAAATGGGTTGGATTACGGTAACTCAAGAATATCTTGAATCAATTGATAATATAACTTCCAATACCCCCATTGTAAGTGAATCATCAACTAATAAATCGGCCTATTCTTCATTATATAAATTGGTGAAAAATTCCGATACCGTGATTACCAATGATGATTTAAATGAAAATGATACACCTTCCACCACCTCCACCACCACTAGTGCCAGTGCCAGTACTGGTGCAACGGCCAAACCAAATCAAAAAAAACATCGATATTATGCTGTATTGAAACATGGTAATTTATTTCTTTATAAAAATGATAAATTAAAGGATGTTAAACATGTAATTGTTCTTTCAAATCATTTAATTTCAATTTGGCCTAAAGGTTTACTTGATGCTCAATTATTTACCAAGAATACCGCCATTGTAATTATGAAAAAAACTTGGTGTCGTAATCGTCGATTATCAGATAATTTTTTCAATGATGATGATGATGATAATGAATTTGAATCATCACAATTAGATATAAATGATGTATTAAATTCATCAAATAATTTAAAACCTCCTTCAAGTTCATTTTTCATTTATTGTGATACTAATTCTGATAAAGAAGATTGGTATTTTGCATTAATTAGAGCCACCAAATCAATTGATGATAAATCAAAAAATAATCCTAATATTTATGCTAAAACTTTACATTTTGAAACTACCAATATGATTAATTTAATTCAAACTTTATATAGTTCCGAAGGTCAACTTCATACAAAATGGCTTAATGCAATAATTGGTCGCATGTTTTTATCATTACAAAAAACTGAATTATTAACTAATTTTTTAAAAAATCGAATTGATAAAAAATTAAATAAAATTAAAACTCCAGGATTTCTTGATAAATTTCAAATTACAAAATTAGAATCAGGTAATTCTGCTCCTTTCCTAACATTTCCTGAATTGAAAAAAATTAATCCTAATGGTGAATTGATCGTTTCAACCAATTTCCATTATTTTGGATCAATGTCAATGCAAATTGCCACTAAAGTTAATATAAATTTAGGTGGTCGATTTAAAAATCGTGAAGTTGATGTTTTATTATCAATTACTCTTGTTAAATTACAAGGTTCAATGTTAATTAAATTTAAACCTCCTCCTTCAAATCGAATCTGGTATACTTTTGAATCAGAACCAATCCTTAATTTAAAAATTGAACCAATTATAAGTTCTCGTCAATTAACTTATAATATAATTACCAATTCAATTGAAAAAAAATTTAAAGAAGCAATCAAAGATAGTCTTGTTTTACCTCATTGGGATGATTTTGCCTATTATGATACTTTTAATGAAATTTATCGTGGTGGGATATGGGATAAATCTTCAAGACCTTCAAATGATGTTGTATCAGATCCTGAAGAAAATGAAGAAATTGAAAAACCTTTGGATCCAGATACTACCAGTGTTTATAGTACCACATCTAAAACCGAATTATCCCCGGTAAAACCAAATCCCAGATTAAAATTAACCAGTACATTTAGTGATTTATCAAAAAAATTACGTAAACCAAAATCATCAACCAATCTTGATTCATTAGAATCAACGGGATCAGATACAATCTCTCAAAATTTATCTCCTGATACAATATCTAAAAATTCCGATACAATTTCTAAAAATTCCGATATCACTTCTAAAAATTCCGACGTGGATGATTCATCAAGTTTAATTTCAGATAAATCATCTATTAATGATGATAAAAAATCCATTAATACTTTTAAAAAAATTGGTAAATGGTATTTTAAAGATAATCGATCCACCAATTCATCATCAACTTCAGATAATATTAATTATACTCCACCAGAAATGATTAGTAATAGAAGACATAGTCCTAGAAAATCAAGTACAGCAAGTATTAATCCACCAACCACGGTTGATCCAACTCAAAATGATGATGTATCTAATCGTCATGTTTCATCACCTTCTTATGATTTTGGTTCAAAATTTTCTGCTGATGCATTGTTGGTATCGGGTAACTTTGAAAATCGACAAGTTAATATTGATGATGATTCAGCATTAGATGATAATGAAGAGATTATTAATGATGTAATGATTAATGATAAAGATTCATTAATTGATTTGGATTCTGATCCAACGAGGAATTCTCTTTATGATCAAAATATTGAAGATGTTAATGGATTAAATATAAAAAATGCTGATTTAAATGAAAATCTGACTCTGCCATTACGTCAATTACGTCGAAAACCTCCACCTCCTGGAACTCCACCTACATTAACATAAAATCTATGTACATTTTTTATATCTTTGCATTAATAAAATACCCTACCTCTATAAATAAGCTCCCCAACCAGGATACATTTTTGATAAATTTTCAGTTGATGATGCTTCTTGAATTAATACATCAACCTGCCCATGAATATTCATGGGTAATCCTTCCTTTTCATCTACCAAACCTCTAATTTTTCTTCTAACTTTTCTCAAGTGTTCTTGAGGATTTTGATGAGTTTTCCAATCTAATAAAGGATCATACAATAATGTTTCTAAAATATTCATTAATGGAGCCTCATTTTCTCGTAATAATGATGCCGTGACTTCACTAGCAATTCTAAAGGCTCCTTCAATTCCACTTATCCCCATGGCATCAACAAGATTTTGTGTTAATCTAAACGGAACAATCTCAGGTGTAGGTAATACTAATCCTTTATCAAATAAACAATCAAAATCAATATGTAAAACCGAACCAGTTTTTTTGAAAATTAATATATTTTCACAATGTCGATCACCTAACCCAATAATATAACCAACAATAGACATAACTGCAGCTGATCGAGTAAATTTAGATCTGGCCATATACCATAAAGTTGGATCCGAAAATTGATCAATAAACCACTTATGTAAAACAGGGGGATATTCATGACAAACTTTTTCAAAAAGTTTGGTTAAATTTGCTGCCGGTGTAGTATTGGATGCAAACGTTGCCTTTACTAATTTTTGAGCATCTCCTAATTTATGAAATAATGATCGCTCATTTACCACATGTCCTAATTTTTTTTGTGTATCAATAACCACTGATTTCATGGTGGCAACATCCTGAACAAATTCAATAACACCCATATTTTCGGCCAAGGGAATAACCGCATAATTAGGTATTGATAAATTTCTCTTTCTTGCCTCGGTACTAGCAGTTAATAATCGATTAATCATGGTGGTAAATTCAACTACCTTGGCATCCTTTCGGGTGTCATCTTTCTTTACCATAAGTCTATATGGCTTTGCATCAGTACCTCTAACCGTAAGTTGTCTAGGCATTTGTAATGAATGAAATATATTCACAATATCATCAAATCCATCAAACGTGATTGACGAAGACCTAGGGAATGCACTTTTGTAATGATACTTAACCGTTGGTAATCTAATTTCAAGATTTGATCTGACTGGAATCACTAATGAATCAAAAGCATCACTCAAATTTGTTACTTTGAAATCATTACTCAAACTCATCTTCAGTGTTCCTTTCTTTGAAATCTTGAAACTAGCAATCGAAATGAGGGTGGAAAATAATTCTTTGGCTCCCAAGACATTATTTGACAACTCAGTATTAGCAGATTGAACTTCCAGTAATACTTTGGCAACTCGTTCCTTTCTAACTTTATCATTTGAATTCAAGTGTGACAAGATATACCACAAACTATGCTTTGGGTAGGCTTGTGCAATTTCGGAAAGAACATGCTGTAATAGTTGAGAACTTTCAGAATGAGTGTGATTAATTCTCGATAACATTTGGGTTATCGAAGTATACCAAACATAAACTGGTATCATATCACAATACTTTTTAATATCAACTATAATTTGATTCAATTTTCGTTCAGACTCTTTTCTTTCCGTATCTTTTCCTTTTTTGGTTCTTTGGGCAAAATCTAGCCAGATGGTAATAAACTTGGGCAAAGCCTCAAAAATAAAGGTGGGTACTAATGCCAAAGATTTTAAAAAATTTCTAATAATCTGTAGTTCGTAGTAACCGGTTAAGTCGACACGCGATTCCAAAATCTTATTGAAATACTTACCTAAATCATAATAAGGCTTCTCCCATTGTGGCTCTAGCTTGAAGGCTTCAGAATACTCATTGATGATAGTAGATGAAGAACTGTGGTTAGATGAATCTAACCAAATTGCGTATTGTAGCTGGGCGCTTGCCTTTTGATGAACATTTTTAAATAAGTTATCGGAAATGATTTGTGAAAGAGACTTTATAGCTTCAGTTTGCTTTCCTTGTGCCCACAATAACTCAGCATATTCTACGTTGGCTTCTTGATCATTTAAAGCCATTGTCTTCATAATGCATCTCGTTGCAATATCCAACCTGTCATTCTTCCTGGCTACTTTGGAACAAAATAGAAGAATATCAGATATCTTGTCTGACTTTTTCATAGCCATATTCGCAACTCGGTGCATGGATAAAATCTTCCATTGCGAATCGAATCCTTGATCAACGTTAACGAGACGATCTCTCAACACTTGTTCATTTTCAGCCTCTAATTTTCCGTCAATTCCTGCATCAGGGGATGCGATCAAGGAGAGGTCATAAATAGAATGAAGCTGGTTCATTAGAACAGAATTACGGGAAAACGACGATGACATAGATGAGACGAGGGATTGACCAATGACCTTATATATCCCCTCCATTTGTTCAGTAAACCCATTGAAATTGGATTTATAGAGCTCTTTGAGACCTTGAGCAAATTTGTAATTGATTAAGGTTTCAATACCTTGTGCCTTCCCACAAGAATCAGACACAAAGAGCCATTTATTGATTTGATTGATATCACCAGAAACAACAGCAGCTTGTAAACCTACCATAGACCATTCCATCGGTATATCACTGGGCCGGCCAGTGTTTATCTTGGAAGACAAAGTCGAAAGTACTTCATCATACAAGGCATGATCACTTAAAGATTTGAGAAGCTTTGTATTATTTTCAATCTTTAACTCCTGACTACCTACCTCACTCAAAACTTGAAATGATTCTTGAGCAAGCCACCAGTTTTCGTTGTATTGGAAAGTTGTTAATTTCTCTTTCAAATTATTAGTCGAGAATTTTTTAAGAATACCATCAAGTGCATCAAAATCATTAATGCTTGAATACATTGATTGTAAAGTAGTAACAATACTAAGGTCATCAATTCGATCAGCTTCACTTCCCTCGCCATCCCTGTAGCATTTTTCAAGATAGAGAATTGTTCTTTCATAAGAATTACACTCTGCAGATCTAATAGCTATAACGGTAGTAGGTATTTTCAGCAAAAATTTGTTCACGAACTTGACATTCGTTTTAAGTCGGGCCGCTTCCGACTTGGACAAGTGAGTATCACTTAAATATTGTGTTACGCATGAAACCCATTCATTAAAATAATCCAAAACTTCAAAGATTGATTGATAGCAAGATCTTAACAGTTCCAATCTATCAGATGAGAAAGAGGTATGCGTTTCTGTATTCAAGATACCTAAAAATTCATTTTTGATATTATTCATGACTTCTTCATCACCATTGATTATATGGCTCAAAGCCACATATTTGAGTAAATAATGGCAGATAGAAATATCGGGGTCTCTTATCAACAACGAACAAGTCTTGAAAATAACACTTCTTGACGACTCATCGGTATGTTCTCGGGAAATACTCAAAACTGGTCTTTTCAAGAGATTGGAGGTGAAATCAGCTAACCATCTTTCATGTTTCATATTAGGACGATAGTAAGGAAATTGTAGTGGTTCATATTTTGGATCAGGGGCTACATATTTCGAGGATAGAAGAGGCGTGAGAGTTGATTTTGCTTCATCATTGAAACCATTCCAAATCTCGGTGAAAAAATCTTGAGTTGATGAGTCAAGCACTTTGACATCAAGTTTGAGAATTTCCAAAAACTTTTGCATGACATAAGCTGAGAACAATTGCTTGGAAGGGTCATTGGAGGCCCAAAAAACTTTGATAACTATGGTCTCCATGAAGTGTCGAAGGAAATCGGCGATCTCTTTATAATCATTAAAGTCATGAATGATCACAATTCGGTCTTTGATAGTCTTGAAATTAAATTTGTTTGCATCTAGAGCACCTATTACTGACAAGGCCTTGGCACAACTGTTGGGAATCTTTTCATCTTTATTTTTGAAATGAACGGCAGTATCGAATATAGTTCTGATCAAATCCGAAATACTCATTTCAAGCAAAGAATCTTTGAAGTCTTTTGTTTGGCAAACACTTTGATATTTAGTTGTGAATATTATCAAATCATCCAAGGCTTGCTGTACAACATATTTGTTACTGGTTTTCAACCTCCTAGTAAATTCAGTGAAAAATCGAATTTTACCCATCAGCTTTAGTGAATTAGCCACAATAGGATCAACGGTATAAAATTGATCAAGGTTTGGGATGAAAAGAATTGAGAAATAATAGCATCCATATTTGTTATATTTATTTTTCAATTCATTAAATAATTTTGTGATGATTTCAATTGCGATCAATTTTGATCTATGCTCTAAACTGTTAAATCTTTGGAATATAAGGGAGATAATGATATCAAATAAGGAAATCAAATGATCAATTTGTAATTTTTGAATCAAAACATTCCAGCAGCGAATAGCTGGTAATTCAAAGTTGGGATTTTCTAAAGTTGCCTGCAAACAAGTAGAAATTTGACCTAATGCAGAGGTAGCTGCATCCACATTTTTTTTGATTAAGTATTCTATAGCCTTTAAAGAACTTAACTTATCTAAAAAAGCACTAGTCCCTTGTATTTGATGTATAGTTTCGGAAAATCTTTGAACCAATTCAAGGACATATTCCCCAAGTAAATACTCAATAAGACCAAGTTTTTTCTCTTTTACTTGCTTTTTTGTTTTCAGATCACCACTGACGCTCAAGTTCATTGTTGCAACGTACGTTAAAGCTTGATTGATTCGTTCTTCATTTATGATTTCTCCCTTGTCATTAACCAGAATTTTCAAAAGAATAAACCAGGTTGTGTTACCAATACTGGTCATCAAATCACCCATACTAACATTTCTATACTCTGGACTTACGTTCCCGAGGACACTTAAAATATATTTTTCATCAATCTTTTCATTTCTCACCAAATACGTTGCCAAAATTCGAGGCAAATTTTTTTGAATAAGCTTCCATTTAGTCATATTTGAGGCATCGGCGATTTCTTGTATGTAATCATGTTTATAATATTCCAAAAACATGGGAGTGGTAAACTCTTTTGTTCTTTGAAGAAATGTATTTTTTGAGATTCCTAACAATTCAGATATTTTCATTAACAGCCTCGATCTCTGTACAATTCTTTCGGAAATATTTGATAAAAATGGTGAAACGAGCTTATAAGGAGTGATCCGTTTGTTAGCAGCAATATAGAGAAACCCATCATATGCCAAATTAACGTGTTGTTCATTGTCTTCATTGAAAGCATCAGCAAGTTTGATTAAAATTACACATAACCATTCTCCTTCACTAACAATTGCTAGTTCACTTAGTGCTTTGATCGTTGACTCTGCCATGTGTATATTCTTACTGTCACTATCAAATCTAATTTGAGAAAGTCCAGAAAAAATAGCTGCAAAATTACCATCAAGAGTACCATTTTTAGGTTGGATCAAATATAATGGTAAAATTCTTGCGGCTAAAAGTCTGACATTTCTACTTGAATGTTGACTAACACATTGAAACACAAATTTAAAAACTAAATCATCAATTAATGTAGTTCTGGGTGATGCAAAGGATGCAAAAATTTTGAAAATGGTTAACAAAAAATTACAACAAGTTAATGGATCGGATTTGATATCAACCAAACGATGACCGAGTAAAAAATTGCATATAACATCCTCATAAAAAATAGATATTTCAGAACCATCGGAAATACTCTTACGAAGTGGTGAAATATTTTCATAAAAATTTTTCTTCAGGAAAGAACTGCTACACTTACTGCATTCCCCAATGTTAATATTAAAGTCATTATTGAGTAAACATGGAAAATGACCCATAGCAGTAATGAAAGTATAGAGTCCGGGCCTATCACTAAGAATTTTAAAGTTTTTTTTCTTAAAACTATAATCAATAATGTACTTTATGTACTGTAACCAACGAGAAAAATCAAACTGATCAACAGCAAGATTAGCCGGAGATTTAGACTGGAAATTTTCATACTTGAATTCTGGTAAAACAATAAAATCAAGTAAGTCAAGAGCCACTTTATAATTATCATTAGGATCATAATTTATGATACCTGCTCGTAAATTGTTTAATTCTTCATCAAGAATCGGTTGCAGGATCAGATCTTGCTTAATGGATGCGTAAGAATTAATGACATTATGATTTTCTTGGATGACGTTATACTGGAAATAAATTACATGTAAAGTTTTCAAAAGTATTGGAGGGAATTTTGCATTATACTGAGCCAAATCGGTTTCATCTTGTAAAAAAATGATGGGGAATGTATGTAGTTGTAAAAAATTGAAAAAAGTAGCAAGAATTGATTTTTCACGACAAAAATGGAAAATTCGTAATAAACTGTAACTAACAGATCGATTAAATGCTGTAAGGTAATATGTATAAGTAAGGGGTACGGAAATCAAATTTTCAATGGAATTAGTAGGACCGATGGTGTTAAAAGTTTTAAGGTGGTCCATAATCCATTTTAAAACCAATGAAACTGAATCCCAACACCTAGAATCATTGAGAATTAAATTATTGGTTAAATTGAGTAAAAGGGTAGATCGTAAGTTATCAATCAATTTAAATATAGGATCATCTGTACTTGACTCTAGTATGATGTTAAAATCTATTGAATCCATCAAGAACCATAGTTTTCTAGCAATTGATTCTAGTTTGAGTTGATATTGGGGTAAATTAAGGAGTAATTTACTTGAGATATCGAAATCATTAATAATGGTATATAAATGTATAGTACAAGAAAGGTTGGGTCCGTGAAATTGAACGAAATCATGAGGATTATTAATGGACAGAACTGAATCAAAGAGGAGGGATAAATCATCATTCAATACTTGTAATAATTTTGATTTTAAATTATTTTTATATTTAAAATTATGAAGTTGAACGGCGATTAGATTTATTATTCCAATTATAAAGGATTTAATAAGATTTGTAATGGTATGAAATTGTGGGAATTGAGGTAACCAAGAAAGAGCAAACATAATTGCCCATTCATACATAATATTTGAAGGACTTTTTGTATCATGACGTGAAGGATGAACATTAAGGATATTAAGCTTTCTTTGTTTTTCGGGTAGAATTTGAATATTTAATAAATGTTTACGTTTAGAAAAAATTACATGAATAGTATTCAATAATCTTTCTAGTAATTCAATTTCTTCAGCAGGAGGTATTGAATCACGCGTTGTTTGTTGTTGTATTGAATCTAATTTTGCATTGGCAAACCCAAACACGTATAAGATCAATTTTTCAAAATCGGTTTCATCATCATGGGTTATATTTTTATGGATGTCGTCGAGAAAGCGAGTAAGATCCGCGTGACTTATCTTACTCAAAGCTGGCGTTGACATTTTGAATTACAGCTGATATTATATCCAAATTTTATTCATTGATGATCAGTCAGATGTGGTTGTGATGTATAACTTTTGTTCCGTTTGCTTGGATTGACGTGAAATTTGGTAAAAATCTTTCTGCTTGGCTTCAAAAATCTTTCTGCTTGGCTTCAATCTGGTTTATCCAAGTCTTGTGAGGGTGGATATCTAAATTACTTATTTGGTGTACTTCATCAGCGTTAAGATGGTTTGCAAGACATCTTCTTTTCTTTTTTTGATTTTTTTTTGATCTTTTTTTTTTTGATTTTTTTTTTTTTTGATTTTTTTTTTTTTTGATTTTTTAGTTTGCCGCTGAGTTCACGCGTTGTTTTGGTTTTTTTCTTCCAGATGTTTTTTTTTCAAGATTCAAATTTAGCCTACAGTTATCTAATTATCTAATTATCTACTTATTCAATTGTCAACTAATAGTCATCTACTAGCTATCTAATTGTCATCTAGTCATCTACTTATGGTCAAGGTCAGTTCATTGTTCTAAGGTCATTAATATTATATAAACATGTAAGCATATGCGAGGAACCCCAGGTGAATCGAGCCAGGGGATAAAGAAGAGAAGAAGAAAAGAAAAGAAAAAAAGAAAAAAAAAAACGAAAGAAAGAAAAAAAAAAAAAAGAAAGAGAAAGGATGGCGTGAATCGGATAAGTTTCAAGGAGTAACCTTGCTGATTACCTCGTAAAGCATGGGTGAGTGACTTAGATTGCTTATAGCAAAGACTTTGACTAGTACTTGAAGTAGTCAAATTTTTCATCTCTTTTTGATTCGGAAGTTTCTCTGATCGTGTAACAATTGAGGTAATTTATTGTCCATAATTGATGGGTCTTTTGAAAAGTAGGATATGAGGTTCTGGTGCGTGAGTTTCATAATGAACCCAACCTAAAGATTGAGTAATTCCCAACCCTCTCCATTCTTCTTCCAACAATATTCTTAAAGTACCGGTATCTGGATTAAAATAATCTTGAGGAATCGCTTTCAACATGTTTTTCGGTAACATCACATGTCTATACTCATTGGTATCATCACTATATCTTGGACTATAATGAATCATATCTTGGAATTCAAGAATTTTGGCACGTTCACTATCCGATAAGTATCTTGGTTTACTCATGATGTGCAGGGATTATATTTATATAATGAATGATTGCAACCGCAAATAACACACGATGATTGAATGATTGTTCACACTAGCCGAATTGAACAGAAACAAAAATTAACACACGCACACAATTTAAGCGAGTTGATTAACGAGTGGAAAACAAAACAGACTTGGTTAATGAAACAAGAAAATGTGTCAGGATACTCTTTAGTTTAAGCGTCTTTTTCTTCGTTTCTTCTTTTTCTTTTTCTTTTTCTTTTCTTTCTTCTTTTTCTTTTTCTTTTTCTTCTTTTTCTTTTTTGTATCCTTCAAGTTCCGTCAAAATTCGTCGTGTCTTTGATTTTTTTTTTTTTTTTTTTGGTTCTTTTTTTTTTTTTTTTTCGTTTTGGTCTTCTCGGTACCTTTTGAGTAACCGAATATGGGGGAACTTTTCACAATACATAACCAGCCATCTTGTAAAAGTAAAGGTTATGAATCATGCAAAGGAAAGTGATAGACAACCGAGCTAATGAAAAAAAAAAATGAACGATGAGAGTCGGCATAATACCATCCACTAATTTATCATCACTGGCTATTTTCCAATTGGTTGAACCTAATACTCACTCGGTTAATAAAAAATACGGGATATGTTTATTAACAATAGATGAAATAAGTATTGAGGGTTATCAGGATGCATTGGAATTACAATTATGTCAACAATCATCCAAATTTGAATATTTTGCAACCGTAATTCCATATGAATTATATGTTAATAATGTAACTCAATTTAATCAAGTATTGACTGAGGTAATTTCAAAATTTTTTGAAATACAATTGATTTTATTAACACCAATGATTGATTCATTGTCATATCTTAGTAATCTTATACTTACTAATCATCAATCTCAAATTTCAATTGGAATTTATTTTGATGAAACCACGAGTCAATTAAATTATTCAGTTTTACAACCTGCATTAATTATTATCAATGAGAATTTATTTAAATTAAATTCCAAGAATTATCCAATATTTAAAGAATCAATTCGTAAAAATTATACAAAACTTAATCATCATGATACAATTCTGATAATTCATCAATCATCAAATTATCAACAAAAATTAAAATATATAAAATATTTACAAAAACAAAAGGTTGCAATACCCATATTAATAAATCCTTTACAACCATTAAGAGATGATTTAGATGAAGGAATATATCGAATATTTGAACAAGATCAAAATAAATATAATCAATATCAACTTGCCATTGAACAAGCATTAAAAGATCATGAAAACATCAATCAAATTTTAATAGTGGGACCAGGATATAATGCTCCATTAACCAAGATTTTAATTGAATCATGTCAAAAATTTTCACCAAGAAATTTTCAAATTAGTATGATTGAAAAAAATTCAAAATGTTGGAAATCTTTAGAATCTAAAATAAAATTAATTCCATCATGGTCTAAAATTAAATTAATTAAAGGTGATGTAAGAAATTTGAAAAATCAATATCAATTAATAATTTCAGAATTATTAGGATCAATGGGATGTAATGAATTAAGTCCTGAAATATTAAAAAATTTTAATAATTGTTTAATGATTCCTCAACTGTATCAAAGTTATATATGTTCAATTTATTCACCCATTTCAAATCATAATTTGATACAACCATATTTAATATCAAATTATAATTATCAACAAATGAGTGATTGGCAATCATTATTTAAATTTAATCATCCAGGAATACCAATTTTAAATCAATCAATTAATTTATTATTTGAAAAATCAATTAATGGATTTCTTGTGGTTTTTAAATCAAATTTATATAAATCAATTCAAATTGGTATTCATCCTCAATTAAATAATTATGAATATTGTCATTCTTGGTTCCCGATGATTTTTCCTACTAAATTTAATTCAAATTTATCAAATTGGTGGTTTAATCGTTGTAATGATCAAAATCGAGTTTGGTATGAATGGAAGAATGAAAATTATCAATATAATGTTAATGGTTGTCAATATCAAATTGATTTATAATTACCATGGTTTCTTTTACTTTTTTACTTTTTCTTCACTAGTATGACTTTTACTTTCACTTCTATGACTTCTGTGACTTTTACTTTCACCCGTGTGATTTCGGTGACTGTGACTGTGACTTCTATGACTTTTACTTTCACCCGTGTGACTTCTGTGACTGTTACTGTGACTTCTATGACTGTGGTTGTGCCTTTTATCAATTTTCAGTTTTTTCAATTTCAATTGTTGATTAATTTTTAATAATGGATCATCAGTTAATTTTACTGAATTTTTCGTATTTGAATTAATAATTTTATCAAAAGAATTTTGATGTTGATTATTTAATGCCACACCATTTGAATTTAACATATTTTCAACCTTTTTTTTATTTAATAAAAATTCATCTGATTTTTCAATAAATCCAGCTTCATTTTTTTTATCCTGAGAATTTTCATACATCCATGACATTTTATTCATTGATAATTTATGATCGGTAGGTAAATTAGTTAAATCATTACCATATTGTAATTTTAATAAATTTTGTAATTCTTGTTCTTGCTCTAATTCTTGTTGTCGTTGTTTAATTAATTTATATTCGGATAATTGTTGTTGTTCTTGTTCCCATAATTTTTTTTGATTTTTAATCAAGGCTGGATTCCATGATTTTTTTAAATTTAAATCACCCGGTGCCATGTTTATTGATTGTTATATATTATGTAAATTACTGAAGGATGTACTTATCTTGAAATGACTATTTTTGCATTCAGTGATTTCTTTTTTCTATTTTTTTTTTTTTTTTTTTTTTTTTTTTTTTTTTTTTTTTTTTTTTTTTTTTTTCTCATGTTTGTGTCAATGGTCATCGAGGGTTTCCATCACGCAACATAACACATTACTTACAATACAACTATACAATACAACTATACAAAACAACTCAGTACAGTACAATTCAATACAGTACATACAAACAAATGACATGCTAAAGTATATTAAACGTCAGAAAAAAAGTCAAAAAAAAAAGAGGCGTAAAAAAAAAAGGGGAAAAAAAAATAAATCTGGCATTGGTAGTGATAACACACTAATAACCATACCCAGTGCTCGACTAGTGTTAGACTATGATATGTATTATAAAATACATAATCATTCTCAAAGGTCGAGATATAAAAGAAAGGGAAAGGGAAACAAAAATCATGAATCAGACATGAAGTGAAAAAAAGAAGAAATAAAAGATATAAAGAAAAAAAGAAAACATCATTTATGATGGATATGAGATCAACATAGTAGCTATACGACTGTAAGTGGCAAATAGTAAATGTAAATGTCCGAATAACAACAAGTGGTATAAATGTAACTTAGAAACCATGGATCTTAATATTTTTCTTTGGTAATTGTAATTGAGAAGTTAAAAATTCAGAAACTTTAACTCTTTGATCACCTTGTAATTGAATAACTTCACCCAATTCATCATCTTTAACAATGTTACCATTACAGGCAAAATCTTTCTTCAAGACTTTTAAAATTTTTTTCAAATCATATTCTTGGGGTAAACCTTGCACGGTGGTTAAAGTTTTACGACCATTACGTTGTTGAATACGGATATGAATGTAGTTAGTTGGTTGGGCTTCGGAATCCCCAGTGTCGGCGAATGGGTCAAAGGCGGTTAAGTTTTGGATAGTAGACATATAAGGGTTTGGGCTAAGGTTGATGTTTATCAAGGGGTAAGGATGAATCAAGTGATGAAGAAAAAGAGAGAGAAGAAGAAGAAGAATAGAAGAAGAAAAAGAAAACACCGTAAGTTTCTGTTTCCAGTGTGAAAAGAAAGAAAGAGAAAGATGGCAAAAGCAGTATGCAGGTCAGAAAAGAAAAGAAAAGAAAGAAAAGTACCGTGAAAACACATTTGATTCAAAAATGAGGTCGGAGATTTTCGAAAATGAGGTCGGAAATAAAATCCAAAATTTGACCGAATTTCCCAAACAGAGACATTTATTTTCAACATGTCTCTTCAAATTTTTCAAAACTGTAAATTCTTTATCCACTGCGACTTATTGGCATCAGTCAGCTTACTTGTAAGTCTTTTTATTGACAACATCATATAAACTGTATTTGTATTGAAAATTAAACAAAACTGAATTATACAGAGGAAATCACTTGATTTCTTTTCTTGGCAATGAATAGTCAATGATTTATCAACGAGTATGAATGCACCTAAGGTTTGGTGTAAAAACAGTCTAATAGATTTTTATATACGTCAGCCTATAACGTGTTCAAATTTGACTTGAATACTTTTCGTAAACACCAACGATTGTTTCAACGATGGCCTTGATACAGCTTGCCCCAAAATAGGTGAAGGCATAAATAATCAACAAATAATATTGTAATATATGGCGAACGATCTTTGACTTTGTATTTAAATGAATGAATTGTAATATCGATCCAAGTGCAATATAAATATAGACGTAATTTATCCAACTCGAAGATTTTTTATTTGGTTCATTCATGTATAATCGTGCTAAGGTATCTTCACCCAACTCAACAATACTAAAGTTTTCTTCAAAAAGTTGATTCTGTAATAAGAATTTAGATGTGATTTCGTCAAAATTTTCATCAAGTAATGTCTTATTTTTAGTAATGTTTAATATAACGTTATGTCCATAAAAAAGACCATATAGATTTGTACACGGTTCACCAATTTTGTCAGCCTGATTATCACCAAGTTCAATATTAGATCCCAAAACACATAACGAGGCTAGAAATAAATACCAAATAACCTTCATCACTTGCCCTACTTTCCACTTTCTTCGAAATTAAGCTTAAATAGAGATAACTTCATAAATTGGTGAATTCTAAAAACCAGTAGTTATGACGTATTTTTAAAATACAACTTTATTGATCAGAAAATAAATTTAGCGAATTTAAAAGTCAATTTTGTGCTTCAGCGCAACTCACCCCATTTCAGATACAGCTTCTAAATAAAGATGTTTCACTGATTCTTCATGAGTTTTATAATTCTTTTCTTCTTGTCTAAATTCATAGGTACAATGTGTTGCTCTGGCTCATCGGCTACATCCATTATGTTACTTTCGTGTATTCTCATCATCAAATTGGTCGCCTCGATGGTCACTGTAAATAGATTATCTATCTAACTAGATCGACATATGAGAGTCAGAGTCGTACTCATGGAACATATCGATATAGCCATCTTGAGTTGTGACCCTGAATCACCATAATTATTGATCTTTTGAAAACTTATTAAAAGGTATTGATTTTCTTATTTATTAGAAATCACATAGAGCCTTGAGAGTGCCCTTCAATGAAGAAAATTTGAAAATAAAGTCGCAGTTTTTGAAGAATTTACAGCTTTGAAAAATCAAAAGTGATATTTTGAAAATAAATGTCTCCGTTTCGAGAAGTCGGTCAAATTTTGGACTTTATTTCCGACCTCATTTTTGCAAATTGAGTCGGAATTTTTGAATTAGTTTTGTTTTCACGGTAGAATTCTTACAGGAGCAGGTCGTGTGCGCTTACAATAGCAAACACCGGCAAGTTGCGGAGAGTAGTGCGGGTACCACAACTCACGTGATACACAATATATGAACCCGTGCATCATATAAAATTGCAACACGCAAAACACACACCCGTACACCACAACACTTCAATCTAAACACAACAACAACAACAACAACAACAACAGTAGAATCGCATGTGAAAACACACTCCCCATACTAAACACACTATAACAGATCATAACACTTTATACAATTATATAATCATACAACACACACAATCATATAGTTGTACTTGTATAATTGTATAAGTATATTTATGTACTGCCAAAACAAAAAAAAATGGCAAAGGGCAAAATGGCAAAATGGCAAAATGGCAAAGGGCAAAATGGCAAAATGGCAAAGGGCAAAGTAACAAACCGTAGATCTTATCTTGCTTCAAACTTCAATTGCCAACCCCCAGCGATACCTTAAGTCTTGCTTACTCTCCTTCAATCACTCAAGTTACATTACTATCAACAGTACTATATCAATTACTATCAACAGTACTATATCAATTACTATCAACAGTGCCATATCAAGGGTTTATTGTTGAAGAACAATTACAAACCTTCCACACTAAGAAACAAAAACAAAAAACACCCAAACCTGGAAGAACAAAAAAAAAAAAAAAATCAAGCCAAAAAGAGAAAAAAAAAAAAAAAAAATAGACAAGAAGAAAAAAAAAAAAAAAAAAGTCAAGACAGACAGAGAGAAAAAGTATATATATATATCTAATACCTAATTGTACATTGATATTTGAACACGATCCCTTACAATTGATCAAATTGTTTTTATCAAAGGTTGTTTTCATCAATTTAATAAGGTGAAAATCCCCCATTACACATCAATGTCTAAATCATCAAAAACCAAGGATGCTTCATCCAAACTCAATGATGCTTCCACTAATGATGTTTCGGTATCATCAAATGATCAATCACCATCACCGAATGAAAAAGTAACTCATGAACATGAAAAGAAAAAACAAGCATTTATAACCAGAACAATATATTCAATTATTATGATTGTTCTGTTTTTCGCCGTGGTGGCATCAGGTCATTTATCAATTATTACCACCATTATTATTTTTCAAACTTTAACTTTTAAAGAAATTATTGCTTTAACTGCTGAACCTGCAAGAGATAAATCATTACCCTATAATAAATCATTAAATTGGTATTTTTTATTTGCTACCGTTTATTATTTAGATGGTGAAAGTTTTTTCAGTTTTTTTAAAGAATTTATTTTTTCAAATCGAATTTTAACTATATTGGCAATTAATCATAAAATTATTAGTTATTCATTTTATATTGCTGGATTTATCTTTTTCGTTTGGACTTTAACTAAAGGTTATTATAAATTTCAATTTGCTCAATTATGTATTACTCATACTACTTTACTCCTTGTTGTTTTCCAAAGTCATTTAATTATTGATAATATTTTAAATGGTTTAATTTGGTTCTTATTACCCGCTTCTTTGGTGGTGGTTAATGATGTATTTGCTTATATTTGTGGTATTACTTTTGGTAAAACTCAATTAATTGAAATTAGTCCTAAAAAAACCGTTGAAGGTTTTGTTGGTGCTTGGATTTGTACTCTGATTGCTGCAATTTTATTTACCATTATTTTAACTCAACTGGATTATCTAATTTGTCCAGCAGTTTCTTTAACAACAAATTTATTTAATTATCCTCATTGTGAACCAAATGCTGTTTTCATTCCTCAAATTTATCAACTTCCTTCAAATATTGTTAATTGGTTACAATATGATATTATTACTTTTAAACCAATTCATATTCATGCTACCATCATTGCTACTTTTGCCTCTTTGATTGCCCCATTTGGTGGGTTTTTCGCTTCAGGTTTGAAAAGAGCATTTGGTATTAAAGATTTTGGTGATACTATCCCTGGTCATGGTGGTCTTACCGATCGTTTTGATTGTCAATTCTTAATGGGTTCCTTTAGTTATTTATACTATCAAACTTTTATTAATAGTCATAACGTTAACGTGGGTACTATCTTACAATTGGCCATTATTAATTTATCAGTTCCTCAACTTTTCACCTTGATTAAAAGTTTACTCAAATATTTACATAATTCAGGTCTGATTGATGATATCAAATTTGAAAAATTATTGAATTTACTCAATTAAACTGTTTTGTTCCCTTCTATCTAATCATTATTTATCATTTGTATGTATATACTTGTTTTCTCATCCTTAATTTTTTATTCATATGTTACCTCCCCCAAATATAATTCATTTCAGTGGCATTACGTAGTGTTTACCTTTAACCTTTTTGACATTCTTTCCCTGATCTGTATTGTTAACTTTGTTTGCTAAACTTCTGTGCATTGATTTACCCGTTGAAAACTTTAATGGCTATGGTGGGCTGGATACCAACGTCATTGCCTCCATTATGGAATATAAACCCGTACATCTAATCTTTCATTTTTTTTTTTTTTTTTTTTTTTTTTTTCTTCCTGTTCTTTTGTTTTTTTTGTACAAGCAAAAATCTCACAAAATAAAAAACGCGCTGGCTACTGCAAAAAACAAATGGTGAACAACCATTTCTGGAAACGAATCCAGCACTATCAAAGCTCGCATGCTTAACATAATGCATAATTGGTGTAAGGGGAATCACCCCCAACTTCAATTTTTCTTCTTCGCATTATATTTTTCTTTCACCGAAGTGAAATTATCCTTCTTTAATTGTTTTATCCTTTTGTTTTGTGATTTTATTCAATTACCGGGTTCTCGCCTAACTTAATTTGGCTGCAATAACCAGCATTTAAACTTTTTTCCCACAAATATAATTATTTTCAATGACATTTTTTGCAGGCGCTTCAACCCACATTCGGGATTGGAACAAGCTTGGTCTTTACCTTATATAAATCCCTGGCTTTCCCCCCATAGATAATTTTTTTTTTTTCTGTATCGAACTTTTTGTCATTCTTTCTTCATCGTTGTTTCCCCCTTTCACCCCTGGTACTTAGTACTGTCCTCTCTTTAATATTTAACTTATAGTCCTTCTTTCCATTGTTTCAACAGAAAACAAGTTCCTCTCTTTATCTCCAACAACCAAAGAAATTCGAAAAAGTAACAATGTATGCTCAAATCCTAGCCTTACTTCCTTTATTACAGGTGGTTTTATCATCACCGGTACCAAGATTAATTACTCGTGTTCATACCGCTGATCCTGTTACAACCACCGCTACCTATACTACCGGGACCACCACCGTTCAATTACCTCCAGTACAACTCTTCATTTCGAATGGTGTTACTTATACTTGGACATTAACTGATCAAGCCACGGCTACTGAACCAACAACAACCACTAGTATTTATAATGATCCAACTACTACTGCCGATTCTAATAATGATGCAACTACTGCCGATTCTAATAATAATCCAACTACTGATGATTCTAATAATGATGTTGCAAACACTAATACTCAAAATACCGATCAACCAACTACCACTAGTGCGGCTGATGCTCCTGAAACTAATATTCCTGTGGCTGATAATACTAATACTCAAGAAACTTCAGAAACCACCACTGATTCTCCTGACACTACTACTGATTCTCCTAACACTACTACTGACTCTCCTGAAACCACCACTGATTCTCCTGACACCACCACTGATTCTCCTGACACTACTACTGATGCCACAACTGATGCAGAAACTACTACTGACGCAGAAACTACTTCCACTGAAGCTGCTTCATCTTCTGAATCAGGTTTAATTTCACCCCCAACTGCCATCGTTTATTCTCCTTACACTGATGATGGGGGTTGTAAAGATGCCGATTCAATTGATTCTGATTTAGAACTTATTCATAGTAAAGGTATTAATAGAATAAGAACTTATGGTTGTGATTGTGGTTCAATTTCAGATGTTTTACCCAAAGCAGCTAAATTAGGTATTAAAGTTAATCAAGGTTTTTGGTTTGGTAAAGGTCAAATTGATAATATTGATTCTGATGTTGAAAAAGTAATTAATTATGGTCAAGAAAATGGTTGGGATGTATTTGATTTTATTACCGTTGGTAATGAAGCTATTAATGATAATTTTGCTACCGTTGATGAATTAACTTCAAAAATTTCTTCAGTTAAATCTAAATTAAATAATGCTGGTTATTCAGGTCAAATTACAACTTCTGAACCTCCGGTTTCTTATTTAAAAAATCCTGATTTATGTACTAATTCTGATATTGATTTTGCTGGTATTAATCCTCATTCTTATTTTAATAGTCAATTCTTCGCTAAACAAGCTGGTAGTTTTGTTAAAGCTCAAAAAAAATTGGTTGAAGCGGTTTGTGGTAGTAAAAATGTTTTCATTACTGAAACTGGTTACCCTCATCAAGGTAATACTAATGGTAATAATGTACCATCTCCAGAAAATCAAAAAATCGCCATTCAATCAATCATTGATGAACTTGATGGTGATGTTACCATCTTAAGTACATTCGATGATCCATGGAAACCAGCTGGTGACTATAACGTAGAAAGATATTTCGGTACCATTGACATCTTGTCTTAGGTTACCTTTTTCCTTTTGCTCTCCCTGCTGTTTAGTTCTTTCCTTGTACTATTATTTTTAGATTGATCATTTTGATTTTGGTTCCTTATATATATTTTTCTTTATCGGTTTATATTTCGTTCTGTTTGCATTTTGCATATTTTTTTTCCCCCAATACCTTGATTTCTTTTTATATACTATTCTTTTTGCATATCAAGTAGTATAATTTTTATAATTATCTGTAAAAAGTAAAAACCAACAATCTTGAAACATGAAAATTATCAAATTTAAATTAATAAATATACATTAAAATACAAAGGTTCACATATAATACAATTTAAATAGAAATGTCTAAAATCAGAAGGTACTCAAAAGTCAATAATTTTGGTTGGAAAGTACTCATCAATTAAATCCTTGTAGTACTGTTTCAATTCATCCACATCATGTTGATCATCAATTTTTGAATATAAATCATAAACATTAAATGCCCGTACCGCTTGTAACATCTCCTTATCATGATCATCCATCAAATAACTATAAGCACCTTCCTGATGCCAAGGATAAAACGAATGATATCGTATCATTGCTAGTGCTTCAACCGGTAATGTTGAATTGTTCTTTGCAACGTGATACATATATTCATCGTGTCCCCAACTCAACATTACTTTGTCAAGACCACAATGTTTGGAGTAAATTCCATATTTGGTATTATATAATGGATTCAAGATATCAGGATTCTGTTTAAAACTTTCTGGAAATATAATTTTCTTGGAAAATTTACAACCAACGGGGAAAGTATCACCCACCACATCCCACTGACCTCGAGAATCAAAAAAATATAAAAGTTTCCCCAAATCATGAATTAATCCAACAAGTTGAAACCATCGTGGTTTATTATCTTTTCTGATTGCTTGAGCAGTTTGTAGAGCATGATCAATTTGTGACAACTCAGTATCAGGATCACTATCATCGAGTAATTTATTAAGCCTCTCTAAACCTTCCCATACCGACATCTTGGCTCTCACTTTAGTTTTGAAATTAATACGAGCTTGAATATTATAAGCCACGGTCTGTTTTTGATGTTGTTCTTCATAAAATTGTTTAACTCGATCACACGCTAGTTCATATTGCCTAAAAGCTTTGGTATCTATATTTTTAAAATATCCTGATTGTTCACGCCAACTTTGTTCTTCTTCGTCTTCTTCATTGTCCTTGTTGTCTTGGTCCTCGGTTGAGGCGGCATTAGAATCTCGGACTTGTGCATTATGATGTTCACTTCGATAAAATTTATCCTTGGCCGGTGCCAACCGGTCGGGGCTCAACTGCGTTACTTTCCGTTCATTATCGATTTTTACCTTGTGGTTTAGGTCACTCTTGATTTGATTTACCAACAAACAGTCATCATCAATAGATTCCAAAATCTTTCCCTGTCTGGCCTTAGTAGTCTTCAAGTTATTATTGCAAGATTTAGATGATGTGGTATCGTTATCTTTGACTATCCTGGATGAGACATCGTTCAGGTGCATTATAGAGTCATCAGCGTTTGATCCAAACTAGGTAAGCTATTAAAAGGTAGTTCAAATAAAGTTCACCCGCCTTTTGTCTACTTTTTTTTTTTTTTTTTTTGCTGCTTCAATTTTTTTTTTTTTTTTTGTTTTTCTGGAGTAACGCGATGATTATCACCGGTTTTTGAATAACTTCGTCATAGACTTTGGAACTTTGCAGGATTACAAATAATGATATTAAAGCATTTGATGTATTAAAATGGTTACTAGAGGAAATAAAGCAGAACTAAAAAAAAAAATTAACGATTTTGCTAATCAAAACGATATTGACAAGGGGAACTATGGATGAAATAAAACAGAAAATTAAACAGATGCAAAATATTGAAGTGCGAAAAAAAAAAAAAAATTCAAGGCAAGAAGCTTTAGGCATCATCATTGCTGATTTTTTTACCCATATCATCAATAGACCCATAACTTTCATTAGTTATTTCTTCGTGATCATGTTCAACTACTTCAGGTCTATCTAAAGCTGTAAAACTTTTACCAGTAACTTTGGAGTAAACAAACAAACCAGTAATTCTTACAGCAGCAGCAGCCAATGTGATAAGCATACCTCCAAATGGAGCAATTACAAAGGCACCAAAAGCGCCCCAATCTTCAGAATCATAAATACCATTCCAAACCAATAATAATTTACCTCCTTCAGTAGCAGAACCATAATACACGGTACCAAACACAAACACGGCCAATAATGCACCTAAACCACCACACATAACATCGAAACCGCGTAAGTAAAAAAATGCTCGATCACTAAGTCCCAAAAACACTGAAGGAATAATAGCGGCTGAGACCAAGTCAGCAATAAGGTAAATTTGCATAATGTCATCAGCAACTTTAATTGCCAATACGATAATGGGGATGATGATAAGAACCACCAAACCTCTAGTATAATTCAAATGTAATTTATTACGGAACAAATCATTGGAGATTGTTGATACCATGGCACTTTGTAAAGAATCAAAGGTACAAGTTGATAATGAGATTGAGAAGATTAGTACAAATGCCACCACCCAATTAGGCATTTTACTTAATAAGATGAAAAATGCATTATAACCATTATCATCACTAACGGTTAAATCACCTGACCAAACGGCCAAGAATCCAGTAGTACCAACCAAGGTACAAATAATAAATGTGACAAATGAAGCAATGGAGCAACCGATCCATAAATCTTTATTAGAACGAGAGGCAAAAGTTCTTAACCAAAAACCTGCCATAAAACAATCATTGGTAACAATGGCCACGAATAAAATATAAATTAATTGCCAACCTAATTTATTAGCCTTTAATAAACCTGAAGGTCCAATTTTCAGAGTATCAATTTCAATATTGGTACCCATTCCAATAGCACAAATAATCACAAGAATAAGTACAAATGCTCCTTGTAAATTATCGGTGATGAAACTAACATGAAATCCACCAATGGAGGTATAAATACTAGTAACAACAACTTCAACAATCACGGCACCCAAAGCATTGAGACCAGTTAAAGTTTCAATGGCAGCTCTTATTGCTGATAATTCACCAATCATGAATAAAAACATGGTAAGACAGGTGAAAAATGACAAGTATAATGAAGTAACAACACCAAACCGATGTCTTACCCATTCAGTAAGAATAAAACCATCAGGACATTTACGACGAATGATGGGACCCACTGCGGCAAATCCAATTATTGGTAAAGATCCACAAATGGTATAAACGAGTAAACCATGTAAACCGGAAATATTACCAATTTCAGAATACGTTGTTAAAATCCCACAACCCATGGCTAATTACAAATTTTTGGTTAGTATATTTTCCATGGTGATAATTTGGGAAAGTGAACGGTGTTGCTTTTCCTTGTACGCATAATGGAATTCACAAAGAGGGATGATTTTCAATTGTGATGATTTTCCAATATGGGGGATTCCAACGACACTAAAGATATTTTTGATTTAGCAAAGCTGGAAACAAGAATGACACCAGTTCCTTTCCCTAATGAACAATAAAACTTCCTCACGCAAGAATAAACTTGATCGAGTCCAAACGGTATGATTCTCAGTTCCTTCATTTCCCAATAAACCCCTTTCAAAAGGCACATTTGGGAAAAGAAGAAACACCCGCTAGTTTTTATTGTTTGATACAATAAACGAAAAAAGACAAAAAAAAAAAAAAAGAAAAAAAAGACCTATAAATAACAGTCGGTTAAGTTCTGGAGAAGAAGTTCAATCACAAGTCAAAGGAAAGATAACATACCTGAAGCAATGAAGTTGAGGGCAAGGGGTAGACCTTTTTGAGTACCATTAGAAGATAAGAAAGAACCTGCCTTGGTAAATTTGAAAGCCAAAAACAATCCGGTGGCCAACAAAACCACGTAGGTCATATATATGATGGCATTGTTGCCTTGAGATGAAAGTTGACCCATGACGATGTATTTTTGATAAGCAGTTTGAAGTGCAAAATAAAAAGAACCAAAAAAACTGGAAATGCGAATAGGCAAGAGTACAATGGACAGGAAATCGTTAGTTTATATATCGATGAGATTAATTAAAAAGTTTGAATTGATTATTTATTTTCTTTTTGACTTGCAATGCACAGCACCTTATGATCATTTGCTTAATTAATTCATGCTTTAATTTCTTTTTTACTTCTTCTTTTTTTTTTTTTTTTTCAATTTCTTTTTTTTTTTTCGGTTTCTTGGTGTTTGTTTGTTTCTTTCGGCAGTTTTAATAAAGGCTGCTGCGAAGGATTGACATTTTTTTTTCACACAAAACCCTGAAGTAATAAAACTGTGCGGCGCATCAATTTCCATCGGCAGCAAAAAAGAAAGAATTTATGCGCTTACAGGGATCACATGGGGGAAAGCCCCCGTACACCACCTGATCCCAATGGGTTTATGCGCTTACAGGGAGGGCGGTGGTTTCGCAACATGAACTATCCTTTGGTTGCAAACACCGGGAAGGACAAGAAGACTTGTTGTCTGTGTGAAGTTAAAAAAGAAATTGAATTCAAAATGCAAAGTGTACCTTTTGACAACACTGTTCGTGCGGCGATATGAAGGCGCCATTTTACGAACATAATACCAATCCTATAACAAGAAAATCGTATCAATTCGCATTTGGGATGTTCCTGCTTTATTTTGGGTTATTTGCCTCTTTGTTCTCTCTTTGAGACGATCAGTTTGATTGAAAGACTATTTTGACCGAGATGGACACTCCGCTTCCGGAGTCATCATGTAATAGGTAGAAAATAGCTAAGACTAAGACTTTTTTCTGGAGAGGGTGCACTCGCTCAACCAGCATCAATCAACCCACTCAAGATGAACCTTTACAACAGCAACAAGACAAAATCTGAATCAGACAACCAAAAATGTAAGTGAAAACTTATGAAGAAGAAAAAAAAAAAAGAAGCTGCTCCACGGCAGGTTCGAACTGTCGACCTTCAGATGGCACAAGATAAATCCTATGAGACTGACGCTCTGCCAACTGAGCTAGTGGAGCTCCTCGTTGAACCCAGGATGTCAAAATCTGGCCTCGTCCTTTTATATTTTCAAAACTTTTGCCAAACTATGAAATTTTCAAACATGATCTTAAAAAAGCTATACTCTTTGTTATTGCTATCTTTACATGTTTGATATAAAATAAGTCACTATTTGCGTTTCCATGTCTTTCAAAGTCTGATTGAGATTTATAACAAGGTATCAATTTCGTATACAGCCAGTATGTGTCGTGAACCAGCATAGATAAAATTAATTTCGTACCTAAGAGCTAGTTGTTATCCGAAACCTTTTCTCAGTTTTTGAAAAAAAGCATATTGTTCAACTTTTCAGAAGAAAATTCTTTTTTTCTCCTTGTTTTTTTTTTTTTTTAGAAAAAAAAACTTTCTCGCTAAGATTCTTGATCAATCATGCCACAGTCCATGAACTTTAAATGCTAAGGCCCCAAATTATCCAGTACCTTTTTGATAATAGACAAATACTGATGTTAATTATACACTTGTTTAGATAACATGCTCCTACAATGCATCTCGTTTGTTGAAGTCGGAAAGAAAGCAATTCCACGAGTAAGAAAATAAATAGCTATAAGTCTTTCGATCCTTCCAGCGAAGAAAAAAATCTGGTTTTCGGCAATTGAGTATCTTTTCTTTTTCTTCTGGTTATCTCAATATGATTTCACACCTACGGATAATCCAGGTGATGAAAACAAAGGTTCCCTTTTTTAGAAAAAAAAAAAAAAAAAAAAAGTCGCTGATGATCCTTCTCGAATTGGCAAGATTATATTCATTGATTACGACTATACTACCGATTAAATTTGGTGGCTATAAGCTTCAAGGCTCAAGAGCGTTTTTTTTTTTTTCTTTTTTTTTTTTTTTTTTTTTTTTTTTCTTTTTTTTTTTTCAAAAAATGAAATTCATTATTTCCTGAATTCTAGTAAGCCTATATCATTTTTGAATCTACTATCATAAGGGGTTACCTAGAAGTAATTGGCATTTTCTGAATCACTTGCATTCTTTTTGAAGCTCATTTGTAGTTGAGTCAACTGGCACTGCAAAATCATGAAACCCAGTACTTCAAAGTGGTCTCACTGTCCTTATTTTTTTTCTTCCTTTTTCACGATCAACCTTTACATGTGATGGTAAAATAAAACTCTTTTAATTTTAGTATTCAAAAAGAAAGAGACGATTACACAATTACTGGAAGCATAAAAAATTATCAACTGTCTTTCATCTCATTTTTTGAGTGCTTTTGAACTATTATGTGCGTGAGGAAATATGGAAGCATAAGCCCAAACACTTCGAGAACAACAATATAAGCTTGGCGCTCACCTTCCAAGACCTCAGTTTAATTTCAACTCAAAATATTATGGCTTCATTTGAAACTTGATGTAATTTGCAAGCTATACGAGCTTTCAAGCTTGCAAAATTCAAATCTTTGTGAGGTAAGTCGCGCATCGACATCAGATGACATAACGGTCTCTATTTTTTTTTTTTTTTTTTTCTTTTTTTTTTTTTTTTTTTTTTTTTCGCGATATCATTACCAACTGATAAGAAAATCATCTACATATAAATTAAATTAACAATGTTCGTAGGCTAATAAATTTTGAAATATAAAGGAACAATTAGATTACTATTGGGCTCAACAGCAATTGAAATTCATTGAAGAGTTATGTCAGAAGCTATCTTGAGCCAGAGCATTGGTTATGGTTTTACCGTTGGGTTGGGAGCAGCTTTTGCTGCCATTATGATTTTGATCTCATTTGTCTTGAAGCGATATGGGGGTGAAAAGCAAGATTCAGAAAGATTCAGTACTGCCAACAGAAGCGTCAAGTCTGGTCTTATCGCATGTGCGGTAGTTAGTTCATGGACTTGGCCCGCTACCTTGTTGACCAGTTCGGCGTGGGCTTACTCATACTCATTCGGAAACTTCCTTTATTGCATGGCAGGTGGAGTTCAAATCATCTTGTTCTGTTTTCTTTGCATTCAGATTAAACTTCATAGTCCTAGTGCCCATACTGTGTCGGAAATCGTCAAGATAAGATTTGGTACAGCTGGACATGCAGTATTACTCTTTTACATTGTTGCAACTAATATTATGGTCCTGTCAACATTACTATTGGGTGGTGCTCAGGCCTTCTCAGCAGCTACTGGTATGCATGTTGTTGCTGCATCTTTTCTTCTTCCTCTTGGTGTGGTTGTTTATACTCTTGGAGGTGGATTAAAAGCTGTTTTCATTTGTGACTGGATTCACACCGTGATAATATATATCATTGTTTGTATACTAGCATTCAAGGTTTTTGCATCTAATAATTCACTCATCGGGTCTCCAGGGAAAATGTGGGATTTACTTAATGAGATTCAGACCATTCATCCTGCTCCAGCCGCCAAAAATTATTTAACCTGGAAAAACCCCCTGATGTTTTTGATTAGTTGGAGTGTGTGCATTGGTGGATTTGCATCTGTTTTTGGGGATCCTAGTTATGGTCAAAAGGCAATTGCTGCTGCCCCCAACTCCGTGATAACAGGTTACTTGATGGGTGGTGTCTGTTGGTTTATTATACCGTGGGCCTTAGGATCAGCTGCGGGGTTAACTTCGAGAGTTTTAGCAGGAACTTATAAAGGTTTCAAAACCTATCCCAATGCTTTGACAGACCTGGAAGTCTCTTCTGGTATGCCACTCTTTTATGCAATGGACTCCCTTTTTGGGAAATCTGGTGCAGCTGCAGCTGCTCTCATGTTATTCATGTCTGTTACATCGGCATTATCTGCTGAATTGGTGGCATTCTCATCTGTTTTTTCCTTCGATATATACAAAAGTTACATTAACCCTTCAGCAAATGGTAAACATATTATTCGAGTCAGTCATATATCCGTGATAGGATTTGCATTATTTACCAGCTCAATAGCAGTAATTTTCAATTATATTGGAGTTACGCTTGGCTGGCTTATGTCTTTCTATGGCATCATATTAACCCCAGAGGTTTTTGTATTGATTTTCAGTCTTTTTTGGAAAAAGACATCAACTTTAAGTATCGTCATCGGTGCACCATTGGGGACCTTGAGTGGCATTGCTTGCTGGTTGGGTGCAGCTTATAGCTATGGTGGAGCAGTAAATAAGGATACTTTGTTCCTTACGATACCCAACTTGATAGGAAACTTCGTGGCATTATTCTCGACCATGTTTTACATGATAATAATAACTTTGTTGAAGCCCGCAAACTTTGATTTTTCAACATTGAACTCCCAGTTTGAAATTGGGGACGATGCAGATGCCGAGTTACAAAAGAGTGCTATATTGCATGACGACGATAAAAGGCGGTTGAAAAAGGGTTTGTGGATTTCTTCACTCTTTTCGATTCTTATCGTGTTTGGGGGTTATATCATTGTGCCATTGTGCTTTTATGGGACCGAGTATAATTTCAGTAAAGCCTATTTTACCCAATGGATTATTATAATGTTGATATGGTTGATTCTTGCTACACTTTATATAACCGGCTATCCCGTTTTCCAGGCAAGGCATGACATTGCTAAGATTTTTCGCTTGATATGTTCTGATCTTCGAAGAAACGATAAAGAGGAGGTTGTACAGTTGATAAAGTCGATCGATCCGGAGGTTAAGAAAGAGCACGAAGAATGATGATAAAAATGTATTCATTTCTATTCTTTATATATAATGACAAAGTTTGACGCATCTCCGGTATTTCTGTAGCTCCCATGCATCTGGTAAACAAAAAAAAAAAAAAAAAAAATTAATTACTTAAACATCGTTCACCAATTGTAAACAAGCATCAAGAGACTGGTCGAGGTTCCCTTTATTCATTATGACGATGTCCTTCAAGATACCCTTATCAAGGGTTGGAAAGATCTCCTTGAGTTGTTTGTAAGTTTGTCTAACCTCTTTGTCGTTGCTTTCATCATTATGATTCACGTTCTCGTCAGGTTGAGGGACTGATTCATTTTGCTGAGACTGTCTTTGAGCTAAGGGAGAACTTTCTTGTGGAGATGGAGATAGGAAGCTCGACAATGTTTTCGTAAACATTCCAGCACTCGTGTACAAAACGTTTGATGGGGAAAGGCTTTGCTGATGGCCTATATTGCTTTCATTGGCATGTTGAGGCTGTGGCTGAACAATCTTTTTTTGAAATGGACGTTCACTCACTTGGGGCCCGGCCTCCCAAGCTTCAAGGTGTGCATTATACTCATCCTCATTGATGGTAAGTCTGTCAGGACCGATGTTTTGAATGAACCCGATTGCACCCTGAAGAGAGGATAAGTAGTAACTGGTTTCCCCGTGATTCAACCACTCTACTCCGCGATAATTCTCGATGTAATGAATATTGCTTATTAAATTAAGAGTCTTCGCTTTGATTGTAATAAGGATAAGAAGTGGCATGAATGCATCAGCGTTAGTCTCTTGGCTACTGACTTTCAAAAAGCTGAATATTATCTTGCAAGAATTCAAAATACAAATGATCTTGTCTCTGGGAGCTCTGTATTTGTTGATCTTGTTCAATTCTGTAATAGCATACTCCATGAAGTTCAAGTCTTCTTTCTTGGACCCTGCTTTGAATTTAGTCAAATCGTCCAAGTCAACATCCAAGTGATGGCCATCTAGCCAGCTATACTTGTCGGCTTGTTTACTGAATGCGTAATCATCCTCAAGATCTTTATAGGATGACTCACATAGTGGACTATGGCGGGCATTCAATGTGGGTGGGAAGCAAATATCGTACAACCTATTCATAATGAGCTTCTCTATACCTTCTCTTGAGTTCTCCAAGTCTATTTCATCCATCGAAGCGAAAGGTTCATATAGTTCAAATTTTTCACTTATAAAGGTCTTAAAGTCGCTTATAAATTTTATTTTTTGTTCTGACGAGAATTGATGGTGTTGCTTACTAAATGATCCTAAAAAAGATCGAATATATCTAACAATGGGGTCGGCACTTCTCTTTTTTAAGTGAGCAAGAAAAATTTGGAAATCAAAAGGTTTGTGAGATTGCTGGTATTGCTCTTCTGGGTTCACTTTAAGGTTGGACTCCTTGGTCAATTTGTCTTGACCTTTTACAGGTGCGTCACTATTGATAGATGAACTTGAGCCTACCTCAGCCGAAGTTTTAAGTTCATACTCCTCCACTGGAGCTTCTTGATCTTCGGCCACTCCGGTGATATCTTCAAGCTCCTTCTCTCTGGTTTCATCCTTCTCGTTAAATTCTGGTTCTGGTTCACTCGATTCAGCTTTGCTTGTGGTTGTATTGAGCGGGAGAGGGGTATAGACTTGTTGCGAGATGTTAAATTGACTGGTTTCCTCAGGGATCTGATACGGTTGTGCCAGCATGGACGCGTAAGTTAGCTTCTCGCTTCTGGTATGCTCTTCTCCCTTGTTTCCGTCCCCTTTAAAAGACAGGTCTTGGTTTTCCTCTTCTGAAACTTTTGATGGGGTGTTGTCCTTTCCTTTGCTTGGTTTTTTTTGTTCTGAAATTGACTCATTCTCCTTGCGCTTTTCGTTATGTGCTGACCGTGGTGAATCATGCAAATCAAAATCTTCAGTTTTTTGATTAGAGTAGCGCCTAAACTTTTCCACAACTGGATCTTCTTCTTCTTCATCTCCTACCTCTATATATCCCTCCTCTTGTTTATCATCGACCCGCTTGTTGTTTTCAATGTCAAATTTATCAAATAACCCGATCAAATCCTTCTCGATGGTGACACTTTTATCTTTGTGATCGAGGTTCCCATCTTGATCCTTATAAGACGCTGTGGCTGGGGTTATATCGCTTGACGTTGTTGTGGTTGCGCCTATAGTATTAAACCTCGGTGTGTTTAGCTCGGAAGTAGTTGGTGTGGCCTTGGTTAGAAAGTTCTTTAGTAACGGTGATTCAGGTGCCAGTGAGCCAGTAATTGTCTCAGCTGAATCCTTGCTAGTTTCGTCATTTTTCTGCAGTAGGCTAGAATCTTGAATTTCACTATTGCTGGAATGGGATGAAGCCGACGTTGTATTCGCGTTTGTTGTGGAGGTGGTAGGTGTGGCTTTGCTTATATTGAAAGCTAAATGACTGTTAAAAGACATGATGTTTGGGTCATTCGATACTAGCTTTTCATGTAGAAATCTCGTTCAATTGAAGATTTGTATGCTTCATGCTTTGATATGGCTTTACCCTCCTTACGTGCATTCAATTTATTTGACCTCCGAACGAGATAAACTAAAAAAAAAAAATTAAAAAGAAAAATTTAAAAAAATGGGGAGGGGCAACTCGCATTTTAAACTACGATGCAGGAATTAGACATACAGTAATCGCGACAACCCTGATTTGTGGTAATACAATACTTTCATCTATACATATTTATATATATATAAATCTATAATCAAAAAAAAAAAAAAAAAAAGAGAGAAAATCTTTATATGTATACAGGGGACAGCAGAATGCTTCAGATTACTTGAGTTTGAGCTTAAGTTTGAATGCCGGTTTTGGTTTTGAATCATTCTGTGTATGTTCTTCTTTGTCATTATCGTCGTTAGCATTAGAATTAGTTTGTGAGTCACCAGTGTCATTGGTACTGTGAGCAGAGTCTTTCTTCGATGACTCTGTTGATTGTTTGCTTCCGTTTGTATTGGCGGGAGAATTATCACTCTTTGAGTCTTCAGGAGGAGTCAGAGATCTACTTTTGTCCCCTGAGTGAATATATATTTTCTTCTTCTTTTTCGGAAGAGAAGTAGTGGTAGAGAAGGGACTGCTTGCTTTTGAGAAAGGCGATGCCGCTCTCTCAAACGGCTTCACTTCTGGTTCGACCAGTGGACTTCTTGAGACTGGTTTAGGTGTGTTAGACGATGAGTTGGACTTTGTTGCAATTCCGGACGATGGTTTGGAAACATTGAGCTTGATCTTAGGGTTATCATCCTTGCCTTGATCCTTGAATTTATCATTTTCTTTGTTGGGCAAGCTAATCTTCAATTTCTGTGCTTCGTTTGGGAGTGCTGCTGGGCTAGCTTTGCTAGAAGTTGATTGCAGAGCAGGTGATTTTTCTTTTCCTTTGTTTGAAAGGTCTCTCAGTGAAGAATGAGAGTTTTTCATCAATATTGGATCTTCCTTTTTGATTGGTGATTCATTGATCTTCGTAGTCGTGCTATCCGTCTCGCTTTCAGCTGAAATATCTTTTTGCAGAGAGATTATGTTCTTTTCGAGGAATGGATGTGGCGAGAGCAAAACTCTTTTTTCATTGAGCAAAATCTTGACATATCTGTGTACCTCTTTCTTCGGTATCATTATGTCCCTCAAAATACTCTGATTATCCTTAGACTTGAAAAACATGGTAACTCTAGAACCGGTTGCGATCACGCTACTTTGGTTGTGCTTCCATATTGGTGTAGGTGACAATTCTTCTAGCGGGGCTAGGGTATGCTTTTCGAATTTAAAGGTTAATTTAAACTTATTCTTAGGATCTATCACGACTGATTTAGGCTTAGCGGCTGAATTTTGCGCAGCCTGCTTTTGTACAACTTGTTTCTCTACTTCTTGCTTTTTGCTTTCCTTTTTAATCTCAGGCCCTTTGATAACCTTCTTGTCCTTGAGATCCGAAGAAGAGGATGAAAGCTTGAGTTTTAGTTTGGGCTCACTTGGGGCACTTACAGTTGGTTGCTGTTCCTTGGGCTCGGCCTTAACTTTCAGTTTATCCGTATTTTTGTTCTTATCATCAGAGAGAATTGATTTGAAGGTATTCAACTGGATCTTGAACCTGCCTTCTCGTTTGATGATTACTTTACCATTTCCCAAATTCTTGAGTACGATCTTCTTCTTCAACTCATTCAACGAAACACTAGGGACTGGTATTCTCACTATGAAAGAATCAACTTCTTTATACAACACCTGACAAATACTGAAAATATTTCTTCGTTCGTAGATGCTGAGCAACGAGGTATGTAAAAGGTTCCAGAATGCATCTTTTAATCCCTCCCCTATTGAGTAATCTCTCCTTAACAACTCGATCGCCCCATTCAATGTCTCTCTGGCAAAAGCATCTCGTCTGGAATCAAGCTCTGCATTGGAGCTATCCTCCACAATGACCATATTCGTTTGGTTGGAAGACATTTTTAGACCCGCTTCCATCAACTTTTCAAGAGTTTTGAACTCAGGATCATCCAAAGTTGACGGGGTTCCATCAATTCCAGCTACACAAACGGCATGGATAAAAGTGCCAACTAATTTGCTCTTGAATTGAGGATTGCACGAATTCAATAAGCACACCTTTAAAAAGTATTTCAAAATATCGCCATTTTTCAAGCCACCCAAAACAAACAACCCTTTGAATGCCGTTACTCTTACCTCGGTTGGGTATTTCTCCAATGTATAGTACAACAAATCCTCGAAGGATAATTCAAGCTTTCCATGAGTAGCTAAATTGATCTTTTGTTGTAAGCAACTGACAGCAATGATATTTTGGTAAGATGGAACCCACTCGTCCAACTTTTGTAAACGATTGATTTCACTAACAACAGATTCTAAGAACAGATCTTTGTTCTGCGCTTCAGGCTGATTGATGAAACTCGTCGAATTATCAAGATGGAGACTTCCACTTGTGCTGAGTGCACTATTTGCGAGAGCATTGATCAAATCTGATACATAAAAACAATCTTGAAAATCGTTGTTGGAATTGTCATTATACTTCACAAGATTTAGTAACAAGATCCTTATATTTTCGGGAACATTACCGTCATCGTCTCGAACATTACTCAATATTTTGGGGATTTCCTTCTTGAGGAAAAATTTGTTGAAATCATCAAATTCGTTACTTGCTGGCACAAAACTGTTATGGAAACAAAAAAAGTGCTGGTAGATTTTCAACAAATATTCTACCCCAATAAACTTCAGTTGCGGGCGAGAGAATGTGGCCAACGCTTGAGCAGCAGCAATTCTCACACCATAGTAGTATCGCTCATCCATGATCGTCCTTGTAAGGACAGAGCAATAAATTGCGTTTGGTTTCTCGATGTCTCCAAAATAAGACACGGCATCATATTGGGCTTCCACATCTCTATCAAACTGTAGTTGTGATCCAAACATATAATCAGGTTGCTTGACGTTGATCTTGGCTATCCATTCGAAATCTGTGTCCACTCTAATCCATTCAAAGGGGTCATTGTAAAGAATATCGTCTTCATGTCTCAGCCAGTCACTCAAATTCCATTCATCTACGTCTCGTGGACTCATGAGTACATCACCAAGCTTATTGAAGTTACTATTAGAATCATTGCCATCATCCTTGTTCTTCTTCAATCTTCTAAATTTTGAATTATATTGAATATCAAGCCGAACAACCCCTTCTTTCAAGTCAACAATGTGTTCATAAGGCGTACCATCCGCCTCGTGAACCCTTATTGTCATAGGACCCAAAAAGACTGGCTGAATAGGAAATGAGGGTTCATCGTCAAGGTATGAGATGGCATCGTCAATGAATGTGTCGGGCTTTGGGTGGAGCTTCTTCGTCTCCAGTTGCTGCACTTGTCTGATACTCATTTCGATCATAGATCTTTTTTTATTAAATGATTGAGTGATATTGAAAATTGGTACCCCTGCACCGAAGACCCACTGCCTAAAGAAGACATCAAGTTTATTACGGTTAACCTTTTCGCATACATACTGGAAGTGTTGGGTAGAAAGAGTTCCATTAGTCAAATCACCCGACATGGCTTGCAAGAACAATTTAGGCAATACCCTCGATAGCCCGAAGGACTTATCAGTTTTTGTCATTCTTCTATCAAGAATGAATAGAACAAGCGGTGCTTTCAATCTCAAGAAGTCCAAATCGAGATCGGAAATAGGAAATCTGTAAAATTGAAGTGCCAATGGTTTCTTATTTATGTCTTCTTCTGAAATTCGGTTCATCTTTTGTTTAATTTTGAAGCGATACTCATTGTTACCCATAAGTTCTCTTATGAATTGAAACGACATGTATTTTGCTATTCCTAACGTGCACCATATATCGTTGAAAGTTTGCGGGACGATGTTTATACCTGACCATTGTGTAGCTATACTTTCCAAAATAGTCTCGGTGACACTGAACATGGGTTCAATTAAATCGGGAGGGTATAGGAGATTATCATTTATGACAGTAAGGCCAGCAAAATTATTTGTATCCGCTACACAGCCATTGACGAAGACGACAGCATATGAACTAAAAGGAAATGATCCAAACTCTTTTGAAAAATATTCCATGGCCCTATTGGCAAAAATGCAGGTATTTTCTGCTAACTCTAGCTGACCAGGAAGACAGTATATTGTAACAGGTGAATTCGCGTTGTCCTTTTCTATATCATCATAGAAGTCTAGCTCCATCTCACTATCGAATCCGGCCTGATCATCCGGTTTATCTATTACAGGCGTAGATAAAGCAATTGTTTGGAAACATCCGATCGCCCATCCCACATGGTGAGCACATACAGGATTGAAAATAGACCACGAAACCACCTTTTTAGATAAATCAATGGTATGGGGAGTCTCCTTGACATTGTTGAAATCACCGGTACATACAGTCAATTCGAAGTCTTCGTTGTCTTCATCATCTTCATCCTCGTCATCATCATCACCCTCCATACTTCCACTGGCTGTAGATTTTCTCTTCTTCCTTGATCTTATCTCTTCCTTTGATCCAATGACTCTCGTTTTTCCAATATCCTTAACTGTGCGAGGAATGTTCATTTCGATCGACCAAGTGCACCTTTCCCATAAGTTATCTATGCAAGGAATCCAAGAAGAAGTAGAAATATTGTACTCGGAGTTTACTGTGTATGCATGCCATGATTTCTTGTCTGTACGTCGATCCGTGACAAAATTGATACCATTATTAGGATTGACACACTCATATTCTATTAGGATTTGGATGGGACTGTATGCTTCGTTCGATGTATTTTTGGATTTGAGGTGAAGTGGTGTGAGGGTGGTTGCAGCGTCTGTGCCCAGATTGTGAATCGATGTTATATCAGTCAATTCGAATTTTAGGTTATCTGGTAAAATTATGACAAGCTCTTCGGTATTACCATTGGACCGCCTTTCTATTGGGTCGCGAGGATCATAATTTAATTCACCGAAAATGTGATTAAATTTTTGCCTAATGAGATGATGCTGATGTATTGTAAGGTCACGCGAATACAAGTCGAAAATATTGATTGTGTTGGTTTCAATACACTCCTCAAACATGCTGTCATCATTGATGTACAAGTTGTCCTTGTATATGTAATTGGCATGTCTTATATTGTTTATATAGATATCTTTGATTGTAGTCTCTCTGCAATCTAACCGCACTGTTTTCAATGTGTTTGATGTAGGGACCACTGTAAGCTCTGTAAACCCATCGATCTTTTTCTGTGACAAATCAACATCAACATTTACTCTCTGGTGAACTACTTTGAGTTGCTGTGACAGAAGGTTGATATTTTTTCCCGTTTTTGCTGCCCTGCCAGTTCTTGGGGTATTACCTGGGCCACCGCCGCCGTCGCCGCCATTAATCCGGGGCGTCAAGCTGCTGTGTGCAAACAGATCCAAGTGCGATGTGCTGGCCATTATATGGGGGAAAAGCGAGGCTGTTGGATTTTTTGCTACTCTTTCTAAGACTGGGGTTTGACAATAATTCTTGAAATGTTGCCGTTAAATGACTATGAACTACGCTCTGATATTTACTTTTCGGTATGTTTTTTTTTTTTTTTTTTTTTTTTTTTTGAGTAACTGTCGCTTGCAAATTTTCGTTTCCTGCATAAAAGGGAAGCTACTCAATTTAGCAGCTTCCAAATATTTCAGTAGTGCCGTTAACCTACAGCTTTGCGTATACTGAGTCTAGGTGTATTACATTCTGGAGGTTAAGTCAGGGAAGAGCCAGAGAGTGAGTCATCCTTGATGTAAATATAAAAAGACGGTGGTAAATGCAATATTTCTGTATAAACGTACAAGTTAGGTTCACGGACAATGCGACGAGCCTGGCTCTGATTGAGCATTACAAACATGCTATGACTTGAAACAATAATGGAGGGTATCCGTCGAATAGCAACATATCTCTACCAATTCTGGTTTTTGAACCTCTTTTTCGCGTTACCATTTGATTTCGTGTAGCCACTTGCTTTTATATAAAGGTTGATTTGATAGTATCGCCTTTCGAGAATTCCACTATTACTGATATGTAATACGTGGCTTCGTGATAAACCCTACTTAAATTAAATCGAGTATTCTCACATTAGCTAATCATTTCAAGGACAATTTACCAGTTTGAAAGATTTGCAATTTAGAACTAAATTAAAAAAAATAGTGTTCCCGTTATAATATATTGTTGTCGCATAAATTTTCTGGCTAGTTTGATACATTGTTATGGCTATTCGACACCAGTTCCTTCATTGATCGAATCTTAAAAGGTGTTAGGCATTGGTTTGTGAAAGCTGTAATGGCCCAAAAGCGTTTGGAGTTACAAATTCTCCTTTACTTGATATGTATTAGCCTTTAGTTTCCATTGACACTCAATTGAGTCGTTACTGATATCAAAAGTCGGAATGGCATAAATTCTATCTTTGGACTTTGAAGTAATTATCGGGGTACCTTCAAATAATTTGCTGTCAATCGATAGATTCGAGAAAGTCCGGTAAAGCAACTTTTTAAATTTGTTTGTATACGGTAAAACCAAAATTTCCCGTTTCGCATCATCGTCGACCACTCTCAATCTAAGCCAATATCGTCTATCAAAGCAAAACCAATCCGACCAGCTTTTTGATATGCTCTTCCTTAGGCTTATTCTCAGCAAGTCATCTGCTAATATCGGTTGTCTTACGCAAGACATTAACAAGTTTCCGCAAGAAGGGGACCTTGAAAAGGTGATCGATAAATTCAAGTATGTGAGCCGGAGAGGCTTCGATGGGTCACTATAAAGCCAATCAGTAAGTTTGGGTATGACCCGTCTCTCTAATTTAGCATAAGACCAGTGGTAATGCTTGACTGAAGAAATTGGGTACAAGATTTGGAATAAGAGACGGCTCAAAATCATTTGGTCACTTTTTTCCTCATTAACCCATGACTTCAATAATTTCAATGATAAGCTTGCGGTTTTAGTACTCAATTTATACCACCCCTGGGAATCGAGGAATGATAGCCTGTTTTTGGCTATGACCAGAAGCAAGTTTGTGGCCTTTCGAACGTCCAAGAGGGTCTCAGAGAGAGACTGCTTTTTTATGATGCTTGTGTAGTCATTATGCGGCCTCGATGTCAATACATGGTTAATCACATGTCTTAGCATGTTACGTCTAGTCAAAGAGACATCGCTATTAGTAGAGTCTTCAAACCATGCCACTTTGTTCGTAAGACATGTCTCGATTATATCGTGCTTTTCAAATGACAACAAGGGCCGCAAAACTTGAGTCGGGCTATTGTCATGTTCTGGGGCTTTAGTAGGTATGGGGACACTAGAGACTTCTCTCAAACCCACTAGTCCAAAAAGAGTGGAATTCTGTTGTAATCGTTGAAGAAACGTCTCAAATTGATCATCTAGGTTATGGGCCAAAAATATGTGTCCAATGTCGTTTTCCAAACAGACTTCCTGAAATGCTTCATATCGCTTCTGCCTTGCGACTTCCTCGAAACTGGTGATGGATTTGACATTGGACACTGAATACGATAGTTCTTTCACGGTGTGGTTTACGCCCCATTTACTCACGATGGCCCCAACCTGTTTTGCTTCCTCTGTTGATTCAGTCCTATACTTGTGATCAATGGTAATAGCTGCAATACGCATATCTTTTTGGTAGTGATCCCTGTATTGGCAAAGCAAGTACGTTAGACACATTGAGTCAACCCCTCCCGAGAGGGCTATGAGGATCGAGGAAGGAAGTTTTCCTCCGAAGTTCTGGACTATGTGTCGGCGAAACAGACCATTTGATATCATTTATAGAAGCAGCAAGCTCTCTCTTTTGCATTTAGAGTTACAATGTACTAAATAGCCTGACTGAAGAGTAGGATTTCTAGACTAGATCTTTCTTTGATTTTGTTTTCATCTTGCTTATGTAATTCATTACGTAATGCTCCTTTTCGTTAAAAAAAAAATTTTTAGGCCTTTTCTCAATTTTTTTTTTTTTTTTTCCTTTAATTTCGTTCGGTCGGAATGATTACTCATAAAGTACATCACATCATAGTAAAAGGTGCTTTATACATTTGATTATAGTAAGATATATTTGTACTTTCGTATTCACCTAAACTTAAGCTCAAGATGGCTGAAGAAGAGTGCAGTAATCAATTCTTCAGTTTCCCAAGGGAAGAAGAGAAGATTATCAAACAATGGGAAGAAGTTGACGCTTTCCAAAGATCATTAGAGTTAACCAAGGACCTTCCTCCATTTGCTTTCTTCGATGGTCCTCCATTCGCCACCGGTACTCCTCATTATGGGCACCTTTTAGCATCAACCGTCAAGGATATCATTCCCCGTTATGCTACCATGAATGGTCACCATGTCGAAAGAAGATTCGGTTGGGATACTCATGGTTTACCCGTTGAACACGAAATTGACAAAAAATTGGGCATCACGGGTAAGGATGACGTTATGAATATGGGTATTGACAAATATAATGCCGAATGTCGTTCTATTGTTATGAGGTACGCTGACGAATGGCGTAAAACTATTACCAGATTAGGGAGATGGATCGATATGGATAACGATTATAAGACTTTGTATCCCGAGTTTATGGAATCTGTTTGGTGGGTTTTCAAACAGTTATTCGAAAAAAACTCCGTCTACAGAGGTTTGAGAGTCATGCCTTACTCGACGGGTTGTACCACACCGCTTTCCAATTTTGAAGCACAACAAAACTATAAGGACGTGAATGACCCTGCTGTCACTATCGGTTTTCCATTGGTAGATGATGAAAACACTTGGTTAGTTGCATGGACCACCACTCCTTGGACTTTACCTTCTAACCTTGCTTTGGCTGTCCACCCAGATCTTGAATATGTCAAAATTTTTGATGAAGAAAAACAGAAGAACTTCATTTTGTTGGAAGGGTTGTTGAAAACTTTATACAAAAAACCTGCTGCTGCCAAGTATAAGGTGGTTGAAAAGATTAAAGGTAAAGACTTAGAAGGACTCAAGTACACTCCTCCTTTCGACTATTTCTATGAATCTTTTAAAGAACATGGTTTCAGAGTTATATGTGCTGATTACGTTACTGCCGAATCTGGTACTGGTGTCGTTCATCAATCTCCAGCTTTTGGTGAAGAGGATTTCAATGCCGCCACAAAAGCCGGTGTCATTAGCGAAACTAGATTGCCTCCAAATCCGGTTAATGATGTTGGTGCATTCACTGACGAAGTCACCGATTTCAAAGGTATCTACGTAAAGGATGCAGACAAACTTATTATCAAGAAATTGACTGAGTCCGGTAGATTATTAGTCAGCACTCAATTGAGACATTCGTACCCATTCTGTTGGAGATCCGATACCCCCTTACTTTACAGAACCGTTCCAGCTTGGTTTGTGCGTATCACTGACATCATTCCTGACATGTTGAAAAACGTTGAAAGAACAAATTGGGTTCCTTCTAATATCAAAGAAAAGAGATTTTCCAACTGGATTGCCAACGCTAGAGATTGGAACATTTCTAGAAACCGTTACTGGGGTACGCCAATTCCATTGTGGGTTAGTGATGACTTCGAAGAAATCATTTGTGTGGGTTCTATCGAAGAATTGAAGCAACTATCCGGCCGTGAAGATATCACCGACATCCACCGTGAAAGCATTGATAGCGTTACCATTCCATCCAAGAGAGGAAAAGGTGAATTGAAAAGAATTGAAGAAGTCTTTGATTGTTGGTTTGAATCTGGATCTATGCCGTATGCCTCCAAGCACTATCCATTCGAGAATAAAGGCAATTTCCTTGATGCATTCCCTGCCAATTTCATTTCTGAAGGTTTGGATCAAACCAGAGGTTGGTTTTATACTTTGACTGTTTTGGGGACCCACTTATTCAATACTGCTCCTTATAAAAATGTCATTGTCACTGGTATTGTGTTAGCTAGTGATGGGAAGAAGATGTCCAAACGTTTGAAGAATTACCCTGATCCAACTAATGTCCTCGTTACCCATGGGGCCGATGCTTTGAGATTGTATTTGATTAACTCTCCTGTTTTGAGAGCTGAGACCTTGAAATTCAAGGAAGAAGGTGTCAAAGATGTGGTTTCTTCAGTGTTATTGCCATGGTTTAATTCATACAAGTTCTTAAAGGATGCCGCTGATGTTTTCAAAAAAGACAATGGTGAAGATTTCATTTATGATCCAAAGATAGTTTCCACCAATGTCATGGATAGGTGGTTGTTGGCCTCTATCCAATCTTTGATTAAGTTCATTCATGCTGAAATGAGTGCCTATAGACTTTATACCGTTGTCCCAAGATTGTTGGCGTTGATTGATTCTTTGACCAACTGGTATATTAGATTTAACCGTCGTCGTATCAAGGGTTATAGTTCCAGTGGCTTGGAAGACACCAGACTGGGTCTCAATACCTTGGCTGAAGGTTTATTGACCTTATCTAGAGCTATGGCACCTTTCACCCCGTACTTGGCCGATAGTATCTATCAAAAATTGAGAGTCTATTTCAAGGATGAGGAATTAGAGAAATTCTGCGTCAACCCGGCCATCAAAGACATCAGATCAGTCCACTTTTTGGCTTACCCTAATGTTAGAGAAGAATTGTTCGATTCCGCCATCGAAGTTGCTGTTTCAAGAATGCAAAAGGTTATTGATTTAGGTCGTAACATCAGAGAAAAGAAGACCATTTCTTTAAAGACTCCATTGAAAGAATTGATTATTTTGCACTCTGATCCAGGTTACTCTAAGGATATAGAAGCCTTGAAAGGTTACATTACCGACGAATTAAATGTTAGAAATTTGGTAATTACTTCTGACGAAGAAAAGTATGGTGTCCAGTACACTGTTGTTGCCGACTGGCCAGTTTTGGGTAAGAAATTAAAGAAAGATGCTAAGAAGGTTAAGGCTGCTTTACCCTTGGTTACCTCTGAACAAGTGCAACAGTTCTCCAAGACTGGTAAACTTACAGTTGATGGCATCGACTTGGTGAGCGAAGACTTAAATGTTCAACGTGGTTTACCTGAAGAAAAGGCCACCCATGGTCAAGAATCAAGAACCTCTCAAGATGTTTTGATTATCTTGGATGTAAATGTGTATCCTGAATTGCTTGAGGAAGGTTTGGCTAGAGAATTAATTAATCGTATTCAAAGATTGCGTAAAAAGGCTGGGTTGAATACCACCGATGATGTGAAAGTTGAATATCAATTAAAGAAGGATACTATTAGGTTGGACTCACTCGTCAAAAATCAAGAAGATATCTTATTGAAATCCACTAAAAGACCAATTGAACCTTTTAGTTCCACTGGTAATGAAGACGCTATCATTGTTGAAGAACAAAACATCAATGATACCACTTTTGACTTGAGATTATTGAAGATCTAAAGGCGACGGTGATTAATACCAATAATTACTTTATTTACTTGTATATGTATCTACAATTTTATTTTTATAGAATCTAACCACGTATTGTAGTACTAAGGACATTTAGACTGGTTGTGGGTACTTTCAAACAGACCATGTACTTAAGCCAGCTCCTGCAATGACTACCAAATGCGCATCCCCAAAACCTGCGTGATCGCTGCAGCCTGTGTCAGCGACGGTTGTGTAACGAGCTCCTTTGAAGGTCAATGTGTCATTTTCTATCGACCATAGCCTTATGATTTGATCCACTGACGTCGAAACGACTTCACTACAAGCGCCGCTTGAGATTGAGGTGATAGTGGCAGAGGCTGCACTTTCGACAAAGCTTTTTGATTCCAAAATCAACTTTTCGCCCACTAATGAGAGACGGTTCAAAATGAGAGAATTATCATCACCCCCGGTGACTATAACGAATCCGTCTTGAGATGAAATAACATGCACAGCCTTGATCCCATTCTGATGCAACTGTTGCTTGATAACCATTGTGCCTAATTTTTTAGGTATATAATTGGCCTCATTTGTCGCTATCTCGACTGCTAATATCGATGTCACCTCCCAAATGGTGAGAAATCCATCGGTAGTACCAATCATCAAGAAATTGCGATTGTGGAACTTCATAAAGTGAACATTAAGAATGCAACATGTTGAGTAATAGTCGTCTGCCAAGTGAGTGAAGACCTTCGTGTCTATATTAAAATGCATAATTTTGACGTTAGAATCTGAATAAACGGTTGAGATTATAAAACCATCTTCAACTTGAATAGAGTCAAAATCCATTATTCTTAGGTCAGGCACATCGCTTTTTGGTTTGACTCGAGAATATTCCTTCATTGTTGGATGGCCATTGCTCAACGCATCCAACTTCCAAATAATGAACTCTTCATTTGCAGCAGAGCTTGCTGCGAATTTTGAATTTATGAATTTAACTGTCTGTAATCCAGACACATGACTATTTAAACTCCAATAATTTTTGATCGATCCGCTTGCAGAAAGTTTACCCAATCTCAAAGTCGTGTCCTCCGAGGCGGATATTATTAACCTTGTTCCATCATCTTCTACGAAGGGGGATACCGATACATCCCTTATCTCTCTACCGTGAGTTCCTTCGTTGATCAATCCATAATTTTGATCGTTAAAACGGCCCTTGAACAGTCTGATTTGTAGAATATTCTTGTTCATATACACGAATTTATAGTCCACCTTCGAAGGTTCATTAGTCATATAATTGAGCAATTGCCATTTTCTATGTGCACCTCCGCAAAGCTCGTTGGAAATTTCAAGTTGTAGTGTTTCATTCCAGATATAGAAGTATGATGACCTAAACCCATAAATAATCAAATCCCCGTTTTTGACAAACCCACCTTCGACGAAACCTCTTGTCAACTTGTTCTGATGAATTATGTCAATTTCAAACTTGCCTGACTCCTTTTTGAACAAGCTCACGTAAACATACACACCATCCTTAACGGTGATTAACAAAGTGGCTTTGTCTTTGAAAGATTCAACGACTGATATAGATGATATAGAATCACCAGGACAAGTTTTTCTGAAGACAGCCGCAATTTCAAGGGTAGTTTCGGACGAATTGAGGTCATAAACAGCAAAACTTGTGAACCTAGAACCTATGACCAACCAATTATTCATTTCATCGAAAAGCAAGGAAGTGGTTGTGAAAGACTTCAGGTTTGGTTTAATTAATTCACGTGTTGCCTTCAATGTCACTTTTCCATTTGATTCCGTGAAAGTATGGAGCAAAAATGGTGCTTTTGGGTTGGGACAGTCGACTAACACGTGATGTTCTTTACTCTTTGAGCTTGAATGTGAAAGAAAGTTGATCATTTTATTTGGTCCCAGCATGGTATCTCTCAACCAATGTTTCTCTGCCGTCGTAATCGACTTATCTGCGAAAGTAAGATATAAAATATCACCGTTTCGACAGCAAATGAGAGCTGTATTTATACCGGAAAAGGCTCTAAGTAAGCCCGAATCCCCAAGTTGTTCAACTTCTTGCAAATCTAAACTCAATCGAGACCACTTAGAAGTGCTTTGATCTAAAACCAATATGTTACCACGAGTGGTAAGACAGACGAGTAGATTCAATTTTGATAATTCACAAAATTGTTTGATCGATTCATTTGTTTCCATTGGCTCTCCAGTGTGCTCCGCAATCTCTTTGGGGGTATGAGAAGAAGTGGACCCACGATCACTTAAATCGTGGAGTCTGACTCTTCCATCGGAGCCACCAGTTACGCATAACTTGAGGTTTTCATCGTCAACATCTCCAGACCATACGTGCTTTCCTAAATGACAATTGTCCCAGAGTTCAATTTGTGTCAACGATTCATTGCCGGGTTGGTACTGCCATACTCTAGCGGTACAATCTTCCCCGGTACTGAATATTGTCAACTTGGACTCAGCATTTTTTTTGAAAAACTCGAGATTCCATATCCTCGATCCATGTCCCCATCCAGATGCGAGGAGCTTTCCTGATTCAAGCTCATATAACTTAATGGATCTATCGTCTGAACAAGATATGATGTGTTTCCCATTTTGATCAATTTTGACTCCAAAAATAGAGCCTTCATGCTCGGTTAAATTATGCAAAATCTTTTTCGTATTGAAATTCCAGATTAAGACCCCACTCATAACTGTTCCTGCAGCAATCAAAACGGTATTATTGGGGAGGATTCGAATGGAACCACTATATAAAATTGATTTCTCGTTGCAATGCACCATATCAATGACTTCGAATTTTCCGTTAACAGGAGCAACATCGATACTATAAATGACATTATGTGAAGTCAAGAGGAGCAAGTTGTTTCGAGTTAAAAATGCGGTACTGACGATCCACTCATTGATGGCCTTCTCTTCTGTATGAAAATGCTGTGGATCTTGAAGTAAAAGTCTATAGTCAATGACACTGAATGATCTAGCTCCCGAGACAGATATCATTTCACCATCATCACTGAATGAAATATGGTGAATTTTGTTTCTTTTGAAAATCTGTCTGCTGAAAATCATGGAAACATTGTTGCCTTTGATGCAGAAGATTTTTAAGATGCAGCCGTACCCTGCGACGATATAGTTCTGCTGTATTTTAAGCGCTGTCACAAAGCCATAGTGATTCAAAGTTTTGAACGCATCCTCATTGAGAGACGACACTTCGTTTATGTTTGTCATTTGAAAGTATAGGTTGTCTGAGTAGTCGAGGGCATCTTACTTATCTTGGTTATCTTATTTTTTTTTTTGTTTTTTTTTCATCTTGAGATGGCTGAAAAAAAAAAGTTTATTTCGAACCCAGCAGGTCGGCCCGTACATTTTGGAACTTGACCCCAAAGCGTTAGTCTACAAAACTGGTAGCCATTTCCAAAGCATTACGGCTTCATTGGTCTGTCTGAAGGGGATATCTCAAGAAATATATGTAACATAGCTTTTATAGTAAGTTAGACCTTGTTGTCTCATAGAGCTTAAGGAGAGATATTTTTAAAAAAACAATATTTTGAATACAGTTATGCAAGGCAAAAAAAAATAGAATACAAAGAGTCATACAGTAAAGTGAATACTTTCACAGTCATATATCTGAAAGATGAAAAATACGGAAAAAAGAAAGGGTTAGCGAAACTTGCGTGCAATGATTTTTGTAGTTTTAGTTTCCTTTTTCTGAAAAAAAAAAAAAAAAAAGCAAGCCAATAGAATACCAAATATGAGCCCAAAGAAGAACTTCAATAACACATGAAGAACCAATGAACTCCAGGTAGCTTTTTTAGTTTAGTGATGTAGTAGTAGATTTATAGTCGATATAGATTTAGATATTATTTAGAAAATAAAAAGTTTCCTTTTTTGAAAAAAAAAAAAAAAAAAAGCATTGAAAACCGAACACCTTTAAAGAAAAAAAAAGCCCAAAGTTACTCCAAATTTGTCTTGGAAGCTTTAAAAATCACTTTTTCATATATAAGTTGTAAATTCTTGATGACATCATATATCTAATAGTTTTTTCTTGTTTTTTGAGAATAAATACAAAAAAAATTGGATTTCTCTATTTTTTTTTTTTTTTTTCTCGAAGACATAGCAAAGTGAGAGGCAAAAAAATCTAGGGATTTAATCTCCCTCAGTTTGGAACAAGATTTGGACAAAGAGTTGAAAAAAGTTTGAATGACATGTAAAATATGTTTTTTAGGATTTCTTCAAGTGGTCTCTTGGTGAAGTCTTGTTTCTTTTTTGTTGGCACTTTTTTTTTTTGGGAGGGACTCATTTGTCCGTCAACTGACTTAGTTGGTGTTGCTAATGGCCGCTTGATTTTTTTTCATAGTTTTTTTCCCTTTTTTTAGTGGACTATCTAACTGGTAAACCTCGAAATGTATTTCTTAATAATCCAGGAATTTAGATTTTCTTGTTTCCGATTGAAGAGGTTGATATGGATGTCGGTGTCTTACGGAGGGGAGGGCTCTTTGTAAAGCGTGTAATCTTCATGCAAGGACAATGCTAATATTCTCTGTATCATTAAAGTTGATAGCACATTTGTCAAACTTTCTTTTTTAACTTTTTTTTTTTTTTCACGATATCCTAAATATGTATTAAGCAATTAAATACTACAGAATACATACTTTATGTACGCGTAGGCGGAATGATGAGACCTAGATCTCACCAAAAACCGCCTGTGAAGACCTTTTTTTATTTGGAAGAATTTTCCTTTTGTTAATAGATGTTAGATATCAGGAAAAAAATATTAGAAAAAATTGGCCTGGCTAGCTCAATGGCTAGAGCGTTTGACTTTTAAAGATTTCCTTTATAAGGCTATCAAAAGGCTGCGGGTTCGACCCCCGCGTCGGGCTTTCTTTTTCACTTTTTTTTTGACTCACTGTCATGGAGTTTAGATCCAAATTGGTAATGGCTTTCGTTAGGCGACAAGTTAGCACGATGTGATTACACATGATTGTCTTCTTTTGTTTTTCCGTTGTACTTCTCTGGACTACTCTGCTCTAATGAATTTTTTTTAAACAAGCAGGGTTGATGAGTCCTCTACTCGAAGTGCGGAATGAAAGATTAAAAAATGCCGTAAGTGGTATCGATGCCTGTTTCCATCTAGTTGAAGAAGAACAATCGATTTGTAGTTCGAAATACCCTAACCATGGTTTGGTAAGTATCTCGTTACTTGAAGCCTGCGCTTGATCACTAAATATTGATCGTTATTGGTCTCATCAGCCACAGCCGAAATTCATCTTTGAATATCAAACTTTCCTAGGTTTTATGGGTGATGAAATGTTTGGTGGAAACGTCCTGCTGGTTCTTGAAGCACTCAGCTATAAATTCAGTGATATATTCAAAAAAACTGCCATCACTACCGATTTTCTTGCGGAAGGTTCGAACCTTTCGAGAACAATAGTGTCTATGTAATTATTTTTTCCAGGTGAAAGTTTAGTTCAATTTTGAACGGTTGCTGACCGAGTACCTCTCTTCCAAATGGTTCATCCAATGACTTCAAGTAGCTTTAAGTAACTACTATATGAATGTTGATGTTAAAGCCGGGGTTAAGAAAATAAGTCGATCCAGGAAAAGTGTAGAGTCTTGTTAACATAAATGACTTACCAAGTAGTTTAAACTCAAAGAGGTTTTAGAGTTGATTTGACTGGAAAGTTTTTTCAATGAAACAAGGGATTCAAAATCGGAGGTGAGAGTTCAGCTTGCCTTTCCCATAGCGCGAGTGAAGATATACATATGAGAGTTTTATGACTAGCGGTAAATATAATCATTCAGGCTCAGAGTCAGGTAGTGATGTCGGGCTTCTAGCGTGTTTGACCGACCCGCCTCATTTGTTTCCCGCTGAATGTAGCGCTGTCAAGTTCTGCTGATATCTTATCGACCGATGGTAATAGATGGAACTTCTGCTTTGAAGAGTTTTCCGCTAAATCTTTTTTTTTTTTTTTTTTTTTTTTTTTTTTTTCTTGACGTTTTTTTTTTTTTTTTCTTTTTTCGCAGCTCTTATCATTACTGCATCGGGTAAATGAATCCATAGTAGACTCCTCGAGATAAGATAACTGAAAGCGGCCAAAACACCCGACTCACCAATGCTGTTGAAAAGTCTTGGAGTCGGGAAGCTATAAATTGAAGCAATTCGCTGAGATCAATTCTTCAAATGTTTTACTCTTTAACTATATAAGCTCTATTCGAACTATAGTCCACTTTCAACAACTTCTCAATCAAATCAACAACAACAAATATCCAAGATGCCTATGTTATACAAGCCAGCTGCTGAAGGTAAAGAAGTCAGACCCACCCAAATCCCATCTCCAGGTAACAACTCCTTCTTGGGTGATGTTTTCACCTCTGATGCTCCAAAAGAAGAACAAATGTCCTGTGGTTTCTATAGACAAGAGAAGGGTGAACCATTGGTTTACAAATATACTTACGATGAAATGAAGGTTATTTTGGAAGTTGAAGGGGAATACACCATTGCTGACGAAACTGGCTACAAAGTTTCCGTCAAGCCTGGTGATGTTTTCTACTTCAAGAAGGGTACCACCATCACTTTCGAAACCACTGGCTATGGTTTGGCTTTCTTCACTGGTTTGAGAGAGCACGATGCCCTTTAAGCGAGGAACTTTATTAAAGCATATATCCTCACTTGACGTTAAAAGTCTTTTCAATATATAATTAGTCTTAATGAACAATTTACAAAGTCTTTATTCACCGATTAGTAGTGTAGCTGTATCATGTAGTACACTCAATTGATTGGAATGTCCATTTATACATGAGGAACCGTAATAGTAAGATCAAAGACTGCATACAATATTATAAAATCAGAATCTTCGAGAATCAGAGACTTTTCTTATTTTTTCTTTGGCTACGCGCGCGCGAAGGAAAAATCACCAAAAGACAGCACAGGAAGTATATCAGAAGCAAACGTAAACTTGAATGAATACCCTTATTGAGCAGATCAAGTATAAATCAAAGAGAGTTTGAGAAATCACAGAACAATCATGGCTATTGATTATTCAAAATGGGACAAGATCGAATTATCGGATGATTCAGATATTGAAGTTCATCCTAATGTCGATAAAAACTCATTCATCAAATGGAAGCAAAGGGATATCCATGAGAAACGTCAGCAGAGAAACATTGAAATAAAGTCAATCTTGGTTCAATTGACCATGTATGCAAAATTAAACGCCAGGGTAGACTACTTGTTAGAGTCATTGTCAAGGGAAGAATTGCTTGAAGAAGCCAAAGTCATTGAGATCTTAAATGCCAAATTTGATAAGTCAGAAAAATTTGACTACGAGAAGTTGAAGCAGGAACAAGGCAATACCTTACGTAAAGGTTTGAAAGATTTACAGTTTGATGCTGATGAAATTGAAAACACTCCTCCGTACAATGAAATGATTGAAGATTTGTTCATACAGGTTAAAAAAGATCATCCTGAAAGCAAAACTGACGGTGACAAGTTATTTGAACATATAAAGGCACACAGAGCCAAAATTGATGATGTCTTATCGAAACAAACCATCAAGTTGGATGACTTATTGTATCAAAAGTCTACCTTGATCAGTAGTGATGACATTCATACTGGATTCGACAGATCATTTATGAATAAAGACAAAGAAGAAAAGGAAAAGGCAGAACAGGAAACCAAACTACAAAATAAAGCAAAGGAAACTATAACGTCAACAGAAACAATTAACTCTCCTCAAACTTCACAACAACTTTCAACAACCAAGGAAGCAAAATCAGATGAAGATATTCTTGATGACTTAACAGTTCTTCCTGAAACCAGTGAATTTGCTAAAATTTCATGGAATAATCTTGATCAGAGTGCTGCTTACTTGGTTAAAAACACTCGTATTTGTACCGAGCAACAAAAGGATGCTCTTTTAATGACTGCCTTTGATCATCAGCTTCAGGGCGACACTGCTAAAACCAAACAGATCATCCACCAATCCTTATTACTTCAATATATTTCTCAATTGGCTGGCCCTCATCCCAACAAAGATCAAACTATAAGAGCGGTCAAGTTGTTCATTTCTAAAGTGGGAGAAAATTCTGGTCCCGCTAAACAAGCTTTCCTTCAGGATGTCGACAATACCTATAATCATATCAAAACCAGATGTGAAATCATCAGCCAGGAACAACAAGAAAGAGACGACACTGGTAATGGTGAGGAAGCGTTGATTCAATTAAAGGCACTTGATGATAACACTGAGTTATTCGTCAATATTCCTAAAGAAGACACCGAGGAATATGAAATATTTAAAACTGAATTATCAGAAGAAATGCAAGCTGCAATTCAGACGGGATCATTAGATGAAGTCAATAAGATCTTTGCTCTAATGAAGGTGGAAGAGGCTGAAAAAGTTTTGGAAATTTTCAATAGATGTGCAGTCATAGGTATCAATGGCTATTTGGAGGATGAAGATGAATTTAAAGAACTTCAGAAACAATATAATGAGAACATGGATTTGGAAGAGGTACCCGAAGAAACTGAAAGCGAGTCAAATCAACAAGACCAACCTCCAGCTAAAAAAGTTGAGGAAGTTGATACCACCGATATTGTCGATTAATTTTCATCATGAATGGAAAAGCTATTCTTTTTTCTACTAAAACTTGAATATATAAGGGCTTTTGCAACTTAGTACAATGGGCATGCCAGATACTAGAAGGGTCTAAATAAAGCAATAAATAACTACAGTAATTTTTTTTTTTTTTTTTCTTTTATCACAATAAATGTCACGAGATCAATAATGATTCTTGAATGCTAGTTATTAATAAAGACAGGCTATTTTCTACTGAGTCTAGCCAAAGTTTCCATTAATGACTGAGTACTACTTTGAGACTGGTTGTTTTGCTGATATTGAGGAGCTTGTGGTTGTCCATATGGGCTCTGCTGGCTGTGTGAAGATTGTAGTTGCGACAACAATGCATTTACTTGATTGCTGGGGGATTGACCTTGAGGAACAAATGGTGGTGGGTGAGACTGGGCGTTACCATACGATGGTTGTCCGTAAGGATTTCCAGATCCATATGGTGATTGCATTGATGGTGGTGGACCACCGTATTGTGGACCCGGTGCCGGTACTGGTATTGATGCTGGTCCTTGTGGTTGAGATTGTTGTTGTAAAACAGAAATCATATTTTGCATGGAGGCGGGGTCCATACTTCTCAAGGTCTGAACTAAACTAGGGTCAAGTTGTGGGGGAGGTGCATTACCACCTGGTGCTTGCTGAGGAAAGTTCTGTCCATATGCTTGTGATATGGGGGGTGGTGGTGGCCCACGGCCATAAGCTTGGCGACCATAATCCTGACGACTGTATCCTTGCTGTTGAGGGGCAGCACGATCAAAGTTTTGTTGGGGAGAAGGGCGACCATAATCTTGTTGTGGAGGAGGGCGGCCAAAATTTGCCAGGGAATCTGCAGGTGGATTACGATGATACTGATTGCTAGGGTAAGGGGCGCTCCAATGTTGATTACCATGATGGTTCCCTCTTCCACCACGGCCGCCTCCACCACCGCGACGATCATCAAAATGGCGACCACCACGATCACCACCACGGTCACCACGACCACCACGACCACCTCGGCCACCACGATAGCCACCTCTATCTTGACGGGAACCGTTTGAAAAGGCATTGCCTCCACCAGGTCCTCGATCACTATAAGAGTCTTGATGACTATCATATGGTGATTGTGTTGGTTTTTGTTGATAAGGTGCAGGTGAGTAAGTGGTACCATTCTTTTTAGCTTTGGCTTTCAGCAAAATATCCACAGCTATTTCAGGCTCGATATCGGTGTATTCGTCAAACTTTATACCACCATCGGGAGTTTTTTCAAAAGTTTGTACATCAACTTTCATTTCCTTGATGACACAAGTCCCCAAAACTCCCGAGTAGGCTGCATCGCTGATAACATCACCCAATTCTCGATGCGTTATATCCTCGATGTCAATTGATACCATGGATGTTGAAAATGCCTTCTTGACCTTTCTTATAAAGAAAACGGAAGATTTACCTGTAATGTATACTTGGCAATCTGGGACAAATGATCTGATTTTCTTGGTAACGTGCTCAGAAGCACCCGATCTATCATCATAAGCACGTTTATGAGAACGATCGTCATAATAATTATTACCGCCACGACTAGAATCAAATTCAGGTTTACCTGCTTTTCTTGATTTTTGTGGTCTTGAAGCATCTAATCTCATGATTTTGTTATGAAGTGGGACATCAGTTTCACCTTTGATGCAAGACAAACATGATTCAGCAGTTCTAAATTGAGCAAAACCATAACCAGCTTTTATGGCAATTTGAATTACTTCACCATACTGAGTGAAAATTCGAAAGAGGTCTTGTTTGGAAATGGTATTAGCGGGTAAGTTACCCACAAATAATCGCAGTTTATCGGGGAATTCATCCCAATTCTGTGTCTCCATGTAGTATGCTTCCCGTTTAATAAATTCTTCATACGCAACCTCTTCTTCTGGTGTCATAGGGAGAGTGATATTAGGTCGACGACAGTGTTCATTGACAGGAATTAAAGGAATTGGGGATCTCAAATTTTTAAAAGGTTTATTATACGAATAAACTTGGTCATAGTTTGAATTTGGGTATTGATGTCTCAAATCTTCCATTCCATCATCTGTTGTTTTATGTTCATTGACATTTGTGATGTTGCCGGATAGATTTACATTACTTTTTTGTAATTGTTGCATGATAAGTCTCATTTGTTCTTCTTGGCTTAACTTAACAAACAGGGGGTCCTTGACAAAATCACTTTGCATGATGGTCTCATACGCTGCTTTCAACTGAGCCAGGGAATCTTGAGTCTCACCCAGAGCTACTGTTGTCAATCTGGAATCATTAGTGTTAGTGCTGTTATTTGCGCTTGGTGCTGGGCTTGGTGCTGTGACAGGTGTGGGTTCATCAGATACATCTGAAGCGGTTACATGAGCGGGTTTAGGAGGCAAGTTAGCCGGGCTAACACCTCTGACGATGTTGAGGTTGTTTTCTTCTTCTAATGGTCCCTCGGGGTTATAATCATCTTCATCATCAACTTCATTGGCAATATTTTCGATGTGGTCATTACTTTGGCTGTTATTTTCAGTTTTAGCTTGTATTGAAGGAGTTTCAGACTCACTACTTGCATCTTCAGCCTCTGGTTGATGGTCAATTTTACCGAGTTCATTTTGCGGTTGATTCTCACTGTCTTCATTTTTGGTATCTGAGCTTATTTCCTTATAAGAGAATTCAGGATCATAATCATCCGCTTCATTATCTTCTGCTTGATGGGATGGGCTGTCAATAGACGAGGATTGATCAGATTCTTTTTGAATAAACAGGGCATTTTTGTCATGATCGTTGGTGCTGTCATGAGGAGGGCTTTGCTCGTTTTGTACAGGGGCAGCGATGTTGTCACTTTTGACATCTTCTTGAGCTTTTTTAACATCAACCTGCTCGATCTGACTCGGTTCATTTTGGGTTGACTCTTGCTGCAATTCCTTGGAACCGCCTAAAGTTGATGGGTTGACTTCCATGATTTATCGACGGTCAATATCTTATCCTACTCTTGTCGTTTACCCAGACTCTTTAATATTTTGTTATAGGTCTTTTTTTTTTTCTTTCTTTCCTTTTCTCTTTTTTTACTCGACTAAATTTCTTATTTTTCCACGGTATGATCTCGGGAAGGGACTGTTCGAGCGATTATTCAATGACAGATAAGCCTGCTGTGTGAGCTTGAATTGATGCGGGAAATGGATGTATTCGAATGCTTGACTTCATCAGCGCTTGCTAATTTCAAATTTTCAAACATTAATTTTTATTTGAAGAGAGAATAATTGCAGTTTACTTGAGACTTTGCATGTTAAGACATCTTTACAGGTTACCATATGCACCCGTACACCAAGCGACACAAAAAAAAAACTGCTTTCAAAAGTTAAAGAAGGTGCAACCAGCGAATAAGGCAAAAAAAAGTACCATAACCACCAAAAAACCCCCACGCTACGCCACAGCTCTTAAAGCCAAAGTTTGTTGTAATGCTGACATCTGGTTACATACAAGGAATGTATTACTAATGTAACATATCAAGAATTGTAAACATTTTTGTGACAACCTCCCCAGTTTTTCAGTTTTTCAGTTTTTCAGTTTTTCCAGGCGTTCTTTTGTTATTCCCCCACTTCTGGCGATTCTTTTTTTTTTTTTTTTTTTTTTCCAGTTTTTTTCAGATTGTGCCTCCACGGAAAAACTAAGGAAACAAAAAAATAAACCAAAAAAAAAAAGAACAGCCATATATAAAGAGGCAAGATTTCACATTATTGGAGTTTTTTTTTCCAGTCTTACTTCTTTGTAACTCAATTGTATTATACTGTCTATATTCAATACTCATCTTACATACAATTATGTCCTCTGATTCTCAAAACTTAAACTTTGCCGTGGTGGGCACTGGTATTTTTGCAACTAACGTTCATTTACCAACCCTTCAACAGATCCCCAATGTTACCCCATACGCTGCTTTCAACAGAACTAAATCAAAGGCTGAAGAATTTGCTCAAAAGGCCAACATATCCCCAGAACTCGTGGCTGATTCCTTGGAACAAATTTTTCAAAATGATAAGGTTGACTTTGTTGATGCCTTATTACCAGTCCAAACTAATCTTGAAATTATCAAATTAGCCATCAAATATAATAAACCAATTGCCATTGAAAAACCAGTAGCTGCTAACTTACAACAAGCAAAAGAAATTGTCAAGATTTCTGAAGCATCCGATTTACCAATTGCAGTATTGGAACAATGGCATTTCCGTTCTGCCATTGGTATTATTACCAAACAACTTTTACCCAAGATTGGTGATGTAATCAGTTTCACCTATAATGCAACTGGTGCCTGGAATGAACAAAATAAATACGCCGATACCAAATGGAGACAAAATCCAGAACATATTGGTGGTTACTTAAGTGATGGTGGTGTACATCAACTCGCCTTGTTGACCGAGGTGTTGGGACCCGTTGCCTCAGTTAGTGGTTTTACTCGTCAAGTTAGAAAAGAAAGTGGTGCTGAAGATACCTTATTCTCCACTTTCAAATTGGATTCTGGTGCCATTGGTAATTTTACTTATACATCAGCTTTGGGTGCCTCTGATAAATCAACTAGTTTTATTATCTATGGTACTAATGGTTCTATCGTATATGATTGGTCTCCAGGCTTACCTAAACCTACCATCACTTACCAAACCGGTGCTTCTTCTCAACTGGCTTCAGAAAAGACCGTGATTGAAGTTGATGAAGTAAACGCTGTCGAAGAAGAATTTAAAAACTTTGTTGAAGCCGTTAGAAAACAGAATAAGGACTTGATTGGAGTTAAACCAGCTAAAGCTTTCCATCATTTGGCTATCGTTGCTGCTGCCTTGCAAAGTTCAGAACTGGGCGGTAACGCTGTTAAAGTTGAAAAGCCATAATTTGTTTTTTGATTGACTCTTAATTATATCGATTTTATAGATTTTTGCTGTTTATTCAAAATCTTTTATACTCTCTATTCAACTGTAGTTTTATATAATATCCAAGAAGAGAAGAGTAAGAAATGCAAAATAAAGAAAAAAAAAGAACAACAAAAGGAATGAGGACTCATTCATCCACGTCAAAGTTCGTCAACTATTCTCTGAGCTGTCTCCTGTATTATATCATCCCAAGTGGTATAGTCTGGTCCATCTCCACTAATGTCCTGTACGTATTCATCCTTAAAATCAATAACTATACTCGTGGTTGGATCTAAGTCCGTCGATATACCAACCGCAGTACTAATGGAACTCGATATATCACTAACACTAGCATATACTTCAATCGGATCAACCAATTTGGGTGGTTGCCGGGCGGTAAACCAGCTGAATACACCAAATCCTTTAAAGAAAAACCACAACATAATTTTAACCGGTAATTTCAAAATTCTCCTCCAAATTACCCATGCACAACATAATGCAAAAAATCCAATACTCATATAAATACGTTTTTTATCCTGCTTATCTTGTTTTTCAATGAATCGAACAATTTGTTTCAGTTTATGTAACACTTGGTTCAAATCAATCAATTTGTCATTCAACGTTGATAAGTCTTTACTTTGTTGACTAATAGAATCAATGTTAAGTTCTGTTTGCATTATCGAAGTCGACATAAGTTGTCGTGTCATTTGTAAAGAATTAGAAATGTTTTTATTCTTGGTCAAAATTTGATCCTGAACTGTCTTGCTGTTATTGTTTTTAGCTTCTCCGGTTGAACGACCAGCAAATAATGCATCTCTTGCTCCTGCTTCATCATTGATTTTATTCTTTCGTGTTATATGTGGGGTAACAAAACGAGCAATTCGTTGCTTATGAACTAACTCATTTTCTAAAGTATAAGACTTCAATTGACATTCTCGTAATTTGATTTTTAAATTGTTGACCTTTTCACGGTATATTTGTAATTTGAGCCTTGAAGAATCAACATCTTGTATTTCATTATTTTCATGATCGCCCAAATGTAAATCTACTAGCTGTAAATAACCAACCCCTTCTTTAATAAGTCGAGTAGCAGATTTCACTAGCTCATTGCGCTTCAATTCAATTGTTTGATTGATGGTGTTAGCAGTAGATTCTTCTTCATCTTCACGCTGTGAGGTTTTCTGATCTAGATTGGGTTCGCTGGTTTCTACGATTTCTCGTATTTTGGAGTAGGTCTCAAATTGTATTTGATCGATCTTATCGAAATATTTCGTCACGTCTGCCCGGACCATTGCTTTTGGTGTAGATTATGCTGTAGGTTGTTAAGTCTTTGATGATTGCCTTGCTTTCTTTCAGTGGTCAGATCTATCTTTTTTTTTCCCTGTACTTTTTTGTTTTTTTCTTCTTTCTGCAAAAGTTCACTCGCTATCTTTTTTTATATAGATCAAGTCTTTTTTTTTTTTTGCAAAAAAAACGATGAACTTACTTCCTTCGTAACACCATAAGTTGCCTCCATCGATAATGTCAGTGGAGCCCAACACCCCTACTCAAAATGAGCAACCACAGAAGGTAGCACCGGCTACAGCAACTGCTACTGCTACTGAATCATCAGCTCCAAAATCGAAGAAAGAAAAGAAGAAAGGTTCCAAAAAATCAAGAGATCCCTCAACCTTAACCCCGGAGTATATCGAAGAGCAAAGACGACTCAGAAATTTGAAAAAGGAACAGAAAAGACAAGAATTGATTGCTCAAGGTGTTGATCCTGACCAAGCTGCCACTCCTCCCAATTTGAAATTCATCAAGCGTGATTTTTTATCGGTTCCGTCATCAAACAATGATGAAAATTCGTTCAAAATCAAAATCATGACTTACAATGTCTTGGCGCAAGCATTGATCAGAAGAAAGCTCTTCCCTACAAGTGGCGCAGCTTTGAAATGGTCTAATAGGTCTCTAGTGTTATTAGAAGAGTTTAAACACTACAGTGCTGACATCATTTGTCTACAAGAATTAGATTACATACAATACAATTCCTACTGGAAGCAAGAATTTGAAAAACTAGGCTATCTGACAAAATACTATAGAGAAGAGGTGAAGAATCACGGGGTAGCTGTGGTATTCAGGAAAGATTTATTTATTTGTAAGCACCAAAGCTTCATTAGATACGACAAGGAAATTTCTGGAAATGTACCTCCGAGAACCTTGACACAAAACGTGGGATTATTAACCTACCTTGAATTCACTCCACAAGTGTTAAAGCAATATCCTAAATTAAGCCGCAATGGTGTTATAATTGGAACCACCCATTTATTCTGGCATCCCTTTGGTACTTATGAAAGAACCAGACAAACATATTTGGTGTTAAAAAAATTTAAAGAGTTTTATAATACTCTTAGTTCACTTCAAGGAAATGACAAGGGTTTTTACAGTTTTTTCGCCGGGGATTTCAATTCTCAACCGTTTGATACACCTTATTTGTCGATCCTGGCCAAGCCAGTAGAATACAGCAGTAGAGCCAAGACTGTCATAAGTTGCTCGTTGTCATTCCAGTACTCCAAAAATAGAGGTGTCATTGAAGAAGAGGGTGCCGAAGGAGAAGATGAAGAAGACGAGGGGGAGGCAACCCCAGTGGTGAATGGGAATAATGCAGAGGATGAAGAAGGGGGAAATGTTGAAAAATATGGTGCAAACCAACCGAAGGATCCTGTTCCCGAGTCATTCGAAGCAACTGAAGAACAATTGCAGCTCGTGAATGAAATGCAAAAATTACATAATGACTTAGACATGAGAGCAGTGTCATTATACTCAACTGGTTATAAATTAGTTGACCCTGCAAATGCAGGCTTCGATAATGATAGAGATGAACCCATTTTCTCCAACTGGGCTCATACATGGAGGGGGTTACTTGATTATATTTTCGTAATCACTGACTGGGACTCTACTAAAGAAAATTATAGTAAGAAGGTCGATACCATTGAGGAGGTGAGTCAAAGAGATAACGTCAAATTGTTGAAATTATTGAAATTGCCCATGCCAAAGGATATGGGTCCCGAGCCTTCCGGCCAGCCAAGAACTGGTCAATATCCTTCTGATCATCTCTGTTTGTTAGCTGAAGTCGAATTAAATTAAAAAAATTTGCACAATAAAATAAATATCCTTATATTGGATATATTCTAAAAAATTATATATATATATATATATAGAGTGGGAATACAATTCTGACATAGACCCAACCTTGATGATTGAAGATGAACACAAGAAACAAAATAACAAAAAAAAAAAAAAAAAAGAAAAGAGAGAAGCGTGAAAAACAGCGATATGGAATTTAAAATACATTGGACCCAATAGAAGCAGACTAGAGCAAAACTATGATAAGATGAAAAAGAAAAGAAAAAATGTAGTATAAAAGTAGAAAAAAAAAAAAGAAAAAATAAACAACGAAGTGTAGAGAATGATGAAAAGCGACAAAGGCGCTGGACGGTATAGAAATGAAATGGGTAAACCCAAAAGGGAACAAAAGAAGCAGTATGACACTGAGAAACAGTATTAACTTTTCAACATGGTTTCTACCAAGTCTTCCAACGGACCATAATCTTTCTGGCTAATCAACTGAAATTCATTACTGAATAAAACGTAATGCTTCAAACTGGTATTCAAATGGCTTTGTAAGCCCAACTCTGTGATTTCATGAAAATGATGACAATAAATATGAGCATATATTCTAAATAATCTTTTGAAGATAGTCTTCACCAATGTGGGGAATTGTTGAGGAAATGGAGCCCCAATTTTAGATGGGAAAATATTGTCATTATCGAAAAAGTTTTGAATCCAATTCATCAAGTTTTCAATATATTCACAAGCAGGTAAAGAGGTGGGTTTCTTGGGTGAGATGGAACCATTACTGCTAGAATTTGTTTCTTGCCACAAGTATTCATATTCTTCAGTGGCAATCATACGAGGGCAAGTTTTAGGAGAGCAGAATTCAGTAATGGTACCGTATAACATATTGATTTGGTTGTAGAAATCAACAACATGAATGGCGAGCCATTCGTTAACGTCCTCATCTTGGGGTAATTTAACCGCTTGAATTAATGCATTGTCAGATCCTAAGGTTTGTTCGGCGTAATTTCTTATATCTTTATGAGTAGAAACTGGTTGGGCACCAGCTGATCCATTCAAGTTAATAGTTTGATAGGGATGTTGATCCTGTTGTTGTTCATACTGTTGGTAAGGATTATTATTATTATTTGGTAAAGCAGAGTTTGATATAGGCTGTGGGCTCGATATCGGCGAAGACTGCTTCAACTTGAAGCCTCTGGTGGTCCTTAAAGAATGTGTGTTAAAATTTTGAAAGAATGACATTATATTGTTTTGATGTTCAACTTGTGTATGTTAGCGCTCAAAATTCTGGAAAATGAAGAGGTATATGGCGATAAGCAACTAGGCACTCGAATAATGATTATGGGGTTGAGGATTAGCTTAAAGAAGGAATGTCAGATAAATGGATCAAAGCTTCTCGATAGAAAAGAGAAAAGAGGTGACTTTGATCAGATATGAAATTGTATGCCTTGCCAATCCTGTCTTTCAATTGCTGGAGATGCAGCCATGATTCAGTTGTATTTTTCTTTTCTCGTTTTTATTTTATTTTTGTATGTGATCCGTTCTTTGTTTACAAATTGACTTGATTCGAATCATTACATATTTTTTTCTTTTTTTTTTTTTTTTTTTTTTGGGTGGGACGAAAATGATTTCTGAAAAATATGCAACCACAAAAAAAAAAAAAAAAAAAAAAAAAGGCAGAGAAGAAATAAGCTGGAAGTAATGACTTCGGTTTTATCACAGGGCTTATTTCAGGTTGAAGGTACCAAGCAAGCCTGGATGGCTTTAGGGTCAAGTATTCTGAGACTGTAGACCACATTCTTGATAGTATAGCGTTTCGTATAGCTCATATCAACAACGTCTCGCGCCATGTGCTTCTGTTTGTAAGTTTCGCAACTGTTTCTCCTGGCCCGCGAAAAGTCACATTCCTTCATTATATTTAAGGTATTGAATTCATATTCAATCTTTGTTTGCAAGTCGACTAGCTGTTTGAGGAGAACTACATTTCTGTTTTGTTCGTGAATGGCACTTTCGGTCTGCGAAGCTTTGTTATAGGATGAGGTGGCCACCGATACCTCATTGATGTTTTTAACCATCCATGGAAGATTTATTTGTAATAAACGTCTACCATAGACTGAAAACACGTATGGAAACCGGTATTCCAAGTTGATCATGAGGGAGATCAACAGGTACTCGAAAGCGGTAATCACTTTTGATAGCTGAAGCTCGTCGGTACCAGTGACATAGTTGAAGTTGAGGATCAACGAACAGAAACGACCAACCGAACGCATTTTGACTATATTGTCTCGTAAGCTTTTGAGTAGTTGGCATTTGAGTAACACCTTGAATCCAGTGCATTCTTCATTTTCAATGTGTAGTGTTGGTTCATACTGCAATTGGCGCCAGATAGCGCTTTCACCGAATGAACGAGCAATTACTTCATTGATTGATTTCAAGTGACATAAGTCTATCCTGAAGCCATTGATGCTAATATTTACAAAAATCTTAATATGCTGTTAGTCATGGCCAATGTGTTTTCGTGATTAACACAGTTGCGATGTTGTAATTGTCAATATTATTGTAAAATGTTATACGTACCGAGAGACCAGTGTGGGGCACGATTATTGAGCCTTCACCATCAAAATCTTTACTATCTATGAAGTTGGATAAGCCGGTATCGTAGCGAAGCTTGAAGCCATCTTCACCACTTTTCATGCAAAGTTCATCTTTCATAGTCGGAATCAAAACGAATGGGTGTAAAAAAAAAGCAGAAATAAAAAAAAAAAAAAAGACAAAAAAAAAACACGCTTATCCGCGAAAACCACTGTTTTGTTCTTAAGAACGAGGTGAAGAAAAAAAAAAAAAAAAGAAAGATCATCAAAGAGCTTAAGAATCTACTATTGTTATACCGCAAATATGGCGAAATTTACTGATATACCCAGAACCGTGGTGCCTATTGATAGTATAAGAGCGATCACACTAACTAATCCGGTATCCCTGTTTCCATCATTACACGCATTACGACAACTCCCCAACTATCAAGCACGCGTTACATGCATGTACAAAAGATTTCATCGATTGAAAAATGTTATAGATAAAGATACAGAATTACGACAGGTGTATTGTAATTTGGTAAAACATAAGTTTTGTATTGGTCGCTTTAATCAACTTCGAGCTGAATTATTAGGCGATGATATTGAACCGATCCAACATGATTCAGATGACCAATGGCAGCGAATCATAAATACATATGTCTTTGCATACAATGCCACCGTCAGACCCGACGAGGTTTCAATTGATGAATCAGAAGTGATTTATGAAGAAGACTTGTCGCGACTTCACAAGCTGAGAATCGAGAAATCAATCATCTTAAGTATATTGAAAGTTAACGAAGCCACTCCCGATCACATCAAGCTCGATTTTTCCCTTCGACCCCTTCGTGACGTTCAGCACGTTATCGAGAATTTAAACCCCAACTTGAGTAAGAAAAAAGAACGAAAACTATTCTCCATTTCCGAACCAGATACCATCACTTATCGAGAACATCTTGTTAACATCATGAGATTGAACGAGTCGTGCAAATTATACTTGTAAACACCGTGGTGTCCGGGTGTTTGTGCATCAAACTAAACAAAAAAAAAAAAAAAAAAGAAAAATGGGTAAAAATAAAACTCAAAAATGGGGCAGCAAGCTGAAAATTCCAACTCTATTTGCCATCAACTACATAGATTGCTGATTGTTACTGATAGCATATTTTTTTTTGACACCATAAACAACACTATCATTACTACATTATGGGCTGGCTTTCATTTGGTTCCTCGTCGTCTGCTAGACCGACTGTCAATGGCGATAACTTAGCTTCGCAGCAACAAATTGAACAAAGATCACATCAACCATTAAACTTATCGGGGAACAACAACAATAACACTCAAGAATCCAATGACATAGGACATACCTTGGAGCAATTGTCGGGTCCTGTTAGTATCAAGAATTTGAACCCGGATTCCACCAAAGAGGCCAATGAAGCCGTTACCAACTTTGTCAAGGAACGTCCGGCCAACCTATTCATCATTGATGGGGAAAAATACTCCGATGAAAGTATAATATGTACCAATAATGAAAGAGGCGGTAAGACTTGTTTGAAATTGAGTTACAATTCGATTCAGTTATTCAAACACATGCAAAAATTGGAATACTTTTGTTCCTTGCCCAATGACGTTGATGCCACTTACTTTGAATGCAGAAAAATTAAGTGATTGGGAAAGTTTTCCTTTTACATAAAAATAACTTAACCTGTATATGTCAATTCGTATTTACAATTACGCACTTATTCTGCTGTTATTGTCTCTGTACCGTTACTCAATTTTGTACTGTCTTTCTTTTCATTCTCTCATATTAAGGTATGCTCACAGGGAAAAAAAAAAACAAGACAAGATATTGTGCTATGCTGCATATTGAAAATGTAGCATATTAAGAATACGGCAGCTTACCAAAAAGAACATATGGTATAAAAGGAGGGGGCTCATTCCCTCCAAATTGAAGTTTCGAGTTTTGAATTAGTTATCATTCAAAAGCTATCAGTTCTCTTCGCTGAGAGGACCATAGTGCCTGATCATCTTTGATCAGGCTACAATCAATCATCAACCATTACTACCTACAGTACCGCTATATGTTTGCACCATTTATTATAAAGTCTTTTTGGAAAGCATAGACTTAGAAAGAGAAGAGAGAGAGAAGGTATAAAAAGAGGGGGGAGGGGAAGAGACACTCGCTGGAAAGTGAACCAAGTTATACAAGGAATTGAGTTGCAGAGGGTGATGGTGTAAGGTGTTTTTGGCAGAGATTGAAACAATTGATGAGAGATAGTCATAATAGGGTCCAGACGTTTAGTTGGCAATTGCTCTGGTGTGAATTCACAAAAAGAGAGTCACCAATATATATTTTTTGTTCAGCACAATAAATTTTTGAATCATTCTTTCCGTGCTTGGGTGGAAATGATTTATATTATTATTATGCATCTCTAAATTAGTAATCCAGCAATAATACCAATGGCTGCAGTAAATCCTTCAGTACCAAACATAAATGAACCTGGAGCCATGTTTTCAGAGCTGGCAGAATCATAATGTTGTACTTGACTTGCAGTAGCATTGGTCCAATTCTCACCATGCCGATAATCAGTGGTCGAAGACAGAGAATTTGTCTTATTACCAAAGTGATAAGTATTATTACCATACTTTGTCTTGTTGTCAAATACTCCAATTAATTTGAAATTTCTTGATGACCTAGCCTTGGAATCATAATCATAATCAGGTTCGTTGTTTTCGGTGGCTAATTCAAAATTTTCCGATTGCAATGCTTCATCCTCATTAAAATTATAATTTTCAAACAGATTATCTTCAAAATAAGCTGAATAATCTTCAATATTTTGATCAACTGATTCGGAATTATCATCAGCTTGAGCCTTTTTAAACTCCTCCTTTAATTGTTTCAACCGCTCTTTAGTAGCAATCTCAATGTTGGCACAAGCAAATTTATCCAAGTTTGCAAAATGGAAAGTGATTGACTTTCCAACAATATAAGACTTGGACTTTTTGTTTAATGATATGAATGGATCATCATATCGCGTTTCAAAACAAGTGGTGTCAATCCAACCATGCTTCCCAGACAAATCACCAACTTGACAATAAGAATCATCTTTTTGAGCATTACAATCAGAAGGTGCATTGTAAGGATTAAAATGAAGTCCTACTTTTTCACAATTACCATCAGCTGGAACTGCCTTGTCATGAATATGATATTGAAATGGACCACCATTTGGAGGTAACCCCGTCATATCGACATGAACTTGAACAATTTTTCCCTTTTTGGCAGAAAAGATAATGTTCCCCATGACTTTTTTATCAAATCCAGAAGGAAATTCAGCAATTGCAACCACATTTTTGGGGTTTGACTTGACTTTTGGTGCTTGGTCAGCCATGACTGCGGAGATCAAACCGGCCACTGAGATCATTGATTGAATTAGCTTTAAGTTCATTTTTCCCTTTTTTTTTACTTGCTTCTGATTTAACTTGTGAATAGTTTTTTTTTTTTTATAGCTTTTTCTTTATGGATTTGATTGAGGAAGACGCTCAATAGGAATTCTTGATTATTTCGAGAACGAAGAAATAAATGGAAAGTGATAAGCTTGTTTTTTTTTTATTCCAACCGAATGTAGTTTATGAAGTATGTATGAACCACAAACATTATGATTCGTCTCCATCTTTTACATTAGTCTATTTGTGGTTGGTACTTCCCAATTTGTTTTTGTCTTTGTTCCGTAGTCTCTTTTTTCTTTCTTCTTTTTTTTTTGCATCCACAAAAACTAATTTTGAGTTGCAATAGTAGCTCCGTACATCTTTAATTTGAGCATTTGAATACATCTAAGTCGAACCACACGAAGGGAATACCTTCCGTGGATTCTAAGCAATTGAGTTTACCAATGACTAAATTTTGATGTATTTGAGATAAAGCTTGATATTTTTATATGTGTTAGATTTATGCTATCGTACGCAAACCAAAAATATTGATCAATTTGATATTATTCTTTATTTTCGTTTAAGAAAGGTAGACCTCACTTAGCCAATGTAATGTAAACATCTCCATCAATAACATATGCTCGTTGAAGAGGATGTTTAATGTTTCATCAACTTCTTCAATCACTTTCTATAGTACATTGGAGATCATCTTACATTGGACAATTTACATTAGTCAAATATTAAGTTACAATTTCATTTATTATAGCAGCCTAAAAAAAAAAGGAATTCACAAATGTGAACACCCAATTATTTCAATAACGCACTCATTCTAAGTTCTCTTATACATGTAATGTTCTTAATGAAGTGGATTGTACTTACTTAGACTCATATTCGTGAAAACATAACAATCAAAAAATGATTGGTATGTTCTAACAAAGAACTGACCCAAATTATACTCACGCACGCACAGAAAGGATTAACATGCCCTGATTAAATCAGTACGCACCCATAGGGATTTCAACATAACATTTACTGCACATATGAATTTCAGACCAAATCAAACATATCAACATTCGAAGATCAAATTGCACCATATACTGGTCATCAAGACAGACATACTGCCACCATCCGTTGATGGATTTCAAGCACCACACATATTTGTGGATTTCCAAACACTACTCAGTGTTATCAAGACAGGCATTTCCTGCCACCATCCGTTGATGGATTTCAAGCACCACACATATTTGTGGATTTCCAAACACTCTTTAGTGTTATCAAGACAGACATACTGCCACCATCCATTGATGGATTTCAAGCACCACACATATTTGTGGATTTCCAAACACTACTCAGTGTTATCAAGACAGGCATTTCCTGCCACCATCCATTGATGGATTTCAAACACCATCCATTGATGGATTTCCAAACACTCTTTAGTGTTATCAAAACAGGCATTTCCTGCCACCATCCATTGATGGATTTCCAAACACTCTTTAGTGTTATCAAGACAGGCATTTCCTGCCACCATCCATTGATGGATTTCAAGCACCACACATATTTGTGGATTTCCAAACACTCTTTAGTGTCATCAAGACAGACATACTGCCACCATCCATTGATGGATTTCAAGCACCACACATATTTGTGGATTTCCAAACACTCTTTAGTGTTATCAAGACAGGCATTTCCTGCCACCATCCGTTGATGGATTTCAAGCACCACACATATTTGTGGAATTTCCAAACACTACTCAGTGTTATCAAGACAGGCATTTCCTGCCACCATCCGTTGATGGATTTCAAGCACCACACATATTTGTGGATTTCCAAACACTCTTTAGTGTCATCAAGACAGACATACTGCCACCATCCATTGATGGATTTCAAGGTAGCACCGCTCATTAGCGGACTCTTACAAAAAAAAAGGACATGTTCCTTTCAAGGGCTAATCTAAATCAAAGACTCCCCTTATATGGTTGACATGGATTTGAATATAAATCAAATGAAGCAGCTACGAGTGATCAATTCACAAGGGGGCAAAGTCAATTCATATTGTACTGAAATGTTTGGTGAATTACCCATCCACTTAACACTTTCTTTTTTTGGCAAAGGGATATTTCAGGGGGTTTTTATATTTCTTTTCCCTTCGTTGCTGCGAGTGCATCATATGATTTGGTTTTCACACATTTTTACTACATCCGTACACCGCGTGATTTCCTTACTAGGAAAACAAGAGAAAAAACACCCATGGTTGTCGGTGCCGACTAAGCGAATATTCAAAATGGAGTATAACCTCCGCGCTTGCTGTATTCGGTGGTTGATACACAAATATCCGCTTCGGAGTTTTCCTTATCAAAAGAAAAAAGGTAATTGACCTCCGAATCTACAGATATGGAGATTGAGAAATACAGGTATTAAGATAAAGATGTAATGAATATATTTTATCAAAGATATTAAAATAAATAAATACGTTGATTCTAACGTGAGAAAGAAATGAACAAATGCAATGTAGAAGTGAAGCCCATTAGTCATGAAAAATGTGTAAAGTTTTTTTTAAGATTGTAATTGTAATTAAACCATAAATGATTCACCACAACCACAAGTACCTTTTGAATTTGGATTCTTAAAAATAAATCTTGATGATAATTTATCATCCAACCAATCCATTTCAGAACCAACAATGGAAAATAATGCTTTAGAATCAATGAATACCTTGACACCATCCTGTTCAATCAATTCATCAAACTTACCTGGTTCAGTAACATATTCCAAATGATACGTTAAGCCAGAACAACCTCTATTTTTAACTCCAATACGAATCAATTGAGGTTCAGGTTGATTCAAAAGACCACGTAAATGATCAACGGCATTGGCCGATAAGGTAATTAATGCTTTTCTTGGGCGTAATGCTCTTCTTGGTTTCTTGGCCTTTTTGGGTTGTTCTTGATTAGTTGATTGTTGGGCAGGCGCAGGAGCTGGCGCGGCGGTACGGGCTTGTTGTTCTGGTTCAGTAGCAATGGTGATATTGGGGCTATTGGTAGTGGTGGTGGTTGATGCAGTAGATGAAGTGGGGGATGCAGATGAATCAGATGTTGGAGATGAAGATGAATCAATATCTTTCAATGATTTATTAGAAAATTTAGAAGCTCGGGATCTTCTTACGGGAGCTGATGATTTGGTTTGGGCTTGTACCTTTAATTTTTGTTGTTCCTCCTTTTCACCGGGTAATTCAGAACTAGGAAAAGTCAATGTATGTTTGGCCCATTTATTGGAATGACTAGAGGCAGAAGCAGTGGCATCTTGAGCACGTTCTTTATTCAGATTCAAACTATAATTCAATCCAGAATAAAAATCAGGACTTGATTTGGATATGGTGGTGGGAATGGTTTGTATAAAACGTTTCCCTCCCTTTTTGGATTCGTGGGAGATGTATCTCTTGCATGTGCTATTAACGTTTGTTAATAGTGATCTTCTAACGAGCATATTGTGTATGTGTGTGTGTGTGTAACTGTATTAGATATCAAAGTAAAATAGATTTAAAGAAAGAAGTAATTGCTTATATATATATATATATATATCTGTTATTTTTTTTTTTTTTTCTCTCTCTCTTCTTTTCTTTTCTTTTAGTCATGCCCCCGTATTAGCCTTTTTTCTGTCTTTTTTTTTGTCTTTTTTGTGTTCCGGTGCACGACCAGCATGACCCATTGCCCCGGAAGTGTTGTTTTGCGCCAACAATTGATGGTGAATTGCAGTAAGCACGTTTTGCGCGCACATGATTGGCTGGCCGAATGCTGGTCACGTGCACGGCGTGTTGGTATCCGAGCATCGGATACGGTGCTGCACCGCAATACAACAAAATTAGAGTTATAGTTTGAGGGGTACGGGTGTACGACAAGGTATATTTTTGATTTGATTTAAAATGGCGGCGCTGTTAGTGGCTACAGTATTGCAATTACGTAATCATCTATTCTCGACTGCAAAAAAAAACATTGAACACAAGACAAAAAAAAAAGAAAAAAACACTATACAATTTAGAGAGCAATTGTTTCCTTCAATAACCAATTATACTCCAAACTATTCTTGGTAAAGTGAGGAGATAATTCAAGCCAGATATTACGATGATACTTATTGATCCAATCAATTTCATCATTGGTTAACATTGATTTATCAATTAATTTTTTACAAAATGGGACTTTTGTAATGGTTTCAAATTGTAAGAAATCACGTCCATTATACTTGTAACCAGCTTCGGTTATAATCATGACATTTTCAATTCTAATACCATATTCATCACTTTCATAATATCCAGGTTCATTACTAATAATTTGACCTGGTTGTAAAACTGATGAACTAGCATTGGGTCGAGGTCCAATACCAATTGGTCCTTCATGAACATTCAAATAAGCTCCAATTCCATGAGATGTACCATGTCCATAATCTAATCCATGTTTCCATAAATATTGTCTTGCTACTGAATCAATCAAATTCCCCGTAGTATTAGTAGGAAATTTCAAATTAGCCAAAGCAATATTACCCTTTAATACCAAAGTATAATGTTTACGTTGTTGTTTGGTGGGTATACCAAAATGAACTGTTCTTGTAGTATCAGTAGTACCTTCCCAAAATTGACTTCCTGAATCATTTAAATAAATATTATTTGGATCAATCACTGAACATGATCCTTTAATTGGTTTATAATGAATTATAGCACCATTAGCACCAGTAGCACTTATAGTAGCAAATGATAATCCAGCAAAATGTTCTTCTTGAGATCTAAATTCAGTTAATTTTATATCAGCTTGACATTCATCAATTAATTCTGTTTTATTAATTAATTCATTTTCCAACCAACTAAAAAATTTAATTAATGCTCGACCATCTTTTAAATGAGCAATTCTAGCTCCCTTTAATTCAACTTCATTCTTAATTGATTTAAAATCTTCAATTGGTGATCTTAAAAGATTAGTCCACAGACATTTAATAAATCGAATAATTTCCCATGAATTAACCAGTGGGATAATTCCAAATTTTTTATTTGAAAGATTAAATTCTTTTGATAGACTAGTTAATGATGACCAAAATTCATTATAAGGTTTAATTGATATATTATTTGATAATAAATAATCTTCAATTTTATGATTTTCAAATCGATCTTTATCAACATAAAATCTAACTTTACCATCATGAGTAATTATTAAATAACTGAAAAATACTGGATTATATTCAATATCAGATCCACGTAAATTAAGTAACCAAGCAATTTCATCCAAACTACTAATAATTAATCCATCAGCTCTAGTATCATCATTAATATATTTAGTTAATCTTTCTAATTTAGATTTAACCGTTTCACCCGTAAATTCATTACTTAATAATTTAATTGGATTTGAATGTGATAAATTAGGAATTTCTTCAAATTGTGGCCAAATAATATCAATTAAATTATTACCAATTGGTATTAATTCAACCTCAGCTTTAGGAGAATTTTTTAAATGATCAATAATTTTGGTAGTTAATTTTTCATAAAGTTGATAACTAATTAATTTAGCATCAACTCCAATATTAATCTTATTACCTGAATCCAATGAAAGTTGAATTGCTTGTTTAATGGTCCAATCTTCCCATGATGATTCATTGGAATTACTAGCACTAGCATTTTGTTTTAATAATAACCAATTATAATCTAATTCATTGGCAGCTTGATTCCAATATCTACCATCAGTTGATAAAGCTGCCAATCCTTCTGGTTCTTCATTCATACTGGTAACATCACGAGTAACAATGGCAACCCCAGCAGAACCTTGGAATCCAGAAATAAAAGCTCTTCTTTGATCAAGTGGTTGAACATACTCTGATTGATGTTGATCTTCACTAGGAATAATATAAACTGCCACATTATGTTGAGCCATAACTCGTCTTAATTTATTTAAACGACCAGAAGTATTAATTTCTTGAGTTTCTGGTAAACATAATGATGAAGCATTGATGGAAAACACCGAACCTTTACGTGAACCGGATCTAGATGCCGCGGAACCTTGTAGATTACGTTTTAAATTGATTTGTTTGGCAAACCAGGATGAACGTTTGTTATTACGAGATAATAATCCTGGAGAACAGGTACAGTTGGAACACTGAGCCCTACTAACTCTTCGATTGGTGACTTGCATTGTACAACAGAGTTTCTATGTGTTTTTTTTATCAAAATTTTGGTATTAAACTTGACTTTGGAAATGAGTTTTGATTAAGGTGTGAAAGGCAAAAAAAAAAAAAATCGGAATGCTTAAGGGTCCCTTGCCAAAATCTACTAGCGAATGAGGGCTAGAAAAAAATCACAAACAAAAAATGGCCAGAAAGCAAATGATTAGCTAAACGATAATGAATATGAATAAGACAACAGTAAGTTAGTTATCTAGTAGATGAAATAGATATTGAGCAACGGAGAAGGAACAACTTTACAAAAAAGAAAAAAAAAAAAAAAAAAAAAGAAAGAAAGTCAAAAAAGAAAGCCAAAAAAAGAAAAACCATCACGCATGTTCCCAAACAAACCAAATATAAAAAAAAATAAGAAAAAAGAAAAAGAAAAGAGAACAAAAAATCTCATGATTATATTTTTATCTCTTGTTGTTATCCATAAATAGAATAGAATTAAAGAAAGTCAAATATGGCCGCCTATGTAAGCGGCGGTTTCATATAAAACATGGTTTATACTTGAGTGCTAAGTATCTATTCTTCATAAAAGTGTTTGTGGCTGGCTTATGAAATTGGTAATTTTGATTGGTAATTTAATTAGAGGTATGGGTGTATGTCACGTGATGATGTTTTTTTTTTTTTTTCTTTTTTTTTTTTTTTCTTTTTTTTTTTTTTTTTTTTTTTTCAATCACAGTTGTCACCTAAATGATAAGAAACGCCTGCAAAGAAAGCTTATTGGACAATCTGTGTGATTTCACTGTAACCCCCTTGATTGTAAAAACTTACGGTACATGGCAAAGAGTGTCGACAAGCTGTTACCGGTGACAAGGGAACTTTTACAGTAAATTTTGCAATACTTGTAAAAACAAACAGGATTCGAGTTTGACCGATACCTAAATCGTGTTGGCAAGATCTACAATTGATGCCAAACTTTTGGCAAGGTCTACAATTGATGAGTAGTAACATATTTTTCAAAACATATAAAGAGCACTTGAAACCATAATGATAAGAAAAAGAAAATTAACTATTGTTTGATAAACTTCAAAATATCCTCATTCACCTGTTGCTTGTGGGTGCTACATAACCCATGAGAAGCACCCTTGTAAACCTTTTCGGTGGGTTGGGGTAATAATTTAAGAGCGGCTTGACTCGATGACACGGGTGGGACAATTTGATCGTCATCACCGTAAAGTACCAAAGTAGGAATACTCATTGATTTCAAGTCTTGTGTTTGATCAGTACTTGAAAAAGCAGCAACACAATCATACAAGGCCTTGATGGAGGCTTGCATTCCTTGTAACCAAAAACTATCAACCAATCCATTTGAAGTCTTGACCCCTTCACGGTTGAAACCATAAAAGGCAAGTGCCAATTCTTTGAAAAACAGCGATCTATCATTCAAAACATTTTCTCGAATACCATCAAAAACATCAACCGTAACTCCGTGAGGATTTGATTCAGACTTTAACATAAGTGGAGGTACGGCTCCAATCAAAATAGCCTTCAGTACATTTGAGGTACCATGACGACCAATATATCTTGCTACCTCACCACCACCGGTTGAATGGCCAATGTGAACCGCCTTCTTCAAACCCAAATGTTTAACAAGTTCAGCCAAATCATCAGCATACTGATCCATTGAATGACCATCCCATGGTTGAGATGATCTACCGTGTCCTCGACGATCATGAGCAATCACCCGATAACCCTTCAGTGCCAAAAATATCATTTGATCTTCAAACGCATCCGAACTCAATGGCCAACCATGGCTAAAGACAATTGGATCCCCAACACCCCAATCCTTATAAAAAAGTTCTGTTCCATCGGATAAAGTTAATGTTGTACTTCCTGCCATCTTTGATATATGTATATGTTGATTTTCTGAAGCTTGTTGATTTTCTGAAGCTTGTTACTTTTCAAAAATTGACAACAATCATCTTCCTTTTATATGATTATGGGAGATTAAGTAAAGTTGTATATTACCCCCTTTTTTGCCCATTCCTAAAAAAAGTAAAAAAGCCCTGCATAATTCTACTGCAAATATCAATGCTTTATGGTTGCTGGAAAAGAAAGAAAAAAAAAAAAATCAGGGGAAATACGAATTTTTGTTAGTGCGGAAACGGAATGAGTGAGATTCCGTCGGAACGGAACCCTCTCAGCCCTTAATTGCCACCTCGATAGCTGCAAAAGAACGCATTTTTTTACGCCCCAAAACTATAAAAACCATTCAACTTGGCAATTATGGTTTTCATAAATATTTGGATTTGTTAATTAAAAAACATCAATCATGACTTATAACGAAGGTGCTGTTGTAACGGGTTCAAGAAACCCTCTGAATTTGGTTTCGATTAAGAGTATTCCTTATCCAAAGTTAGAAGATGATATGATTATTATCAAAACTGTTGCCTATGCCATCAACCCAACTGATTGGAAACATATATATCCAGAAGCTTTTGTTGGTCATCAAATTTCTGAGTTTTTCAAAAAATTCGGCTTAGGTATAAGAATTTTAGAAAATGGTTTGGGCTTTGTTGGTTTTACCATGGGTAATACATTGGGGAAAGGATTGACAATGTATCAAAAGGGAGTTGTTATTGGATCAGATGTAAGTGGAATTGTACAGGCTGTGGGGAAAAAAGTCACTCATATCAAAGAAGGTGATTTGGTATCGGGTTCTCTTCATGGGGGAACAAGTAAAAATGGTGGGTTTGCTCAATACGTGATGATAAGTTCAAATGCAACCATAAAGTATCCTGAAACTCAAATCCTGAAAGAACCACTTAAAGTTGGTGATTCTCCAGGATCTACGATTAATTCATTTGAGGCTGCCGCTTCTGTTGGTGTTGGACTTAAAACTATTGCCTTGAGTTTCCATCATAATTTTGGACTTTCCTTGGATAAAAATAAAAATAAGGATAAATATGTTTTGATTTGGGGAGGTGCCACAGCAACTGGTGTTTTGGGAATCCAAATTGCTAAATTGGTTTATGGCATTAAAGTTATCACTACTGCCTCCAAAAAAAATCATGATTTGTTATTGTCTTTGGGTGCCGACAAAGTTTTTGATTATAATGATACTGATGTTATCAATAAATTGAAGGAGGCTGGTGAAGGGAAAATTCAGTATGCTTTAGATTGTGTTTCTAATGCCAGTACCTTTCAGTCTATATATGATGCAACCGAAGGATCAGATGGTGCCATTCTTGATAATCTCTTATTTCTTAATAAAAAATCGATAACAACAAAATCCAACAGAAATGTTACGTTTACAGCTACAGATGCTTATTTAGTTGATGGAAGAAAACATTTTGGGCATGTTGCATCGCAAGAAATGTTGCACACTTACCTCAAGTTTTGGAATGATGTTGTCCCCACCATTATCGGTAAAATTCAGACTGCCCCATTAAAAGTTCTCCCAAGTGGTTTGGAGTCTGCTAATGAAGGATTGAAATTATTAGTAGAAAACAAAGTGGCGGGTCAAAAACTTGTTTTCAGAAATAACTCTAATTAATTGTATTTATATAGCTTAAAATAGGAATATCGTTTGATTGCAATGTAATAGTTCATCGAATTGCGAAAAAATTGAAAAAAAGGGCAAAAAAAACACCCATACATCAAAAATCGCCCTCAAGTAGTGTTGAACCCAACAATGTAATCAAGGGACAACATATAATGTTATATCCTTGTCTTTACGTATACTTGGTGAATTATTTAGATTGTGCTTTACAAATGGAGCTCATTACTTAGATCCTGTTGAATTGTTTAAATTTCCATCAGTCTATTTTACAGTCTTTACTGCTACTCATATTTTCGTCATTTAACTTTCCCCACACTTTTAAGTACATTCCAGATGGACAGACCTCAAACAGCATCAAATAATAATGGTGGGAATAGCTTTGGTAAAAAAATAAGAAAACCAAGGACTGCAAGGGCTTGTAATTTCTGTCGACATAGAAAAATCAAGTGTGATGGCAAACAGCCATGCTCAAATTGTCAAGAAACGGATTCTCAAACTTGTGAATATACTGGATCAATACCCAAGAACCTGGGAACTGATCTGATTAAAAAAAGCAATTCTTTAGAGGAAAGATTAGCTCGAGTGGAAAGTTTGCTCGAAGGTCTTGGCAATCAAAGAGAATTAACATCGAGTCAACAGGCATCGGTGATTAATAAGGCATTTTCTGATTCTGAGTCTAAATTAGGGGAGTTACATGTTGACCGCTTCTCTGGATCACACTTCCATTTCTGCTCGAATTCTATCAAGCTTGTCGAACTGTTCAAAGCAAAGCTCCCGATTGAGTTTCATGAACTTCTTGTACCATTGGAGAATATGCCAGCATTTTTTTCAGAGGCTGTGAAAAGTTTTGAAGAGAAATGGATTGTGGGTGCTTTATCGAAAGCAACAAATCAAGATGAACTTTTGAGAGGGAGTTTCCCCACTGACTCTAAATTTGTGATGAGCTTATTGCAAGAATATTATGTTCAAGATGTTTGGGCAAATTTTATTTGCAGTGTGCATGAACTTAAAGACTTATTCGATTTATATTACAATGGTAAGCAGAGACGTGAATTACAAGTATCCGAGATTTTATTAATGAATATGGCAATTATGGTAAGTATACGTGGGAAATTGGATCATTTGAAAAAAATTGAATTTAAAAAAAGTCATGATAAAAAATTTATTCAAGAATTCAATGACTTAGGTGAGCTTCATGATAGTTGCTTTTCAAATTCGATGTTTTATTATCATCGTGTTCTGCTTTTAAATGAAGGGATTCAAACCGTCAAGTCACTTATGCTAATGATAATATATGCTGAATACAACATTGCAAATTCTCGCTTGGATCATGGTTTGTTATGTCTAGCAGTAAACTATGCTCTAGACATAGGCCTTCAGAATACTCCTTCAGATTTGAGTAATGAACAGTTTGTTATACGAAAAAGGTTATGGTGTGCTATTGAATATTTTGATATGGAAATGGCTTATAGGAAAGGTAAAGCACCTTTCATAAAATCTGATGATCTATCAAAACAGGATAACAAGGATAGCATTAAGGATTCAAAGCATTCAGTGAACTATATGTTTGATTTGGATTATGAATTTGATTATTCTCAAGCATTTTATGAATTCACCAAGGACCTAACTAGCATTAGAAGAGAGACATACACACATGTTGTTGATTCATCCACCAGTAAAACGATTATGGAATTTCATAGATCCTTAAAGGACTTGAGATCCAAAATGCATGATTTTTCACTCACCTTTCCATTCGAACATCGTCCATTTTTGATTCCTGATGAAAATTTCAATATTAAAGAGTTGGCAAGATTGGTTAATCCCATTAAAGTGGACAAATTTTTGATACTAACGGCACAAATAACTTATATTTCCCACCTTATGTTCCTCAACACCATTCCTTTCTTGCATGATATGCCAATATCAGACCAATACCGACAAGAGTACCCGGAATTTAGAAATACAAGTAAAAATTGTGCAAGAACAATTTTAAATATTGCTACACTTTTGGATTGCCAAGCAATATCAGCGGCGCTTTTGAATACTGTCATTCACCATGTCATATCGGCATTTCTATGCCTTCTTCATGAATGTACTCTCGATTTACAAATGTGGCACAACTTAGATGACTTGAAATTACTCATCAAGGTTTCAAGGCAATTTTTTTCAACGTGTTTATCAGAGGAGGAATTTGATGAGCACATCGGTAATTCAGAATTAACGAAGGAAAAGAAATATGAATTATTATGTGTTGGTGCGTTGGATACGGCCGCCAAAATCGTGGGATTAAACTCAAGTACTGATCATCTAGAGCACGAACATGAATTTAACCACCATGTTGGTAAATTACGTCAAAAGTTTCCTTCAGTTTTTGACAACAATCATCGTGAGTCAATACAATCTCCAAATACGAGTGAGAGTGTTCAAATATCTGATTTTAGTCCTATGAATGAATTATATTCTACATTTACCCTGGATTTCGTTATGCGACCCGAGTTGAATGAGAGATTGAATTCAGGAGATAACATTTGGAATGAAGTATTGGCCCCTACTACGGATTATGGGGTAAGCAGTCTACACGAATTCTTCTTCGATAGCACATTAGGTAATTAGATGATGGTTTATAACCTATTCTTTGATTTTTGGAGATGTCTGGATGTTTTGTATATCACGTGAATCTTTTTTTTTTTTTTTTTTTTTTTTTTTTTTTTCTCACATTTAGCCGCCAAGTGCAAAAAAAAACAAAAAAAATGAAAAACTCAAGTGTGATATAGGTTTGAAATGATCAAAGTTCGAAAGAACTACTATATAAAATCCGGTAAATCTATAACTAGACTCTTTTTGCTCATCGATAAAATAATGGTTTCTTCGCTTGTAATAAAAGTGGGCCAGAAATAAATAAAATAGAAACAAAATGTCCACCGAACGATTAGACCTAGAAGCAGTGATCCAAGTATGTATAAGATATTTTTCACCCATGTCGTAAGACTCGATTACTAACTTCTTTATTCAGCAAGTTGAAACATTATATTCTTGTAATGACCCAGCTCAAATAAACACTATACAGCAAAATCTTCAAGGTCTTCAAAAATCACCATATGGCTATGACCTAGCCAATACTCTTTTGAATGCGCCATCGAACAATTGTAAATATTTCGGCGCCCTTACCTTTACTGTATTCATAAGTAACCACTCTCATATCTTGAGTGCTGCTAATAATAATGACTCTACTGACGATAATGACATTGACCATAGAAATGATGTCAATGATAGCAACAATAATGAACTTTTCGCTAGGCTTATCAATGACCTACAATTACACTTATTTCAATTGATCAATGTTTCTGACCCTAGCCTCATAAATCTGAACCTTTTCATAATCAGAAAACTACTATCTAACGTCTCACTTCTATTTGTATCGCACTTCAAAAGCAACAACTTTGAAAATCCAATTGACGCGTTACTATCAGTACTTCTTTCCATCAACAATCAACCCCCACATCAAGACCTTGCTAATTGTATATCTATCTTACCTCCACATCATATAATGATACTTTTGACCTTTTATGCAATTCTCGTCGAAGACATTTCCAAGAAGTCCGAGTCAAATGACCCCAGTATTCATGAAATTGTTTTTAGTCATATTTTCAAAAGTTTCGTTACAACAATATCCTACCTATCTCACTTGCATTCTAACTCTCAAAGTTTACCTCATTCCATAGATGCACTAGCTTTGACTGCCATCAATTCATGGGTATCATACATTTCCATTGCAGAATCAAATTCTGTAGTTCGATACTCTCATGAAGACAATAGTAGCATAATCCAATTCATATTCATCCCTTTTACGCGCCCACCTGCAGAATGTGATGATAACATGTTAGAGCTTGCCAACCAGTCAATAGTGGTCCTCACGGAAATTTTTGAAATCAATCCCACTATGCTTGATCCACAGACCAAATCATTCCTCAAATCGATTTTATTTGATTCAACTCAATGGGGTGGCCAATTCATATCATCGATTGTGTTGGATGATGACAACCGTCAAACATATCCTGACGAAGTAAACAACTTTATAAACTTAATCATTGTCAGCCTACAATTAGACCTTGTCAAATTCTCAAGAAACTTGTTAGACCCAAACACTCAACAGATTTTGTCAATTTTAATCAAACTCACAGCCATTCCTGGGTCACCCATAATCGATGAATCAATAAGTGAGTTACTTCTTGGGTTTTGGGAGGAATTGGCGAATATTTTTATTGATGACGATGCAGCTTTTCAAGCTTTTTTCGATAAGGATGGTGATGAGTCAGCCAGGGCTAACTTTTATGGTGAAATATCACGTACTTTTAATCAGGTATGCTCGATTTACTGGTCTAAAATTCATCTTCTACCTTTGCTGGACCTCCTCCCCAATAAATCAGAATTTTTGAATTATCGCTCAAATGTGGCTGATTTTTTTATTCTCATTTATTCATTATTGAAAATTCCGTTTTACGAATCTTTAGTGACCAACTTGACTGATGAGTTGGCTTTGACTGACAACTCTGCCACTAACGGCGAATCCAAATATGTACTCAACGTGGAGTCTACACTCTATTTGCTTTTCAAGATAAATGAGGATTGTACTTTTTATGAGTCTCAATCGAATGCTCTTCTTCCTCATACAACTAAAATTTTCGAGAAAAACCTATTGGGATTATATAAATCCTTACCGGTGAATGAAACATCCAACTCGTATCATTTGTCAACACTCATCAATTACTTGTCATCGATTCAATTTTTCTTCAAAACTGATCAAGGCCAAAAGTTTTTAGGTGATGTTTTCGACTTGTTGTTTTCCATAATTTTGAAGTCCTCAAATGACAAACAGTTGACATCGCTTTCACTCATAACCTCTAAAACAATTCTTAAAATCTGTCAAGAATGTCGAAGTAGACTAGTCGCTTTTTTGCCCACGTTGGAAGTGGTTTTGGTTGAAATGTTGAAGAGTCGACAGCTTGATCACCTCATCAGACAAAGAATGTTCAACTCTTTCACCTCAATTGCTCAATGTCTAAGTAATCCATCGGATTTTGCCACTATTCTTCATCGTACGCTTCAGTTGATCAATGAGCCAGTGTTACATATCATCAACTCATCACCTCAACTCGACGAAGAGCAAGAAGATTATCTCATTTCATTATTAACCTGTGTAGTTGAGATAGGTAAGGGTTGTCAGCTACCCGATGAGCCTGATGAACTCTACTCTCCGGAACAACAACAAATCTTCAACGATTACTGGATTCAAGACCCGTTACAGGTGAAACCTCTTATTTTAGTGATTATCGGAACATTTTCGCTCAAACATCCCAAGTTATCCCTGAGCTCTATCGTAACAGAAAAGTGTTGCCTTATATTGAAGATGGGATTAGGAGAACCCTTGAATGGACCGTTCAATTTTAATATTGAAATAATATTTCAGTACTTGGTCACTAAAATGAATAATATCACTAACATCAACTCCATCCCTTACATATATTCCTTGGTTGAAACCATCATCATTTTGAATATCAAGGACTTGAACGACGTCATAATTAATAATTTGATACAAACCATTTTTACTGAACACTTGACCTTGTTGAAATCAGACCCAGACCTTATCAAAAGTTCTGTGGATCTATTTTCCACCATTCTTGAAAAGAAGCCATCTTTAATCTTAAACTCTCCCATTTTCAACGAAGTGATTTTAGTGTTTGCAATCGATGGATTAAGTGCGAAGGAAACTTTCATCATAAAATCGGTCCTGAAGTTCTGGGTGCACTTAATCAGCTTAAAAAGAGGCAGCCAAGAAGACCATGTTAAAGTACAAGAGTTATTCCAAAACAATTTAGAATTTACTAGATTTTTCTTGACCACATTACTTAAATCCTTTGTTTCAACTTCAAGGTCTAATCTTGATAGCTATTACCCACTATTCAGGCAGCTAGTAGGGACTTTCCCTATGATCCTTAAAAAAGGATTGATCCATATTCTATCTGACTCTTCGGAGCAGATTGTGAATAGAGACAGAATCGATGATAAGTACTTAGAGACATTTATAAATAAGTTGATGGTTACGAGGGGTCAGAGAGCTGCTAATGACATTTTAAAAAAGTTTTGGTTGGCTTCTAATGGGTTAATTGAGTTTAATAATCAACGCTACTAAGTCAACCCCCTTTCCCTGTCAACTAATTAAAGATGAATCTTGAATGTTCGCTTATTTTTTTTTTATAGATTTTTCTTTTTTTTTTTTCCACTTTTTTTTCGGCTTTTTTTCGATTTAGCTCTAGAAAGAAAATCTACATTTAATATGTAATACAAGAATTTAAGAAAGGAAAAGAGCCTTATCGTATCCATCCATCCATCATGTGGGCCGATTTGGGTTAAGAGAAATGTAGCTGTCTATTCGAAAATTTTTTCAGAAACGGCATATATTGATAACATCACTACATAAAAAATATACATGAAAGAAAAACTAAAGCTCAAAAGTACACCAAAGAGTGAAAAATACCTCACTATGAAAAAATTAACGACCTGCAAGAACAAAGCAAAGAAAGCTGCAGGAGGCACTACGAGTACAGAGTGGCCAACCAATTCAAAAGTAACGGAAAGTTGAAATTTAGCAAACAAAATAAGAGAAGAAAAGTATTAGAGGAGAAGTATAAGACTATAATCGGAGCGGTAAGAAAAGTGCAAAATTTTAGGAGTAATCTCAGAGAAGAAATTCCAATTCTTTTGCAAGTTGCTCACTTTCGGCATTGTAGTCAATATTAAAAAGGCCTGCCACTTGATATCTCACTCTAACTTCATCATTATAACTGTCTTGTCTTGCCTTTATTCTCAAGCCGTATTCATTCATAATCAAGCTGGTGGTTAGTTCGTTGAATGTTTTTTCATCATTCTCTTTCAAAGTAATCATTTCATTGGCAGATTTTTGGAAGACCTTTTCAGCATCAGCATCGAATAAAGTAACCCAAAGCTGGCCAGTGTAATCAGTTATAGAGCAATTGATAATATATCTATAATGTGGGCTGTTATAGGTGATATTACATTTTTCACATCTCCAAGTGTTACCATCAGGGAGCACTTTTCTGTTACAAGAGGTGACATTGTCACCTCTCTGAACTTCATTAGTACAAGCAGGATAAGCAATGTTGGAGGTCTTGAAAAAGTTAATACTGGCTTTAGTATTGAAAAAATCTGGTTTTTCATTCATGCCCAAGTTTTCATCTTGAGCTTGAATAATAGTTTTACGATCAGTTAAATATGAAGTACCAGCCGCACTTTCAGCTTTGAACGTCTGGAAGTTTTCATTAACACCTTGATTATCATACCAGCCTTTCAAAGTGTAAGACTCAGTAGCGTCAGGATTAGCAATCATGTTACCTGCAGGTGTTAAACTCAATGATCTACCACCGAAGTCATTAGCCTTTACACCTTTAAAAGCGAGAACCGAACCGGCAGGAGTGTTGAAATCTTCAGCAGATTTATTCCATAATGTAACGTCAACGGCAAAGTTAGTATCATCGACAATGGTGACTGTTCTTTTTTGGAAAGGTTTACCAGTAGATTTAGCAGTAATTTGTTCACAGTCATGAACATTTTTCAAGACACCAATAACATCAAGAATGGAATTGGCTTCCACTGAGTTAACTTTACTTAATTTAGTAAAGTTGAAATTGATTTTAGGAACATCAGCAGTATCAAAGCATTCATCAACTTGAGTATCCCTATCCAAGTTTAACTCATAAGTATGACTTAAGTTGGAATAAGCAGGCTTGGATGGAACAACTCTAGCTTTGGAAATGTAGTAAACTTTACCTTCTTGTAACAACTCAAAGAATGCTACAGCATTCTCGTTGAAAGAAGTAGCTCTTATTTCGTCAGATTCATCCAAGAAATTAACGTTGAATAATTTACCTTCACCACGCGCGTTAGACCAAGTTCTCATATCACCCTTGTAAGAAACTCTAGCCTTAATAGTCCACTTGTTGGAGAATGGTGATATACTTTCAATAGGAACAATGGGTCCTTGTGCATGTCCATTTGGTTGAGGTCTGTGTGATTGTTGTTGTTGTTGTTGTTGTTGTTGTGGGGCTGATACTGGGGCTGGAGAGGCACTCGTTTGTTGATAAGGTTGACGGGTCTTGGTGTCAGCATATTGTAATGGGTCAACAGGAATATCGGGACCAGCACCCACTTTAGCATTTTCAATGTTGACTAAATCATCTTCAGGGTGTTGTTCATAATAAGAGTCAATTGGGATTGCGCTGTCGGTCAATTTTTCACCTCTTGGCTCTTTGACTTCAAGATCATTGATGATCAATACTCTTTTCTTGGTCATGGCAACGGTATAAGCCTTCAATACTATAATGGAGAATTTGGAGAATCCATTACTGTCCAAATAAGTGTTGTTACTTTGATCGACAACAGCATGAAGACAGTATTGACCATCACTAATAATAAGTCTGTACTTCTTTTCTGCCAGGTTTTGTTCCTGTAGGATCTTGGAGTTCTGTACTTGCACGGTGATAGGTTTTCCTTGCCATTTATGGTTATCCTTGATGGAGGTCAACTCCTTGATCGATCCAGGTGTAATCCCGTAATCTTGAGGTTGCATTATTGTTTGATATAAGTCACGGTTGCAGAGGAGATAAGCAACGTTTAGCTGACTTTGATATTTGATATTTTGATTTACACATCTTTTTTTTTTTTTCTTTTGAGACGCGTCCGCCACCCATTTTTTTTTTTCTTTTTGTTTTTAATTAGGCGCGCGCCTTATACAATTCGATTATGTAATCGTACGAAGCTCCATTAATGATATTTGGTTTATTAAAAGTATGACAGTGTCTATAAAAATCACAAGTGAATATTTACAAAGATAGCACGATAGAAATGAAAGGCAAACTCGATGTAATTACAAGAAAAGAAAAAAGAAAAAAAAAAAGTAAAGGAATGAGCAAGAAAAAGGTTGCATCAAAAGCAAAGAAAGCAAGCGAGAAGTGAAACGATGAATTATAAACTGAAAGGAAACGGAATGAATAGATTTTTGATGCATTTAAATCACAACTTTGGTTGAACACCAACGGCATTGAATAATTCATCTTTTTCATTTATTTTAACCGCCCCACTCTTCAACAAGGCCTTGGTTAAGTCATCAATCAAATCATCAATGTTTTCAATCCCAATACATAAACGAATCAAATCTTCAGGTAACTCACGCTCTTCTCTAGTCTTAGCGTCAATTGATGCGTGTGACATTTTACAAGGCATAGATATCAATGAGTTCACACATCCAAAAGAGACTGCAATTCCAAATATTTCAGTAGCTTCGACAATTTTTTCGGAAGTCTTGATAGAACCAGTTTCAAAACTAAGTACAGCTCCACTACCTTTACACATTGACAGATGTAATTCATGTTGAGGATGAGATTTAAGTCCGGGGTACCTGACCTTGAAACCGACTTGTTGTAAAAATTTGGCAATCTTGACACAATTTTCTTGTTGTCTTTCAACTCTAATGGCCAAGGTTCTTAAACCTCTCGATAATAACCAGGAATCAAATGGTGATAAACCACAACCAGTGGAGTTTATGACGTAATAGATCAGTTCGGCTAGCTTAGCGCTACGAGTAGCGATTATACCCGCCATAATATCATGATGACCATTCAAGTATTTTGTGGCAGATTCATACTGAATATCAACTCCCAAATCTAGTGGGGTCATCAAAACTGGGGACATCATGGTGTTATCAAACACCACAACTATGTCAGGATTAACTTCATGGGCATAGGTGGTGATGGACTTAACGTCAACAACTTTGATCAAAGGATTAGTAGGACTTTCCAAAAAAATCATCTTGGTATTACGTGAAATTTTAGATTTGATCAAATCGGTGTTGGTAGTATCATGATGGTGAACAATCAAATCACCCTTGTTGTTCAAGTATGTTAATAAACGATGAGTACCACCGTATAAGTCATCACCAGCAATGACTTCATCACCTGGCTTCAATAATCTGGTGATAACATCAAGACAACCCATACCACTGGTGACGGCAAAGGCATTAGTAGCCTTCATGATTTTGGCCATGTGATTTTGTAAATGGGTTCTGGTGGGATTTCCGGATCTGGTATAATCATATTCTCCCATATTAGACAACGAAGGTTGTTTGAAAGTGGCAGATTGATATAATGGAGGAACAGATGCATTGTATTGATCGGTTGACTTGGAGAAAACCAATTCGGTTTCCAAAGAGTATGATTTCTTGGGTGCCATTTTCAATTATCGAAAAAGTTATATGGTTATTAAATTCCTTGCACCAGTACGATGAAAGACTATAAATATAAAGATTTGAATAATTTCTTCTTCTTCTTCTTCTTCTCTTGTGAGTCTTTTCTTTTCTTCCCTTCGTTTCTTTTTTTTTTTTTTTTTATTTTCTTTTTTCTTTTTTTGCCGGTGGAAAAACAAAAAAAGTCGGAAACGGAGCGATTGCATCATTCCTGGTGATTGCTTGTGTGCAGGAATATTGCTTTTATCTACAGAGTCATAAATATATAGATTACAAAAGTAGAGTGTGAATGCTTCGAATTGGTTATACGGGAATCTAAATATGCAATGTAAGAGAAAGTAATTATGAATAAGTTTCATCACCAATCAACCATTTCCAATGGTTTATACCTTGAAATTTGAATTGAGCCGCGTTTTGGGATTCAGAACCAGCCCCTGGTGCCTCTCCATAGCACAAACAGTAATGCTTGAATAATAAACGGATTTCTTCCACTTCATCAATTAGTTCTAAACGATTGATTCTTTGTAATTCTTTGACATCAATCCACTCTTTCTGTGGTATGCTAGTACCACTATACCCACCCACATCACTCATATCGGTCAATCTAACGTTTACAAGGCCAATTTTATCGGTGAAAAATGCAAAGCGTGCTTCCAAATTAGGATACGCATCAAAAGTATGTAAATTAATGCCTCGACTCATCAAATTTTGTGTCATGGTTACTCCAAATGCATCATTTAATGACATTGGCTCATAAATCAAATAAGATAAAAGTGATTGTGCTACACCTTCAGTGGTGAATGCCAGTTTCCAAAATCCAATAATATCTTCATTTTCCTGTGGAGTTAAATAACATAGCACGCATTCACTCAAAACAATGGTGGGTCTTGATAAATCAATATATTGAAGTAAATTCTTTTGGTTGCTAACATCATTTGCCCTTAAATTACGGAGATCAAATCCAATCAAGTGATATCTGTCGGTATGCAAATCAGCATCAAGATCTTGAAATTGTTCTTTAGTCGTTATTTCAGGTATAATCTCATTACTAATGTCGTTCACGATTTTACGTAACTTATTATTATTCTTGATGGTAAGTTTTTTAATCTTGACTGACTCATCAAAGTCAAGCTCCACATATCGCACCTGTTTGTCATTGTGCTGTTCCAATACACGGAAACATCGAGTATCAGAGCCACCACCTAGCGATATGATTTGACCATTGGGGAACTCATTGACAAACTCATTGATGATCAAATCAATCAGCTTGGTACGTAGATAGGTGCCTCGATTGATCAAAGGTAATTTCTGTTCGTTGAAAACTGACCTCAATGTTCTTCCTGCCAGTAAATTGGAATATCCGGTGGAAAATTGAAGGACTTTTTGATATGAGGAAATCAAATCATTAATGAACTGATCAGGAGGTTGGAAATATGATTTCGTATTGGCACTGTATCGGCAACTAAGCGCATCCAAATCGGTGGCTCGTATAATCTTATCTCTCTTTTCATGTGGTGATAGCATACTGGGAACAATTGTCAGTGAATTGTTGTTTTCTTGACGTGACATGGACTGGTTGAGCGGTTAACCTCTCTCTCTTTCCCTACAAAAAAAAAAAAATACTTTTTTTCTCTCTTTTTTCTTTTATTTCCTTATTTCGTGCCGAGAGTGAACCCGTGCACCAATACAAAAAAATTATACGATTTCAAAAATTGCAGCTATTTTTTATTAATTTTTTTAATCCTTCTTGATGACGATCCACCAATTATCCTTTTCATACCCTTCCTCAACTATACTGCAACCACCGGCTCTCATTGCATTATCATGTAGTTCACCCTTTTTGTATAAATGATAGTATCTATACTTGACATCCTTTTGCTCTTCTTCTTCTTGTCTTTGGGTTTCTGCTACTTCTTTTTCTTCTTCTTCTTCCTTCACTATCACTTCTGAAATCGTATCTTGTTGTAATTTTTTCTTTCTCTGTCTCTTTGGTTTTTCTTTTTTGGGCTGTTTTGTTTGTAACACCCACGGTATCAAAATATCTTGGTCATCACCTTCCTTGTAGCCTCTTCTTGACTTTTCTTGTTCTAGAGCCCAGCAATATACCAAAAATTCCCCTCCTGATTTCAACTTAGTAAGTACATGTTTGATGGCCTGTATTCTTCTTTCTTCTGTGGTGAAATGATGGATCACGGCAATCGATATGGCAAAATCAAATTTGTTATCGGGGTGGGGTAAGCTTAGTCCATCGGCAACTCCGAGATTAAATGCATTATGGGAATTATCCTTAGCACACCCAATTAACCCATCCGATCTATCAGTACCAATCATAAACAATTTGTCATTTACACCCAAATATTTACCATTCCCGCAACCAACGTCAATCCCCCATGAATAATCTGGACGTGATTTCAAGAATTTTTCAACAATGGGCCATGGTTTATATCTGGTTTGTGAAAAGTGGGTAGCTATTTGGTTGTAAACTGTATGCACATGCTCTTGTTCCTGAAGTTCGGGACTTGCGTCCTCGTCTATTACTTTTGACAAAGATGAAACTGCCATGACTTTTGTTTATAATTTGAATCTTCACAATATATGAATCTTTTGGCTTATCTCTTTTCTTTTCGTTTCCTTTTTTTTTTTCATCTTTTTTTCTTTTTTGTTTGTTTGTTTCCATCAAAAAAATAGCAGCGCATCAAAGAAAAAGCACATCCGAGGGGCAGGTACTTCCGGCTTAATCATATATATCATAGTCACGTGCTGGTACTGGGTAATGAGACGAAAATGCTCCCGTAATTGATATGTGGCTATCAAATAGAATCTTTGGAACGTTTGACACCAAGTTAAACAAACTACACAAGCTATACAATTCCAACTACAAACAACATCCGTCTTTCAATGACAGACCACAAACGCTTCAACTTAGTCTCAATACTTGTCATTTTGCTAGCAGGGTTGGCACCGCTCGTGCTAAATCAACTCCATTCTCAAAGCTCACAAACCAAGGTAAATGATCTTCTAAAGCTCAAGTCTTACATTCAAAATGATCTCAATGTAACTATTTCGGTTGATCTCCGCTTGGGTGATTTTGGGTTCGTGTTTCCTGACTTGGTGGAAGCAGCTCAGACTCAAATTGACATTGACTTAAATGATCAATTGAACCTGACCTTTGTTCCTCATATCAAACTAATTGATACTCTACAGGTCATGAATGTCAAACAAAATGAAACCGTGGTGGTGGATGATTATGATAAATACGTTACCGAGCTTTTATTTACGAATGAAAACGCAATCTCCATGGACCCCTTCGTTTTCAAGGCGTATATGTTCTACTCATTGTCCGCCATACATTCAAATGATCTACCATTTTACGTGGCACAAGCAGTCAACTATCACCTATTTTCTCCTGAAATTGAAATTTTGAATCGAGGTTTCAATCACTCCTTTGACTATTCACCTCAGCTAAATGTCAATGTCATCTATTTTGGAGATGATCAAATTCCCGATCTTCTTCTCAATACTACCCAAGATGGATTCAAGTCATTGACTGAAGAATTGGCACCGTTTACGAATGTTACGTTGTCTTACAGTCTGCATAGCGGTCCCTTGTCAAGTCTTCCCGAAAGTTTGAGATATTCCAGGAGCTATAATTATAACTTATTCGTTAGTAAGACCTCACCAATCCAACTGTTATTTGATCGCAAGATGCTTTTTATCAATTTGAAAGATTCTGATGCAACTACAGATGATATTGATGCGGCCGTTCATGAAATTGAGCAAGAAATACTTCAAAACTTGAACATTCCTGAGAATCCATCCAATAATATGCCTTTGAAGTTGGTGTCGCTTGCTCGGTATAATACTATACTTGGGGTGATCTCATCAATCAACCAATTGATAAGAATTTCACAGCATTCTGGTGATGTTAGCAACCAGATTTCCAAGTTATATCCCATAATTGATGAGCTAGAGCAGCTGACCAGACCCAGTGACTGGTTTGAGTTACTTCATAGAACTTGGGATCTCCATCAAGAACTAAGTAGCTTATGATATCTTTTACTTTTATAACTAGTACTGCATGTTGTGTTTGACTTTTTCTTTTTTTTTTTTTTTTCTTTTTTTTTTTTTTTTTTTTTTTTGATTTGCCTTGTAAATTCTAAACTCTGCGTTCTATCAAAAGAACAAAAACTTTTATCTACCTAGATGACTCTTTACCATAATTAGAACCAGATGTCAAACTCAGATGGACCCATTGACGATGAAGAATACTTGAGTGATGTTAGTCTCGAAGAAGAAGACGAAGAGTTGATATGGCGCGTTTTTTACAGTCCAGTCGAAGAAAGAACCCGTCATGCTAGGGCTGACGATGACTCTGATGAAAGTGATGACTCTGATGAAAGTGATGACAATGAGGATGATAGTGACGATTCGGGCGATGAAGACATGACTGACTTATCGGATATAGATGATCCCGAACTCGTTGCTAAGTATCGAGAACTCAAGCAAGCTAAAATAGAACATGACTTGACCGAAGAACAAGAAAGAAGGATATTGCTTTCGAGCTTTACCGAAGAACAGATGGAAAAATATGAATCTTTTAGACGTACCACTGTCAATAAACCAGGGGTCAAGAAAATAGTGAATGCCGTATTGGGACATTCTATTCCACAAAATGTGGCTGTTGTGTTAGCTGGTCTATCAAAACTGCTTCTTGGTGAGATTATAACGAGAGCGTTCGAGGTTCAAGAACGAGAATTCAAAGCTCATTTGATCCTAGATATAGACAATAAGAAGGCACAGAAGCGTAAGATATTGAAAAGTCTAGAAGAAGGTAAGGAAATTGAAGTTGATCATCAACCGTTAGAGTACGAAGGTGATAAGCAACGTCCACTTAAGCCAGAACATATACAAGAAGCTTGGAGACTATATAAGATAGAAAACAGTGGCATATTCAATGCTCAATGGAGGCGACAGGGGGAAGCAGATAGTCGCATGTTTAGGTGATCCATAGGACCACATTTTTGTATGATAATCTAATGTAAAATATTTACTGTATAATAATTTGCCATTGGAGATCCCCCATTTTTACAATCATCTGCTTTTCCTACTAAGTAAATGTTTGTAATTCGTGTATATTCGTAATGCTCATAATAAATAATTTATTTAGATAAAATTAGAGATGTTAAAACAAAGAAAATTGTTACACGCTCATTAGTGAGCAGGAGAAACACCAACCTTCTTAATATAAGCATCCACATCAGTTGGCTCGTACTTGACACCCAAGTTCTTGGCAATAGCAGCACCCAACTCAGGTTCTATTAAACCCCATAATAAAGGAACACGTTCTTTAACTTCTGGTACACTAATTGTGGAAGCATGACCACTGATGTTTTCAATAAATTCTTCCCTGTCCTGGTCGGAGAAAACCTTCTGGTATAAAGCTCTTGGTTGCTCAACATCAATTTCACTGAACCCAGAGATGTAATCATAGCTCTTCAACCAAATTTTCTCTTCGTGAGCTCTCTTGGCTTGTTCAGATTGTAAGATGGTGAATTTATCAGTCGCCTCTTTGCTGACAACACCGTGGAATTTATTTTCTTCCTTTGGTGGTAAACCATTGGTGTATTTTGAAGGATCATTACCAGCAGCGTGAATTGGTTGAGCAGAGCTCATGTAATTTGGTCTAAACCCTTGATTATCAAAAGTCAGGAAACCATCCCTTTGGAAATTACCAGCCAAAAAGGGACAACCAGAGTTTGTATCAAATGTTCTAGGCTTGTTGACAGGAAGCTGTTGGTAGTTAACTCCCAATCTGTGACGAGCGGTGTCAGAATAAGAGTATAATCTTGACTGCAAAACTGGATCATTGGAAGGTTCGATACCAGGGAGTAAATGAGATGGAGAAAAGGCAAGTTGCTCCATTTCGGCGAAAAAGTTGACAGGATTCTTATCCAACACAATACGACCGAATTTTCTCAAGGGGAAATCTTTGTGGGGCCAAGTCTTGGTCAAATCATTGATGGAGTAACGGAACTCCTCAGCTTGCTTGGTAGTCATTTGTTGAATATAACAAGAGTAAGAAGGATGATTACCCAGAGCAATTCTATCATACAATTCCTTGTGGTTATGTTCTGGAGCGTTACCAGCTTGCTCATGGGATTCAGCTTCAGTGAAACCTTCAAAGTTACCTTGGTCAGCAAGAACGTGGATCTGGACATAAGTCAATTCACCTTCGTCATTTATAAATTTAAAAGTATGACCAGAATAACCATTCATGGTAGCCCAACTCTTAGGGCAACCTCTTCTACCAAACATATAGGCAACTTGGTGCATACACTCTGGGTTCTGGGTCCAGTAGTCCCAAGCGTGAGTAGAGTCAGTGTAATGATTGAGATTAGTGGAGGGGTCTCTCTTTTGAGTGTGAATAAATCTGGTAAATTTGATGGGGTCTCTGATAAAAAAAACAGGTGTATTGTTGAAAACCCAATCCATATTACCAATGTCAGTCTTCAACTTGATGGAGAAACCTCTTGGATCTCTTAAAGTATCAGCAGCACCGCGTTCACCACCCACGGTGGAAAATCTGATGGAGAGAGGACACTTGTAACCAACTGATTGGAATGGTCTGGCGTAAGTCACGTCCGACAAAGAGTCAGTTAATTCAAAATACCCGTGTGCACCACCACCTTTAGCATGAACCACTCTTTCGGGGATCCTTTCGCTGTCGAAATGTGAAAGGTCGTCAAGTAAGTGGAAATCTTGAAGTAATAATGGGCCACCAGGACCAGCAGTTTCAGCACCATAAGGATGCTTGGTATAAGGAACACCATTAGAGGTAGCGTAAACTGCTGGATCGACGTGACCAGCGTGTAAGTGTTCAGAAACCATTTTGATTAAATTAGTTTAATAAGCAAGGGACTTAGAGTTAAATAATGTTTTATTGATGAAGTTAATTGAAATCAGCCAGTCAAAACATTTCGTTGAGCATGGAATTGATTCATGCTTTATATAAGTTTATTTCTGCAAATCTAGACAACTATGGCTTAAACATAGCAACGTTCTGGCCGGCTACTTTTTGTCAGCAGTTAATCTTACTGTCTCGGAAAAAAAAAAAAAAAAAGAAAAATTGCTGCAATTGATGGGGAAAGGTCAGGCGTTACATACAGGAACAGGCCCCAATAATAAGTAGGTTGCTGCTGCACTAACTCCACGGCGCCTCCCCATATTACCTAAAAACAACATTAAGAATAGCCAATTGTTGGCGAGGAATTTCGAATTAGCAATCCAAAGAAGAGGGGGAGTCCTAATCTCTCTAGTTTTTATGTGAAACAGTGCGTTGATTAGTTTGGGCAAGGTTGCATCGAGGACTTTGGTGTCTCAATTATTGTCTCCCAACATTGATACTCCAATGTTTTTGTTGTCTAGCCGGCTAAGCTCATTAGTCAACCATCAGGTTATGCTACTATAACAAGCAAGTCAATCAGTGCGCAGATCGAATAATACTGGTGACTTCAACTCCGAGCAACTACGGGAGACAGGCGATGACAATTTTTTAAAACGTTTCGTGCCGATATCTCCATACTGCCAAAAATGGAAGCGTAACTATCAACATCCTTTACCTATTGATTTGTGTGTGTAAGCGTGTGTGTATTGACAAATGCTGTACTTCGAAATTACCTTTTCTATGCTACAAACAAGTTTAATTCTGGACCATTGGACGGATTCATAATCTGCTGACACTTATGTGACGGTTCTGGATTTTTTTTTTTTTTTTTTTTTTTTTTTTTTCTTTTCTTTTTCCTTCTTCTTTTGTTACTGCGCGCAGCAAGCGTAGTCAAGGGTTTTTTTTTTGTTTTCTTCTTTTTGCTGTGTTGCTCTGGTTTTTGCGTCAATTTTCATCTCGGTATCTTTGGCTGACTGGCGACGGAACGGACAAGCGAACGTCATGTTGACTACCAAGGTGACTACGTCATGCAAAGTCATCGGACTCATCAGATCCATCAGATATATCCAAAATAGGAATACCATCTTTTCCACGGAAGTCAAGAACTATCGTAAAAGTGAAGATGTAAAGTCATGTAGATCAAAGTGCTTTTCCGAAATGTGCGACCAATTTACTTTAAGAGCAGCTTGAAATATCGTGAAATTTTTTGATTTTACGGGAAGTATTCTCAATTGGTTGAAACACAAAGTTTCTGTAAGATGAGAGGCCCACTTCGAATAAAGAGACAACTTATAATTTCGAAGAGCGTTTTTTGAAATTTCGTAACTGCATCATGGCAAACAAAGATTCATGGTCAAAGCGAAGATTGTGGCATGACAGCAGATGAAAATTTCTAGCGAATGCTGCAAAAAACTAAGAAAAAAAAAGGACAAAACAGGGATCAGAGAGGAATGCAAACAAAACACCAAGAGCAAGCAACGCTTGGTAACCGAGACATTTTCGCAGCTAACTACATTTTGGTTATTGATTTTCTTCTCGTAAGATAAGGTATCAAATGGGTTTATTGTCTAAATATACATGAAAGAGAACAGAAAAGGAAGTAGAACAAATTAAAACATGACGAGAAAGGAGAAGAAGCAAAATGAAAAAAAAAAAAAAAAAAAAAAGAATGAATAAGAACAAGCAAGGAAAAAGGCAATTAAAGAGAAAGCAAAAATAGAATTAAATGAAAAAAAAAAAAAAAAATAAGGGGGATTAAAACTCGTTAAAGGAGAACATAATTAGCACCAAAATTTGTATACTCTGTAGTAAAATGGTTTTGCTTTGATATATTCCCGTTCATCGGCAATTTCTTGTTTCAAAAGCTCGACATCAACATCTCTTCTTCCGGTATCCAAGTCAATATCTTCCAATTTCACCATGAACTGATTAAATGATCTGCTGTAAATCTTGAATCCAAGCCACATTACAATCATCAATGGTAAAGACAAACAATTTTGCCAAAACGTAACCACATCAGCAGGAGAGCCAATGGGCCAAATAGAGGTCCAAATTTCGGCACAAATAACCAAAAATAAAATAAGCATGGCCGAGTATGAACCCCAGACACCAAAGGGGGATACAAATGCAACTTCATCTAAACCTCTTCCTTGAGCTGCTAAAGCCCATCTGAATCTTAAATGGGTGAAGCAAATTGTACCCCATATATAGAAAGATGACAAAGAACACATTGAAAATAACCAGGTGAAGACAGTCTCCTCGTTTTCATTAACCACCAAGAATCCCAATAACCCAATAGCATTAGTGAACATAATGGCAACAATGGGTCTACCTTGACGATCAATATAACCAAAACAACGAGGGATAAGTGATTGTACAGCTAAGGATGCCAAAGTTCTAGAACAACCATACACAGAGGAGTTAGCCACAGAGACAAGGGCAACCAAAACAACAGCGTTCATGATATGAGGCACAACCTTAATACCCCCATTTGAAACTGCAATAACGAAAGGAGATGCAGCAATACCATCCCCAGTGATCAAATTTTCGTTGGTGTAAGGGACCAAGCATCCAATTACAATTGCGGATACAATATAAAAGAGAGTGATTCTCCAAAATACTTGTTTAGTAGCTTTAGGTAAAGAACGTCTAGGGTTAATTGTTTCAGCAGCTGCTAATGCCACTAATTCGGTACCACCAAAAGTGAAAGCAGCACTAATGAAAGATGAGCAAACACCTTTAAATCCATGATTGAATGCCCCTGGGGTGTGCCAGTATTTACCACCAATATAACCTTGATTACCCACCCCACAAATAATACAAATGGATAAAATGATGAAACCAATAACTGCCAACACTTTAATAATTGACAAGACATATTCAGCTTCACCATAACCTCTAACACCAAACAAGTTAATACCGAAGATTACCACGTAAAACACCGCCACCCAAACTGCAGGATTTACAGTATCATTCCAGTAACGGATAGTCATTGAACACGCAACCAATTCTGATGGGAATGAAATTAACCACGACATGGAATATAAGATACCCAACGTAAAACCCCATGAGGGGTCAATGAAACGAGAAAACAAGGCATTAAATGAACCTGACACTGAAAATTGAGTGGATAATTCTGAAAGACCCAAAACAACACACAACATTGAATAACCTATAATGGCGTAACCAATAAGTAAACCTGCTGGACCCGATTGAGCTAAGGCATACCCGGTACCGATAAAAAGACCTGACCCAATACAACCTGAGATAGCAATCATCTGTAAAATTCTTGAATTAAGGCGTCTAGCCAAAGGATGTTTTGCGGTAGCATAAATGGATTTTTCCATTTCGGTCATTTCTGAGGTATCGATACCATCGTCCTCCAAGTCAATTGGTTTGAAGGAATTTACGAAACGATTGAATGGATTACCCTCTTTGATGGTTTCCAAGGTGTAAAGAGATTCATCTTCACTACCTGAATTGTTGAAGGCAGAAGATGCATCATGGGTGCCACTAGGACTACCCCTGTAACTATATTGGTCGTGATTTATTACTGACTCAGCGGTCAGTTGGGTCTTCTCCATTGATGAGGTCGCCTTGTTCATTTATTAGATGTATATTTGAAAGCTTAAAAAAATAGGGATAATGTCTCGAGGTAAAGGTTGATGGAAACAAGGGATTCAATGATGCAAGACAAAGTATGAAAAATAGGATTATGGCAGACTAGCTCACAAACAAAACAGCTCTTGAAGTATACGAGGAATGTTTTGATTTTGTATGACACGAAGCTGCCAATTAGAGGAAACGTTAACTGAAAAGTGGATGGTTTGAAGGTTGTTCAAGAAAAAGTGGAAAGAGTACTGATTATATGATATGAAAATGTTAAGTTAATAGAAACAAAGATTAAAAAAAAAATGCATATATTAGCGGCCGATGATTCAAGCAGGCAGCATATTACATGCCACACTGTAAGGAAAAAAAAAAAAAAAAAAAAAAAAGAAAGAGAAAAAAAGACAAATCAAGCTTTGACCGCCATCCATGAAAAGTTACAAAGTTCAATCCAACAATAGGATGCAGCACAATAACAAAAAGAAACAAAAAATCAAACCTACGTAAATTAGGCAAAATTATGAAAATGTCACAATAAAATAAAAAAGAGAACAACCGAATAGTCGACGAAGAGAGTAAAAATACAACAATACCTATAAGAGTTACTGTTTGGAGAATCTTACAAGCTGATACTTGGGCCAACCACAGACAGTAGTTCAGATCGGTTGAGTGGCTTTTGTTTTTTAAGCAGCCTACATTGCACCGTATGCATTGGATAAAAGGTGTGAGAGGAAAGAAGGGCATGTTGCTTTCTTTTGTTCTCGTTCCACCCGGTTTCCTTACTGTTCCCAAAGAGCACCTTTCTACTCAAATTATCAATCAAGCCACGATACTAAAATAAGCGGCTTGTATCTGCGACTTGAATATCCAGACCATATGGATGATTACAAGAAAGTCAATTAAAAGATGAAAAAGTAATAACAGCACTGGCTGCATGTACAAGAAAAAAAACTGTTAGACGTTCGGAAAAGCTGTTACCGCATAGTACCCTCGTAACTTCTCGCGATTATAACCGAGGGTATCACGTTTAGGCAAGAAAAAGCGTAGAGACAATCAAATGGTGTATGAGTTACGAGGGGTAACTTCGAGAAAACGGGCCCGGAAAAACTAGTACCAGGTAGAAATGAAGATTATCTGCAGGACAAACGCATACTCATGCACTAATGGAAATTATTCGATTATGTAATCACATCTCTTTCTATTTCTTTTTGCAAAATTATGAACAAACAGAAAAGAAAAGAAACTCTTTGATCCTTTTTACCTATTTTATTAATCCTATTGTTTCGGTTTTCACACTGATGACCATCTCTCTATAGCTATCCCTTGGTTCAGTTGAAACTTGAAATTTTTGAGTTTATTGTGTATCATTATGTAAGCTGATTTTATCAGATAAAGGCACCTATTGTACATCTCAATTTAGTCGTTTATGGTAATGAAACTGATCTCATGGCCCTGACATTGAATGAGGGGACACATTTTCAAGTTGTAATGACAACAAAATTCAAGTCTTGCTGACAAGTATGCGACTGTTTGACGACTCTCGGAATTGTGCTTTTCAAAGCTTAACCTTAATTACTCTCTCTTGGCCAATGATTCGTTGTAGCCTCAATTTTGGCCGGTATTGACCTTCATACAAATTGGACGTGCCCCTGTCTATTGTTTTTTTTCATTCTATTGATTTTGTCTCATTTGCTGAATTTCGCTTCTTTTTGTCTTCTTTTTTTTTTTTTTTTTTATTTCTTTGCATTCTTTGTCCTGCCCTTTTGTTTTGTGATCTTCTTGTTTCCCTATACAAATTTATGCTTCTATATTTAATTGTATGAATAACCATCACTACCTTGCCGTCGCTTTTTGACACACCCCTCCCGTAAGAACCCTCGTAATTGTTATTGAATAAAAAGGGTACTCTTTTTGTATGTATATTCTGTTTCGTCTTGATATTTAATGTAGTCCATGTTGGCTTCACGCGGCACGCCAATGGAAGACAGAAAAAAATAGATAAAATAAGAGCTCTTAAATTTACGCCATATGTACATGCCAAAGCGATTCTTCTTGGTATTTCTTATTTCTTTTTTTTTATTGTTTTGCTTTTTTATGGTTTGCAAAGTTAAGGGAGTTCAAGTTGATGCCGTTAGACTCGATGAGCGAGACTAAGCCAAAAATATGTCAAATTTTGAAGTTCAAAGTGAGAAATTTTGCTGTTTCATAAAACAAGTACACAAATGCACTTCATCATGGAAAATAAAATATATTGTACCGAGGAGTAACCGAATCCTGGTGATTTTCTACACAATTGAGTTGAGAATGTAATTGTATACCCTCACAAGTAGGATCGGCGCCAATCATTTGGACACCCCCACCCATCGTACCATGTGGGATCTCAATGTGAGCTTTCTTTTATATTCATTTTCTATTGTGGTGACACTGCAAGGGGATAGTGTGTTTGTTAACGTCTGCATCTCAGTTGGGTTTTCAAACCAAAGTTATTCAGCCCAACAATTGAAACTTAAATTAGACGAAATATCGAATTTTCGAATGCTAAAAAAGTAAAACCACACTATAAGGTCGTGTCAGGAAAATTATTTGACGTTTGACATCCATCTGCAACTAATTTAGGAGCTTCGAAGTCAAGCGAGAATTAAGTTTCATATGACTAGTAAATAAGTCTTTCAAAGAAATCCTCTCAGAACAGAAAATGTTTGGCTAGCATGATGTAAAAAATGAAACTATTTTTGCTTCTTTTTACAAATTGATCAGCTGCCAATCTATAGTGGATGAACGAAGCTGACTCGTACTTACCTGTTACATGACTTACCGCAATAAAAGGTGAAGGATACCTTCAACGATTTGAAAAATTAGGTGACACGCATCAAGACCACCTTATGGTAGCTGCAAACGACATCACCTCATGTTCAGGCACAAGGGTAGTAGACTCTACTTTCCTATTTCCACTAGGTAAGAGCTTATATCAGCTAAGGGATAACAGGGTTCAATCGCTACAAGAACCATGGTAGTAGCCCGCTGATGTACAGTGTTCATGAATGCAATCTGCTTACCTCGGATTTTTATCCAATTTCTGATATTAAAATAAACAAAATCTATAAGCTATAAGTATACGTTGGAAAGAAAAAGTGAAATATAAGAGAAATATTTTGCACTAACTGCAAAAATGATCTATCAGGGTGTTTTTTTTTTTTTTTTTTTTTTTTTTTATGTTCAAGGATTTTTGGAACAGATCTTCAATTGCTTAAACTCATCCAGTTGACCTCGTGGGTGGAACCAATTACAGAATTACATCTGAGTGAGGAAGGATCTTTTACAACCATACAATAATGATTGGGTTTTTCTCTAGCCATTATTCTGAACAGGTCAAGATTTTCAAAGCTTTGTTGATCTGCCATCAATCCCTTCCCCTTGTTGTAAAATGCTTTCCTACGAGAACTGCGAGGAACTTCAGCATAGAAGGGTTGAATGGACATCTGACCATACTTACCTTTACCCACATCACAAGTATATGAGCTAGAGTAAGTAAATGAATTTGCTACTGCTACCCCTAAACTAGCACCTAAGATAACATTGGAAAAATTATAACTGGCACTACCCACAATTTGGTTGGTTATTGTCAAACTCATTTCATAAGATCTCACAATACTGCTACCTGAACCATGAGAACTATCCATGCACGCAGAAACGGGAATGAGATAAGGGAAAGCCTTTACGTTTTTTCTGTTATTAGGAGCACCTTCCCAGTTGACAAGGTACCAATCTTCACGATTGTAATCATAGTATAGATACTGATCCTCTTTTTCAAAGTGAAACATATTGCCTTTATCCTTGAGTAATTTACCCCTCAGTTCCTTTTTCATTTCGCTGACGGAACTAAGCTTATATAGATTTCTTCGTTCTTCTTCAGTTTCGTCCGATAAGACTTCAGCAGTTACATCAGTAAGCTTCTGTAATTGAAAGGTGGAGGAATTGTTTTTCGATGAGTGCAGTTGAAGAGTCATAAGTGACGCCATATAACTGTCTTCCAGATCATCATCAAAGGGAATAATTTCAACAGGATCACTAGTCAAATTTATCACCAAGTCACCAATGATGGGTAATGATGACGAGGCCAAGATTGTGACGAGAAGGTAGAAAAAAGGAAGCATTGAGGCGATATGGTTTATGGTTGAAGAAGAAAAAAAAAGATCGTAAATCAATGAATTAGATACAATACATGGAGATTACCACTAATTTAAATACTGCTTTTCTACTTTGTGGGCCTACAACAAAAACATCAAAGTATCCAATTTTGTTGCAAATCTTTACAACACTCTTAACCCCAGATTAAATGATATTCGACTTTGATTTACAAAGCATAGATCAACAAAAAAAGTTATGCATTATAGAAGTATAATGCTTTTCTGCTGGGTCATCTCATTACACTGTATCAATATCACGGTCAAGCTCAATCTTAAGAGCATATCAGGGTCCAATGAGCCTACCAAAAAAATGACAAAAAATCAGGTTCGATTGAAGCTACTTTGAAACCCATCTCAAAGTTACATTGAGTATTCGAAAATGTGGTATGCTCTCTAATAAACCATAATTCGTCTAAGAGGCTTTTACTTTAACAATCAGTCCACCGGATTTGGCAGTGTCGCAATTGAAGAGCATACCTTTTTTAAATCCTGCATATACAATTTCAGAATAGTATACGTGAATTATATTATAACAAAAAATGAAAAGTAGTTTCTAATTCATTCTTCATTTATAGTTCTTGTATTCTAAATTACGTTTCATTATCATGTAACCTGAAGTGTTGATTGTTTGCTCAACTTGTCTCCTTTTTTTAAAAATTTTTGATCTTCTTGTGTTCCAAAAGTGCCATTTTGGGGTACCCTTAAGTCGCAAAATTTGCTTCTGCGGGCACTCGATTCCTCAACAACAAAAAGAGGCTAACTCTTTCTCCAAAGTTTTCTTACTTATAAATCTGGTCTATGTGAGCTTATTTTTCAGATTTACAGCTTGCCAAGTCAAACATCTCCCCACCGTCGAAGTCGTTCTCTACTGTATGTCTTGCCTCTTTTCTTGCCTTATTGAATCATGACATGTTTTGGATCCATTAGTTCATTCTACCCCTGAACAAATTAGCTGACTATGTATAAAGGAGCCAGTCTGTATTCTATTATATGATTTTTTGCTTAACAGTACATAAAAAGGACACTGACGCCAGTTTGACCAATGCATTTTCTTACTGTGTTGTGTTCATTCCGATTACGGTGGATTGAAAAGAAAAAAAAACATCTTTTTTACGAATGTTCTTTTTTCTTTTTTTGGGAAACAGACTATACAATTTCACAACTACTTAAAGTTGTGCAAGAACCTCTAATTGAGTTTCTTGAGGTATAGGGAAAGGGGTAAACTGAACCCGGTGTGAAGCTTTTCTTGCAATAGTTTGTAAGAATTTAAGTGTTTTCGCACCTAAACGTAGATTTTTAAGAAAAAATTGTGAAGTACCATGTAAATCAAAACATATAAACAATATTTGAACAAGATGTATAGTCATGAGATTTCTACAAAAAAGCTCTTAAACTAAGTTGAGAGGGTTGTTGTAAATAGCCATGTGGTTTTTTTTTATATCAAGAGTTGTATATGATATTTTAATTTTTGCCATAAGCCTGTCAACTAAAAAAAAAAAAAACATCTTTCCCTAACTTATACTCAAGACTTGTTTTAAATTCAGTAACAGTACATATTGATAAGACTTTGTTAGTCTTAAGCTAAAACGTCTGATATAGATGAGTCCACCGCAAGCACCTTTCTTATTTCTTCAATGAGCAAAATTATTATACATATACGAAAAAGCCGCGCTTTGTGTCACAAAAAGATGAAATAAAGAAACAGCATAAAAGATAAGAAAAATGGAGAAGTACATAAATAGAATTGCAAGCCCGCTTTCTACTTGTTTTTTAAGGAAAAGAAACATAACTGTCATTTTTATTATGGGTATGCCCGATGATTTACCCTATAGGGTTGTCGAGTTACAAAAGCTTATGGGTTTCAATGTTGGGGTTCTCAACTTCACCGAACTGGAAAAATTGGTTGGTAATCGCAATTTTGGTAGCTGGTACAGAGTCCTAAGACATAAGTTGATGTATTTCGGGGTCTATGTTTTTGAATACCTCGATAAGGGTATAATTTTTGGCATTTCCATTGATGATGGAGTTCCTGAGAACTATCTCGACTTGATTCGAGTCATGGATGAGATTATCAATACTGCTCTCTTCAATGGTACTGCGAGAGGGGCCCTAAGCTTTTTCAACAACTTTTGCCCTGATGACTCTTCAGGTAGAGCTAATTTTCTCCTTTTACGTGAGGAATATGGATTTTTGACGGTTCATCAGGCTGTATTACGTTTGAATGATTTGAATAATTATCAAGGGAAACTTGAGGATATGGCAACCGCCTTTGATGAATATTTTCGTAACGTAACTGTTCATTTTGATACCGAAACTATGAATGTGATTACTTTGCTAGAGGCCATAAGAACTCGTTCTGAACATGTCTATGATGAGCTTATTGCAATTATTGGTCGTGATGTAACTAAAGTTCTGCAGCGTTCCGCCAATAAGGTAATTAATCAATATTTCTCCACATAGATGTCGATCTTTGCTAACCTCTGCACGCTACTCCGAAGGGGTTTTAAATTCTTCAAATCAATACTACGACTGGTTTTTTATATTGAAGAACCTTAATTACGAATACTACTTGAAAGAAAGAAAATCGATTTTTCACAGAGGCTTTGCTAGTTTAGATTTATGATATGATTGATTACTTGAATAAAATATGTTTCAAAGAGCAACTGCCTTGGAATCCCCTTGTTAAAACATTATTTGGCATTGTAGACCTGAAACGCAGATCCGAATGAATTGCATACAAAATAATGATGCGAAAAAATAATGATGCGAAAAAAAAAAAAAAAAAAAGAAACGAACACAAGTCTCATGGATTTAAACTGTTAAAATAGTCAAGTACTATAAAGTAGCTGCAATACAATTCTTGAATTGCTACACTTAGAAACTGTAAAAAATCCGCAGAATAGGAAAATGCATATAACCAACGCTATTTATATTAATAAAATTGAGAGTGGGGGTTTCATTTAATTGTTTGAGATGTTCCCAAAATAACTAAAAATCAAGAGAATTTCCCACAAATTGAAGAGATCTTTTCACACAAGAATATTTTCAATTCAGTTTTTCATCAAGTTATCTGTCATTCTTGGTTAGCTTGTTATGCTCAGCCTTAGGTTGACCGAGTAGTGCCCATATACGAAATCACGCCGTTGGTACCTAGGACGCTATCTTCTTCGCATGCGGTGGCCGTGACTTAAAATTCAAATTTACAAACTTCATTGATATTCTGGAATACTATTCAAGCGAAGTCTTTTTTTTTTTCCTGCAATGGCAATTTTTTATACCAAACGAATACATTACAAACAATGTACATTCAAAAGAGAGGGGAGAAGTGGACGGACTTTTGAAACTCCAGTAGTGTCTCTGGAGAAAGGTTTAGAAGTTGCTTGAGATGGTTTGAACGATGCAATTGAATTCAAGAGTCTCAATTTCATTGTGTATGAGGCTTATATTCAAAGAAGACTAGTTTGTAAAATATTTATAATGGCTTATTGTCATTAAATTAAATAATCCGAAGATGTTCATTTTAATTTGTTACTAGTTTTACTAATGAGACAATATTCCTAGCTTCAAATACAAATAATCAAGATAATTTTTCACAAAGTATAGCCTGTCATCCCAATAATCACGCTAGAACCATTGCAATTCTCTTTTCGCTTCTGTGAGTGACGTTTATATAGGTTTTTTGGAAGCCAAGAAGCCTGGCATGCTAAAAAAATCTCTTAGATAGGTATCCAGATAGCAGACAAGTGGCATACATTAACTTATAATAGATGATTCATATTAAATGAAGGGAGGGCTACCAAAAAAGAGCAAAACAGGAAGAGACGATGAATGATACAAGCAAATTCGCTTTTAATAGGATGTTTCCGTTAGAGTGTTACTTTAATTTGATTCCGATTACATATTTCAATATCTTCGACCTGTTAAGGTGTTTGGTATAGCCACATGAGCAAAGAGCAGATGGTGTAGGGGACAATTCGAGCACTGAGTTGAAACTACACACAATGATCAAATCTGGCAACGTCATAAAATTGTATCTGATTGTGGACAATTTTTGTTGAAAGGATTATTCAAATATTCGAAGTAACAAGATGAATCTATGCAGCCCAAATTGCCATTAGTGTTGTACATCAGCAATTCCATCGGAGGCATTCATTTTGACACTGGTCATAATTAATACTCTCGTGAATAAATTATTGAGAAACATATAAAATTATAAACTGGATTTTCAAACCTATTTATGTTCTTCCTTTTTTTTTTTTTTATTTCAGCTAATATTCCAAAAAATCTTTTCATGATTAGTATGTCATGATTAGCGTTTCACGATTAACGTTTCATGATTCGCGTTTCACGATTAGCGTTTCAGGATTTGAATTAACATTTCAACAATTAGTACTAAACAAGGATGATATAAATATCGGCTTTCTTCTTGCAGTGGTAAAAATTCGACCCGATTGACTACATATTTATACGCAAATTATTTGTGCTATACAGACGTTGAAGCTTTGAAAGTTAAAAGAATTGCCTTGGTGTATAAGTATTGAAGTACGATAGTTTCGGTAAATTACCTTCGAGTTCGCTTCTGATCATGTCAGAGCTATTTTTTAATTTTGTAAAACACTAAACGACTTTCTTCCCACTTCGTGATGTTTTCATTCATTATTTGCCTACTTTTTTGAAGAAGAGTTTTGATCCTGAGACTTGAATTTGTTGGGATAAAATTAGGAAAAGATAAGAGAAATGGGAAAAGAAAAAAAAAAAAAAAAAAGGAAAAAATAGCTGAAAAGAAAAGGGAATGATCTCGAAAAGTTGTAAAATCCCTTTTCATGTAAAGCAGATTTTGAAATATTTAATTGATGAAGCTTTCGATGCTAAGTGTGTAAAATAAAAAAAAAGAAGGAAGCCAATTTACAGAGAATTGTTTTTTTGCTCTTCGTTTCCATCTTCCAAAATACCATTCAAAACTAATTCAGCTATATTTCTTGATGCCCTGGTAGCCCTATTTTGTTCACTAAAATGAACAGAGCCATTCACCCTAACGGATCCTATTGGGCCGCCCTAGAGTTATCCGCCATAGTTCAGAGATGATAGTGATATCGCACAGAAGTGATTGAATATTTGTTGATTAACTAGATTATATACCTTAATATTCTGCTTGGCGTTATATTGATTGTATCTTAAGTTCATGGTATGTAAAGAAATACTCCTGTTGGCTCAATAGAGAATTATTGTAAGCAAACGCAATGTCCTTGACCTTTTAAGAACAGAAAGAGGAAAAGTCCAACAGTGACAGTATAAGAGGACCGCCTTGATTTCCTTTATGAGTTTTGAGACATGCTATTAACAACTGTAGGTGTTTCCAATGACCGAATATTCTTCCCTCTTGTCCTGATATTAAGCTCCAGTTGCAATTAACGGTCATCTTTATTTATGTTTTGACATTATCGCCATCACTGACTGGATGTTAATTCAAATAATTGATGTGCCCGATAAAATTACTGAAATACAACAATTATAAGCCGCCGGATTCTGGAACAGTAAAATAATCTTGGTCACAATTATTTCAGAATAATTATGAGCAAAAAGAGGTTTACTCAAATCATATTCGCATCTATTTTTGAATGATTAAATTACTGAATCATCTGTTGAATTGCAAAAATGGGGGTAATAAATGTATACTCCAGCAATATTTAGGTTGTGTTAAAACTAGGTACTTGACTGGTTGGTAGATTCCTCTAAGTAACCTTCATCGAAGTGCAACTTCTTCAACCCAGATTCTAACAGTGAGAAAAGGAATTCCCTCAATGAACATGATTGCAACTGAAAAATGGTTTCTTTCTAATGTACCCCTCTGTAATTACTATCCCAATGGGGGAAGCACACATTTTACAGTTTTTTTATAACACCCCGATTTGCATGAGTTCATGTTAAGCTTCTCCAGGGAATAGTTTATTCAAGTATTTGGCCACACGTGTGTTTCTTGGTGAACTCTCACTTTCTCCATCAGGTCGAATGATAACTGATATGAACATGTAGCAAAAGATCGATTATTACACTGTGTCGAAGTTAGTGAGATTGAAAATGTACTAACAGGAATCAAACCATTGACCCATCCATCTGGCATGAAATGCACTTAACAACTGATCTATAATATATTTTCAGTAAAGCAGGGGATATCACAACTACGTACCTAGCATTTAACAGATTGTTGAGGTGGAATTGTTGTAATTCTGTAATTTTATCAAATACATTCATTTTGACACTAGTAACTTTCGTTTATAAGTTATTTAGAGACGAATAGAGCTATAAACTAAAATTTTAAACCTATGTGTGTTTATTTTTTCTCATTCCAACAAATATTCCGATAAATCTTTTCATGATCAGTATTTCATGATTCGCGTTCCATGATCGAAGTTTCACGATTAGCGTTTCAGAATTGAATCAAGATTTCAACAACCAGTACCCATGTCAGTCAAACGATGTATGTAACTATCCAATACCTGGAGGAGATGCCTGTATTAGACATCTTTGGACAATATATTGGTCGTGCTACTAGATAAGCCGACACATACTAATGCTTACCGCATATTGGAAGCTCCAAGACTTGATAGCTAGTTGTCAGAACCTAACCCAAGCGATTGTCTCTGATCATTATTGAAGAAGATTGATGCGTCAACCGATATTCCGGCTTAATTTCTTGGGACATGTGATGACATATACCATTAGCAAAAAACCAAGAAACCGCGAATAGCTCATTGAATTTTTAATGAACGCAGGGTAAAAATCTTCATTAATCTGGTTCAAAATACATGTTCGATGATGAGCAAAGAAATACGCCGAACTCCCACACCCTTCAATAGCTCGTAAAGAGTAATGCTAAGAAGTTTATTTGTTGGTAAGACGCAAACAGATTTGATCATGGTCACTATTCAACTGCAAATGAGAAAGCCAAGTGAAGCTTTTTCTTGAGAAGAGTTCAAAAGTAGTACATTTATAACATGCTCACGCATTGATCGCGATATGCAACATAAATATCCGAAATGTTCAATACAAATACGCTCAAAAGATTCATCATGGCCCCAGGAAAACGTTTGATGAAGGGGGAGGTTCTGAAGAGCGGGTGGGTGGTTTCACCTCATCAAATGAAAATGGTGATGCTTCTGTTGAATATCAGGTATTCAATGAAGTTAAGAGGCTCCTTATACATTTACCTTCTCGAGATTGGTCTTTGCATCACGATTTTGAAAACACATGTGTTTGTGGGTTCTGATGCAAGCAACTTATATCATTTGAAATCAGCCTTTGGCTCCCACTCGAGAAAAAAATTCCAAACAGCTTCCAACTCTTTACTTAGACCTGTTACGACAACAAAACAAGCTTGCCAGGTGAAAATTCACATTCAATGGAACTGGACTCACTTAACCAAGATGTTAGGGAAATACATTGATTGTCATGCTTGAAGTTGAAAATTATAAGATTATTGTTCCTTGAATGTTCCAATTGAGTCTTGTCTAGTTGGCAAATCTAGAGTTGAAGCCAAAACAATTCTAAATTGAGTTCAACAATGTAATTTGTGGCAGAGTAAAGCATGCCCTCTGCCCTTTAGCATTGTTTGGATATCAAGCTGTTTTCTAGTCTGTCCGGTTTTAGTATTTTCGGTGGTTTCTATGAATAGGTAGCTTAATATTTATGCTCACCATGTACCCAAATCCTTTTCTTTTCAATATTTTGGATCTACACCGGGTGCAAAGCAGAATATCTATTTTGCCCGAATTTGTCATTGGAACTGTTATTGGCCCTGAGAACTACTTTGCTTGTGATCGGAAAACAGAGCAGTTCAACCGGAAGGACGAGCCAAGAGAACAGTTGGCTTTATCTAATGGTGATGCGAAAGTCTGCATTTGGGTGATTTTAACCAGACAGTTATTTGCTCTCGACAGAAGGCCAGAATGTCTGGTGTATTGAGGCTGTAGGTTGAGATTTGGCGTATTTTGCGTATGCTATTGCCAGCTGAGCAAATTTGTTGTTTTCAATGTAGCTGAAAATGTTTGTTTCTCTTCGGTTTAAAATTTTTTCTAGCACAATCAGATTCCTTTGTTGGCCCTTTACTTTCAAAGGAATATTTTGTCCCTTTACTTTCAAAAATGTCTTCCATAAAGACGTGAGATCACCCTCTTTTGCTGGTATTCAAGCTGCAAGGAGTATTCTATGTTTCGTTCTACATATGTTTTCGTGTGATCCAAAGTGAAGGTTGTAAGTTCTCTAAGCAAAGTGAGACTGCAAAAGCATGTACAAGCTGGAATCTATCAGTGATCCTTCAATCTAGACAGGAATATTCTTGAAATCTGAGTTGTAATAGATTCTTAGTATTTCAGGTAGATATATATTGATTTATTAGGTTAGGCCATTTCATGTGTAATGTTAATATCCCCTGTATATATATCCCCAGTATTCCGTGGGGATATTTACTACAGAGTAACTTGATGCAATAGAACATTTCTCTCATCTAATTTGACTATACATCCCTCATTTTGAACACCCTCGTACGTTTTGATTGAAAGTACTATTCTTAAAATTTGATGTTCAACTCAGTCCATTCTACATACTCGAGTTTGACATGCAAAATCATCTCCAAACACATTCATTGCTATTCTCCAATGTCTAAAACCCAAGTTGTTTGATTTGAAATTTCTATAAGTAGTAAGCCTATAGCCACTTTATCATGCAGTAATTATTAGTATGTGTCGACATACTATGTAACTGGTGGCAAAACGAAGAAGAAGAAAAGTTTTTCCAAACATAATAAATATAGGGAAATTTTTCCACCTTTCAAATAGTTTATATTTAAGAAACTAACCAAGACAGTTGTCTCTTGCGTTAATCAGGCCCTATTTCGTCAAGAATAATATTCCTTAAAATTACCATTTTGTTCGAGTGTGGCTACAATCCAATAGCTAGAGATATACAACTTTGTTATTCTATCAGCAGAAGCTATGCGCATACCATTGCGATTCTTTCAGTTTCACATCATTCATTTGAAGGGGATGGGCCTCATCAAGGTCAGATTAATTTTTCGGTTTCAAGATCATTGAACTAAAACGGATAACAAAATATCCCGATAAGTGCAAATGTATACAAATAACAATCATCCTTTTTTGCACAATGTTTGATGACGTTGATAGTGGAAATCAAGAAAAACATTTTGAATTGTAGGAACAAAATAGATGAATTCGTCTTATAAAGTTTGCTTGGTCATCATGACTTCTTGAAAAGTTAGAGGATAATTGATAGGTTTTGGCAAATCGCTATCAATTTTTGGTTGATTCCGGCCACTTCCACTTCAAATATCGACATGCTATGTAATTGGTTAATTCAGATAAATAATTATTTGAATATTAGACAGTCTCCAACTTCTGACATTGATATACACCTGTGTCATCAATACCGTTCGTTGCCTGTAAAGATGAAAAAAGAAAATGATCTAGAATGAAGCACACTGGAGGATTGAGTGGTGCACCTGTGAATGACACCCAATTTCTCCGATCCCCGTTCGTAGGTTTTTGAAAACTGAAAAGCTAATAACTGTACGTCTTGTAAGTAGGCTTGTGGGTAGTCAACTCTTGATTTTATTGAGTACCGCTTGAAATCATCAATAGACAGCTCAGAAAAATAAATCCTTTCTAAGATTGACAAGTTCGTAAAACTGGTTTCAGGAATTTGACTTGAGGAAAACTATTTCTTAGCCGGGAGTATAATGGTGGCAACAATCTTTAAAATTTGGGCAGCGAATGTTTATTTTTCAAATTCTAGCATTAAAAGGTATGAAAGAATTAGCAGTAGAAATAAAAATCTTTGTTATACCTTAAGCCGTTCAAATTGAGAAGCGATAAGAATACTTCCATTAATCGCTTGCCACAAACAAAGTCAGCAATTATCTTCTATCCTATGGCTTTGCTGTATTGTCACTTCTTCATTGTCGTCTGTTGAGATATGAAATTAGTCAACATATTTTTGCATCTCCGATAAAGACTTGCTCGCCTTAAGATCAGACCCCAAGTATATGTTTTGGAAAAAAAAAAAACCATATACGTAGATGACAATGAGTTTTCTCTACTGTACTTTGCAGAGAAAATTTTTAATTCTGGAGCAAACACTCAAATATACTGTTCTTGAGTGACTTGCATTGCTCACATACACTACACTGTTTAACAGGAAAAGAATAAATCAATGCTGCTAGTTCATGAATTGAAAAAAAAAAAAAAAAAAAAAATAAAACGCTTCCCAGTAACATTGTAGAATAGTGAAGTAGTAGTGCTCACAAAGTCATTTGGGCCCTTCCTTCTTCAACGTGGAAAAAAACATGTATATTCACCTCTATGTGGTAAGGATTCTTAAGTTTTATGTGAATATTACTTTGCCAGCCACGTAAATGGCCCCATCAAGATAGCTACCTGTCGAGTTATAAGATGTTTCAAGTTTTAAAAAGAGAAACGAGACTTTTCGGGGGAAGTACTTCTCTTTCACTTAGTTGTTGATTTCTTCAGCAGCAATTGATTGAACAAGCATGGGTGGCTCTCTTCTAATAAATGCCTCTAAAGTAACTGATGATTTTGCATACATCATACTCTTCAACATACTTAAGTTTATCTACCAATCCCAATCGAAAAACGGGTTAATTTTAGCAAATTTAGAGTACGGCGTGGTCCTTGAATACAAAGTCATCTATAATTTAACCGTGCCTGTCTAATAGTAAATCTGTATGTAACTGGTTTCAAACGGCACTGACGTATTTCTTTATTCAGGTTTGATTTTGGAGATTTGATATGAAAAACGAAGAAAGGCATAAAAATCGCCTTTGGTCTCCAAGTGGGTATTGTTTGCCATTAAGTAATATTGTGTTCTCTGATAGAAATGCATAATTTACCATATGTTGTAGCTTAAGACGCAGCAGCGTGTATACTAAGAAGAAGTATCATTAATCACGCCACGATGGAAATCCAAATGAACTGTCAAAAAAAAACAAATACATCAATCGCATAATAATGAACAGGCCAGAAGTGAACCTGCGTCTGGGTTTTTTTTTTAAATCGTGGAAAATAATTCTTTATTGGGGTCACAGAGGAAGGAATCAAGCTTCTTGGGGCAAAACCAGCAAAAGTGTGCATTGCTAATCAAACAGTGACGGAGATATGTGACGTGGATGTTACCAAGTAATAGTTCGATGTGCTAATGGCATTTTTGGCTGTGAGAATTTGAGGAAAAATCTGCCAGGCATGAATCTGTAAGCCAAATATGATATACAGCTGATAATAGGTTAGCAAAAACAAGTTTCATTTTTTCTTGTTGAAGTTAGAAAAGTATGTCACTATATACCTTTTTTGGGAGATAAGAGTGATATATTGAATAAACACCTATAGATGTGACTGATTTAACTAATTTGATCTATTATTGTTGGCTTTGTTGTGAGTATTTTGTAGCTAAGTACCAAAGTTTTTTTTTTTCTTTTTTATTTTTTTGGCGAAATATTTAACATTGGCTGCGAAATTACCGATAACCTCAAAAACAAAGATTCTCATCATAAATGCAAGTGATGAAACAAATACTATTCAAAGACGTGAATTGTGGAAGAATACATTTACTGGACCAGGTCAGTGATGTATTGGTTTCTTTAAAATGTAAAAAAAATCAAACAGATTGTCACATTCCTGTGGTCAATCACACTTTATCATTAGCATTCTAATACAAGGTGATTTTGTTAATGAAAAAAAAAAAACATTCCGCAAAATGAGTGAAGAACGTTGCCAATTTTATATTTCATTTACAAGGAGGTATTATGATTGCTTGAGTGATTATTATCCGCTTTGCGAGATGAAAAGAATTGGTGAAAGTTCCGTATAACACTCAAAGTTTGCGTTAAAGCAAATTCAGTAAAAGAAATAATAAAAAATAAAATGATATTGAGAAATTCAAATAAATGTGGATTATGTGATAATCCCTCTTTATCACTCACATGAGAACAACATGTTAAGGACTAAAGTATAAAGAAGTAAAATTTCAGCCTTTGAGGGTGATGAAAACTGTGTCATGATTTTATGAACAGTTATGGATTAAGTACTTAGGAAGTCACGTCAACTACACAAACCTATAGCGTAAATTTTTTGGGAAGTTAAATTGAATATATAACAGCCATACCGGAAGGCAAGAACAAAGAACGAGAAGCAAAAAAAAAAAAAAAAAAAAAAAAAATTAAAACGCAAGGGTGAAAAGCAGTCATGAATACAATTCAATTATGGTCAAGTTGTAATTGAATATTGATCTAGTTTTTATCTAAAACTAAGCAGCATGAACAATCGGAAGAAGAATTGAATAAAAATAGAATAAAGGAATAATTGAATAAAAATAGAATAAAAGAATAATTGAATAAAAATAAAATAAAAGAATAATTGAATAAAAATAAAATGAAAGAATAATTTAGAATAAGAACAAAAAAAGATAAAGAAAAAGAACAAAGAAAAATCAAGATTCATTGAGCAAGGCAAAGTTCAAGATCAACCCGAGTTTACCATGATCAACACCTTCATAACCACCCTGTTTGATAGTCCAATTAAAATTATCCAATTCATCATTGGCATAACTTGAAACATCCAAATCAAAGCTTTTATTACCAAATGTGGGGATACTAACGGCATACTTTGAGTCTGCCAATTTCAAATAATTAGAATCAAATTGAAGTTGATAATTGGAAGATTCATTAAATATAAATCCTTCACAATTTGAAATATTATTAAAGAATTTTTTTCTATCCAAAGATTTATTGGGAATTTTAAGGGTATTATCGATATTATCATTTAAATTTTCAACAAAGTTAGTAACATCGGTGATGTTGTTATTATTATTTTCATCTGATTTTTCATCTGATTCAACAATATCACCCACATGTTTACGGTTTTTATTCTTATCATCGGCAATTGTCAAAAAGGTAAAACTATTTAATGCCAAACCATAAAGATAAGGTTTATCAGAATAAATATCACCCTTTACCGTTTTATTAATAAACCAGGTGAAAAATTTCAAACCGGTGGCAAGTAGAGTAGTGGGGATATATTTTTTAATTGGAACCAGAAAATCATTACCAAATAATAATTCGGAACCTCTAATGGGGGATTTTGGTTTAAAATTAACATCCAAACGTAAATTAGGAAGAACACTAGTAACGAGTGATTTAGCAGAGGGAAGGTTGGTATCAACCGATGAACCATTCAAGTAAGTTTTATCACCCACATTATACAAACTATGAGATTGATGAGGATTGGCACCATCAAAACTTTTTATACTAACGGTAAGGGAGAACAAGCCAATTTCAGAATCAATTTCAATGGGTATATTTGAATTGACGGGGACCACCTGACTTTTGGAGATGTCATAATCGTTGGAGGCTCTAATAACCAATCTTTTGACAATTGGAGATGTCATCTATGAATGTATATATAACTGATAGGTACAAAAAAACGTGTAACTGATAATTTGACTGTGTAACTGGATATTGACTGTTGTTTATATTTATAAATAATAGTTTTAAGATGTCAATGGATTTAAAATTGCTAAAAGGTTTCGGAACAATTCTGGATTTTAAGAATGTTGCCGATTTTCAATGAATTAGAACAGCTCCGGTTTTTGTTTTGTAACATCCGAGCACCGAGCGGGAACCGCGATTACGTAATCGCCGAGATCACTCACCCACACAAGCAAACACACCCGTACCCCCATCTACTCTGACTCAGTGTCGCACATTATCGATCGCATGTCGCATATCAACGAGGAAAAGACAATGTCGCAATATTGTGTCAAAAAACAAAAAATAATTTTTGAACGACACTTCAAAATGTAGACAAGCTCAATGAAGCAAGCATATAGTAAGCATATAGTAAGCTTAAAAGTATGAGCTCGAAAGTATGAGCTCGAAAGTAGAAGCTTAAAAGTATGAGCTTAAAAGTATGAGCTTAAAAGCAAATGGGTGTATTTTGGTTGTAACTTTGCTTTCTCTGGATCGTTTCTTTTTTTTTTTTTGTGTAGTGTTGCTGCTACAAAACGATGAATGAGGTTCATCAACTGTCAAAGCATCTTTGCTGTAGTACGGGCAAGTCAAGGTTGTTTCTTTTTAATTCCTGTTTGAGAATGCTTAGAACATTAGTTATGTTAGTAATCAAATTACCAAGCTTGCCGCTTGCCGCTTTGATCCCATAGTTTACAGGTTGCGTATTGCATGTTGAAGCCACCGACTATTTGCAGGTTAGGTCCCCTCCCCCAATTTTTGGACAATTTCTCGATTCTTCTTTGTTTTTTTCTTTTTTTTTGGTGTTTTTTGGTTTTTTTTTTTTTTTTTTTGGTTTTTGGTATTTTTTTTTTGGTTTTTTTTTGTTTTGTATGTATTTTTGTTTTTTTGAGGCCACTTTAATTTTTTTTCCAACCCCCTCGCCAATATAAATATACCGACATTGCTCCGGATTTTTCATAAAATTATTTGGTTTTTTCTTTCTTTTAAATCATCCATCACTACAACCATGTCCAACTCATTAGAACAATTGAAAGCCACCGGTACCGTCATTGTCACCGACACCGGTGAATTCGAATCCATTGCCAAATATACTCCTCAAGATGCCACCACCAATCCATCGTTGATTTTGGCCGCATCCAAAAAGGCTGAATACGCCAAATTGATTGATGTTGCCATTGATTACGCCAAGGATAAAGGTTCTTCCAAACATGAAAAGGCTTCAATTGCCTTGGATCGTTTATTGGTTGAATTTGGTAAGGAAATTTTACAAATTGTACCTGGTAGAGTCAGTACCGAAGTTGATGCTTCCTTGTCATTTGACAAACAAGCCACCATTGACAAGGCTCTTCATCTTATTGAACTTTATAAATCCCTTGGTATTAACAAGGATCGTGTTTTGATTAAGATTGCTTCCACCTGGGAAGGTATTCAAGCCGCCAAGTACTTGGAAGAAAAGCATCAAATTCACTGTAATTTGACTCTTTTATTCTCTTTTGTACAAGCTGTTGCTTGTGCTGAAGCCAAGGTTACCTTGATTTCTCCATTCGTTGGTAGAATTTTGGATTGGTATAAGGCTTCCACCGGTAAGGAATACGATGCTGAATCTGATCCTGGTGTTGTTTCCGTTAAGGCCATTTATGACTACTACAAGAAGTTTGATTATGATACCATTGTTATGGGTGCTTCATTTAGAAACGTTGGTGAAATCAAGGCCTTGGCTGGTTGTGATTTCTTAACCGTTGCTCCTAAATTGTTGGAAGAATTGATTAACTCCAAGGATGACGTGCCAAAGGTTTTAAATAAAGAAACCGCTCGTGCCTCTGAACAAAAGAAGGTTTCCTACATTGATGATGAAGCTACCTTCAGATTCTTATTCAATGAAGATGCCATGGCTACTGAAAAATTATCCCAAGGTATTAGATCTTTTGCCAAGGATGCTCAAACTTTATTGGGTCAATTGGAAGAAAGATTTTAAAATTATCGTCTGCTAATCCTTTTCTCTTACTATTAAACGAATATATGTCTAATATTACCAATTGAATTTATCAATCTTACTGTAAATATCTATTACTGTAAATTACCAATCTTAGTGTAAATTACCAATCTATTACTATATTTGGTCTCGATCAATCAATGATGACTAAACGTTTCCGGAATTTGGTTACCCGCACCTGCATACAACACCAAGTTCCTTTTTTTTTTTTTGCCGCAATTTTACGAAGGTGTACGGGTGCAGGCTTTATTAAGGAAAAAAATCAAAAACATCACCATTTTTACTACACTTCTATACTTGTGCTTGTTTTGTACTTGTTTTGTACTTGTTTTGTACTTGTTGATCCTCTTGTCAGCTCATTTCCTTATCATACTTACCATGGTCAGACCAGACACTGTCATTCCCACCACTATTTCACCACCTTACCCCATTGTTGGCAAATCGCCCATCATAAGTGGCTTTGGACGTGGGTCTGCTGAATTGGGGATCCCCACCGTTAATCTCCCCATCAATGATGCATTGAATAACTTGGAAACGGGTATTTATTACGGGTGGTCACAGGTGGTTGCCGATCATGATGCCAAACAACACACCGAAGTAAGAAATGATGGTCGTTCAATTGTTTTCAATCATGGATCAGCATTAAACATTGAAAAGGGTGATGCTTCCATTTTACCCATGGTGATGTCAATTGGTTGGAATCCATTTTATCAAAATAAAGAAAAAACCGCCGAAATTCATATCATTCATCAATTTGATGATAATTTTTATGGTGCTGGTATCAAGTATAATGTATTGGGTTATATCCGACCTGAATTGGATTATACCACCAAGGGTATGTACTTTGAACCTTGATTTTTGAATGAATTATACTAACTCTTTATAGAAGCATTGATTGAAGATATCAATCTTGATATCAAAATTGCATTACAAGCATTGGAACAGGATGTTTACAAACAGCAAAAGAATATATAATTTCCCCCATTCCTTTACCTTCTTTCCTTACTCCTCATTCCTTACTTGTCTTCTCATGTGTCTACTTGTCTGCTCTTGTTGTCTTGTTGTCTTGTCTTGTTGTCTTGTTGTATGATATTAGGTGATTGATTATGGCGGTCCCTGCATATAAAAGTTATAGCCGTAGCAAAAACGGGCAAAAACAAAAAAAAAAAGAAAAAAAGTCGTTATCTTTTTTGAAATATCTGTCATTCGTTTTTAGCAACGGCTTTAATTTTTGGGACTTACTCTCTTTCTCTTTTTTCTTTTCTTTTTTTTTTTTTTCTTATTCTATTTAAATCATGGTAAAGATTATCCTATCAACTTAAATCATCAGTTAGACGTTCATGATAAATTATTCGTGAAAGAGATAATATGCGGCAATCATTGCTGCTTAGACCCAATTCTCAACCATCATGGTGGGGTTGGTGGTTGATGATTTATATGTTACCATTTATATTCCTTAGCATTCTGATACTTTATCAAATTTATTTATCCCAAACCACGACAATTGAACTGATTACCAAGTGTAAATTAGGTAAATCTGTCAATATATGTTCAACCCTTCAACATAAGTGTGATTCACAATATTTTAACATTGCCATTAGTTATTATTGTAATTCAATGTATCCTCATATTTGGTTAACTTTAATTTATTGTATAACAATTTTAATTATTTTAATACTTTTAATAATTACTTTAAGTATACTTGTATCCAATTATCTTGTTAATAATTTAAAACATTTAACCAATCTTTTAAAAATTAATCATCAAATCCTTAGTTTTATTATTATTCCCTTGACGAATTGTTTACCTGATTTAATTAATTATAATATAACCCTTCAATCAAATTCAGTTGATTTAGTATTGGGTCAATTAATTGGTACTAATTTAATTAGTTTTACAATTTTAATTGGTTTAATCAGTTATATTAAAAGTTTTAGTATTATTCATTATAAATTAGTTATGATTAATTTTATTTTGGTACTTTTTGTTTTAATTATATTTACCTATATATTATCTGATGGTAAAATTACTAAATTAGAATGTGGTATCATGTCAATTTTATTTATAATTTATCTTTGTTATTTATGTTGGTATGATCAAATTATTATTAATGATTCAATTGAATTAGGTGATGATATAAATTCAATTACTTCATCACAAAAATCAATTGATATTGAAGAAACTTTAATGTTATTAAATGATGAACAATCAAATTATGAATCTATTCAAATTGAAGATCAATCCATTAGTCATTTTATTCAATCATTTTTCAATTTAATTGATTTAATTATATTTTTCATTATTCCAACCATAAATCATGAATCAAATCATTGGCATCATCAAATAAAATTAAAAGTTATTACTTATTCTCGATTATTAAATATTTGGTATACTTTGGAAACTTTGTTATTAATTAATTATCAATTTAATTGGTTATCAATTTCAATTATAATTCAATTAATTGCCATTATAATTATAATTATTGAAAAATTTAATTTAATTTTAAATTCTCAAATTAAATTAATTATTATAAATTTAGTGGGAATTATCAATTGTTTAATATTAGTTTCAATGATTCTGATTCAATTATTAAAATTATTAAAAAATTTTGGACTTATTATTCAAATTCTGGAATATTTATTAGGATTATTGGTATTTGCTATTGTTAATTCAATTAATGATGTAATTATGAATTTATCATTGGCAATTAGTATAAATCCTATTTTAGGTATTAATGCATGTTTAGGAGCTCCATTAATGAATATATTAGTTGGTGTGGGGATTAATGGATTTTCAATTATGATGATTAAAAATATTGATTCACTTTCATTTCATTTAAATAAAGATTTAATTATTAGTGTTTTTGCATTAATGACAATTATTTGTTTTTATTTAATTTATATTCCTCTTAATAATTGGACTTTTGATAAAAAAATTGGAATAATTGCATGTTTGGTATGGATATTGGTAACTAGTTGTAATTTTATATTGGAACAAAAATTTTAAATATATTTAGATATATTAGTTTGATAATTTAATTTAAAATTTGATTTTTTTAAAATTTTTTGTAATATTGAATGATGTAATTGTAAATTTTGAATTAATTGTTGTTGATTTAAATTAATAATTGGAATTAAATCAAATTTATTAAATTTAATCATAATAAAAATAAATGAATTCCAATAATTTGATGATAATTGATTTTCATTAAAAAATTTTTTAAAAAATGAAATAATTAAATTTTTATCAAGATTAAAATTGATAATAATTTTGAAAAACCAATCATTTTTGGTTTGATTAATTAATTCAGTAATTAAATTAATTAAGTATGAATCATCATTATGTAACAAATGTTCCATCATTAATAATTTTTCATAAATAATTAATGGTATATCAATATTTTGATTAATATAATTTATAATTAAATCTTTTGCCTTAAGATAATTTTGATTATAAATTTCATAATCAATTAATTTAATAATTAATTTTTGAGGATTGGTTGATAATTGAATTCCTCGATATAATGATTGATTATTATTATGATTAAAATCATGATAACGAATCCAAAATTGATTATATTGACTAGTAACCAATAAACAACGTTCATAAATTAAAATTTGATGATTTAAATTAAAATTTAATTGAATAAAATCCAAATAATTATTCCAATTTTGTAATTCATGTTGAGATAATGGTTGATTATTAAAATTTAATCGACTTAAATTTCTTTCAAATTTAAAAATTTGATAAACTTTAAATTGAGTTGATATATAAATATCAATAAAAATTTTTTTTAATTTATTTATAATTGATAATTTATTATTTTGACATGATTTTTTCAAATTATTTAATTCAATTGTTGGTACCAAATAATTTAATTGATTAAAAGTTGAATTAGTTAAAATAGTTAAAAATTGATTAAAAAAATTTTTATAATGATAAATTGGTAATTCAATAATAATTCGAAGTAATATTAATTTTCGAGGTGCCAATTGTAATTTATCATCATCATAATGAGAATAATGTTCAAGAAATTCAAGGTATAAATGATAAAATTGATCTGAATAAAAATGATTACCAATTTTAGATCGAGCTAATTCAAATAATGATAATACTTCTTTGATGTTGGTGGTGATGGTATTAATTTTAAATTCAAGGTAACTTATCCAATATTCAAGACAATATTGTAAGTATTGAAATCCTCGTTGATAAATTTGACATGCAGTTTCATAATGATCAAGAGTAAATTCCCATTGAGCATATTTAATCCAATATTTATAAAGTAATGGCCATTTTGATAATATTGATTCAAAACTGGTTTTCAAAAGTACTTCATCATCCTGAGCATCGTCGATGAGTTGTTGCCAGAGCCCTAGGTTATGAGGATCTTTCAATAGTTGGAGTGATGTCTGATTCCAAGTTTCCGTCATGGTTATTGATCCAAGTGTAAGCTAATCATCACCATTCTGGTTTTTTTGTTTTATTTTTGATGATGATTGAAAATATAAAACACCCGTACATTTCGCTCATTTTTTTTTTCTTTTTTTTTTTTTAATTCACTCTGTTGCAATGAAATATTCACTCTGTTAAGAGAAAGCTCAAGTTCAACACATGAAAAGTTACCAAGATGATTCTTTTATTGTCAAAATTAAGTGTATTCTCGTAATTATTGATGCAAAAAAGGATATCGCAAAAAGACAATTTTCAACAACCTAAGTAATGTCCTTGACTTAATGATAACAATTGAACGGTTATATAAGCTGAGTTTTGGTTGATTTGAAGAACTTATCTTGTTACCAACCTGTGCATAATCATTGATCGTCATACATTCACGATAATGTATGCCCAATTACCACAATCTTACCTTGGTCAATGCACCAATGGAAGTAAATCTCAACTATATCAATTGTTTTTTTGTTATTAGGGTGTGAAAATCAAAATGGGTCGACCGGTAAGTCGGATGTGTACATTTACAAAGACTACTTCCGAGGGGGATCAAGCAAAAAGGTACGGGTGTTTCGTTTGTGTCTTTTCTTATTTTTTTTTTTGTAATCTTTTTGTATTTTACGAAGAACAATAGGTTTTGTATACAAGAATGGGTGTGAAAAGCAATGAATGATCAGCAAAAAACGTACAATAAAAAAAAAAAGATATCTATTATATAACAAAACACAAGAAAGCAAATAATAACCAGTAATAAATGCATGCGGAAGAAGAAAATGCAGAGTCAAATATGAATCAGGTATGAACAAAGTGAACAAAGTGAACAAAGTGAACAAAGAAATGAATGAATCAAAGTATGAATCAAGTGTGAATCAAGTGTGAATCAAGTGTGAATCAAGTGTGAATCAAGTGTGAATCAAGTGTGAATCAAGTGTGAATCAAGTGTGAATCAAGTGTGAATTGAATCACTAAGTAAATGAAATGTAGAGGCCGGGGAATCAATGGATGTATTAGGATTAGAAGTCCCATTGAAAAAACAATAACTTTGTATCAAGTCAGCGTACAGTTTTGAATTGAATGAGTCTAATGGTTGTTGTGATGGTTGTGGTTGTGATGGTTGTGGTTGTGGTGGTTGAGGGTGTTGTGGTAATTGGGATGGCAATTGGGATTCAGGAGGAGTTGAAGGTAATGATTGAGAACGTTTTTTAAAAGATTGGGAATACTTTGAGGATCGGGGGATATCATTTAGATTATAGCGACGATTGGTGGATGAGTATTGGTATGACATTAACCGATCAATCAATTCATCAAATTGATTGGAATCATCTTTAGTCAAGGATAAATGATAATTTTGACCGTGATTGTTATCCCAGTATGTGGCCCCATCAACCTCATACTTGATAACCATTTCAACATTAATGAATTTGGAGTATTGTTGAGATAATGAAACGGTAAACATGAAAAAGTCCTGATTTTGTATTGATTTAGTATAGTGGGCATTAGTAATAATAATGGTTGAATGCCAACGATTAAAGGTTAATTTGATACTAATACGTTTTTCAAATGACAAGTTGGTTACAGCCACAATGCCCACAAGTTGATTTGAGTTAACCATGATTGATTGTAGGGAAACGGTGGCATTGGATGGGTTCAAGTCGGACAGAACAAGTTTGTACTTGATGTCAACATCATCTTCATAATCACTATCATCGGTATCTGAATCTTTAGCACAAAAGTAGGAGGTGGGGTTAAAGAATTGGGGTGAACCCAAGGGAGTGTTATCAGCGGTGGAAACCACACTAGGACTATCACGACCATCAAACATCTTAATGTTGGCCAAACGAGGAGCAAAACGCACCAGTTTGTTTTTGGAAAAGTTGGGAGAAGAGGTACATCTGGCGAGACTCGAGAGTTTGAGGGATGATTTGACCAATTCACCCAGTTTTTTACGCAAGAGAGAGGGGGCAACGGGGGGAGGAGATAGTTTGATGGTGGATAGGGAGGAGCAAGAGTCGATGGAGTCTTGCGATGAATTCAGATGGTATAAATCTGTAGACATATTATGCAAAGATGATGTGAAGATGAAAAGAAAGATGAAGCACTAAGTGTGTAAGTGTGATTATAAATGGGCAAACTGGCGAGTATATATAACATTTCAAAATTCTTTTTTTGATGGAATTCAAGGAACACAAAAAAAAAGAAATTTATAAATTTTGTTGAGTCTTTGTAATTGGTTTTTTTTTTTTTTTCCTTTTTTTCTTTTTGTCTCTTTTTTGACTTTTTTTTTTGTTTTTCTGTGCAAAAACAAGCTTTTGTTTCATTTGAGGGTGTGTGTGCAGGACGCCAATCCGACATCATCACCCAATACGGATACCGTTGCTCCCATAACCTGCCCTATACTCTACTATACTCTACTCTACCATACTCTACCATACTCTACTATTCTATACTCTACTATTCCATACTCTACTATTCTATACTATACTATACTATTCTGCGCCAGGGTGTGTTATCCCAACAAAGCAAAAATAAAAAGGGGGTGGGGCATCATTTGTTCCCCCTCCTTTTTTTTCTTTTCAAAATTAATTAATAATACTTTTTATTTTTTTGTTTCTGTGCGGAGTGCTTTTATTTTTTCACTGTTCTGCCTGTGTTTCCCCCCGCGGGGTAGTGCGTGTCCTGCACACGGCACTGCACCCTAATATTTGTCTTGCGTTTATTCGCGTGTTTGTGTAATTATTTATGATGTGCAAGGCGCAATAAACTATAAACTATAACTTAATATAGTATAACACTATAGTATATTATAGTATAGTATATTACAGTATGATTCAGTATTGATTCAGTATTATAGTATGATTCAGTATTATAGTATGATTCAGTATTATAGTATAGTATAGTATAGTATGATATAGTATGATATGATAGTATAGTATGGTATGGTATGATAGTATAGTATGGTATAGTCGAAATAGTAGTGTGATATGGTATGTGAATAATCTAACCGTATGGATCTGAAGATGCTAAATAATATGAGTGATGTCAAGCAACCGAAAACAGAACAATACAAAGGGTCTGCTTACGTAATCGCCAGCTCTTTTTTCTGGCTCCCCTCCTTCTCCCTCCACCCCCCACAACCCGTACCTCCTCTTCGTAATAATAATAATTGTAATCATAATAATAATAATAACCAATACACAAACCTTAATCTTGATCTCCGATCTCCGACTATTGTCACAAAAAACAGCAGCAAGACCATTGCTTACGTAAGCACAAGTCAATAATCAGCCCACAACTACCTATCATCATATCATATTATATCATATCATATCATATTATATTATATTATATTAATATGATATAATATCATACCATATTATCATATAATATCATATTATCATATAATATTATCTAACAGTCAGTCATTATAGTAACACTTGAATTTGATATTAAAATACATCAAGGACCTTATTCAACTGATGTATGGATGTGGAGCCAACACACCCGTACATCTGATTATATAATCAGTAATCTGAGAGCGCTACTCTTCCCATTAACCAATCTTCTTGCAGCCGTATCAACCTACAACTGAACCCTCAGTATAATGATCTAGATAATTTTGAACCTATTGAAAGTTTGCAAAATCTTTTATAAATTTTGTTATAGTATTATTCTTACTTCTACATACTTGTCTAGTTCTATTACTACAACTGACAAATTTTTCTTTTTCTCTCTGACTCTATATCTTCTGTTTATCTTATTATAAGGTATATATGTGAATTTTTTTTTTTTCTTTTTATTAATTCTTTGCTGAATCTTCTTTCAAAGTAACAATACGATTTAAAATTAAATCATCACCACTATCTTTATCAACACAAAAGTATCCAATTCTCAAGGCTTGGAATCTAACCGTTTGAGGTCCTCCAGTTTCTTTAATATTAAATTCACTACCCTTAATTTCAACATTTAATGGTGATTTGGCTTCAATATCTTTAAATGCCAGTTTTTCAATAATTGCTCCCTTAACAACTTCTTCACTATTAGGATTAATATCAGCTAAATATCCTGATGCATGACCAGCAGGATTTTCACTATTAAATAATCGATTTTGAATTCTAGTTTCATCAATTTTTAAAACATCCAGTTCTCCAATCCATTGAATAAATGTTTTTGGTTTAGAATAAATTTGTTCATAATTAGCAATAATTTTAATTAATTTACCTTGTTCATTTTTTTCAACTCGAATAACACTAATATTAAAAGGTACTCTCATTAATCCCACTGATTGACCTGGTGCTAATCTACGATATGATTTATCATATTCATCACGATAATCATCAGCATCAATATAAAATCTTTTGGTAAATTTTAATTCTCGAACTCCAAATTTATCATCATCACCCGGTTTATATGGCATTTCAATTTTTTCAATAAATGATTCATCAACATTTTCTAATTCAACAATTACAGGATTTAAAATCATCATTAATCTTGGAGTAGTTTGATCTAAAAATGATCTAATGGCACTTTCAAATCTAATTTCTTGAATATTGGTGGTTGATGTAGTAACTCCCAATGTATTAATAAATGATAATATACCCCCTGGTGGTACACCACGACGACGAATGGCTTCTAAAGTATATAATCGAGGATCATCCCAACCTCTAACAATTCCTTGATCAACTAATTTGGCAATTTTCCGTTTTGATAATACAGTACCAGTAATATTTAATCGACCATATTCACGTTGAGCAGGTCTATAAACATGTAATTGATCACATAACCATTCATATGATTCTCTTGATAATCTAAATTCAGTAGTACATAATGAATGACTAATATTTTCAAAACTATCAACCAAACAATGAGTAAAATCATAAGTTGGATAAATTTTCCATTTATCACCAGTACGATGATGATGAGCTTTTAAAACTCGATATGCTACCAAATCCCACATTTGTGGTGATGGACTAGTAATATCTTGTTTCATTCTTAATGTTGCTTTACCTTCTTCATATTTACCTAATTTCATATCACGAAACTTATTTAAATTTTCTTCAACCGAAGTATTTCTAAATGGTGATTCAAATCTTTCTCCTCCTAAAGTACCATCAGATTTTAAACCTCGTTGAGCTTTAACTTCTTCTGGTGTACAATGACAAACATATGCTTTACCATCAATAATTAATTTTTCAGCTAATTCATATAATTGATCAAAATAATCAGATGAATAAGTAATTTTCCAAGGTTTAAAACCTAACCAATTAATCATATCCTTAATTGAATTAAAATAAACTTCTTCTTCAGCTTCAGGATTAGTATCATCAAATCTAAGATAACATTTCCCATTATGAAATTTAGCATATCCAAAATTAACCATAATAGCTTTAGAATGACCAATATGTAAATAACCATTTGGTTCAGGTGGGAATCGAGTCCATACTTCACCCTTGGTAACAGCTAAATGTTCCTTCATTAATTCAGGATAAGCTTGAGGATTTTCACCTGGTTTATGTAATTCACCAAGAAATCCTTCACTAAACATTGATCTTTCAGTTACTTCTTGTTGTTGTTGTTGTTGTTGTTTGGTAACAACCGGAGTTGATTTCTTCTTCTTTTCCTTCTTAATAATATCACGTTCATCCTTAGGTCCAAAGAATTCCAATGCCAATTCATCAATTACCGGTTTAAAATAATTAGGTAATGCCCATTTTAATTCAGGAATTCGTTTGGTTTCACCCAATAATTTAGGTACAGCACTATAACGTTGTTTTAATAATTCATCTTTACGTTCAAGCATATATTGATTAATTTGTGATTTAACATCATCACGACTTAATTCAATTCCAACTCCACTAGCTTGATTAAATTCATCCTCATTGATTTCTTCATGATTTGAAATATATTTAATCGCTTCAATAATTTGTAAATTGGTTTTCAATTCTTCATTAAGAATTTTTTGAGAAATTAATTCACGATTCTTTAAATTTTCTTCATTCTTTGTTTCCAGAGCTAAGGTATGTAAAAGAGTTAATTTTTTATCCTCAATTGGTTGATTGGTTTTAATATCATTGATAAGAATACTTGAAAATGATTGTGAAACCTTCTTGTTCTTTACAACTTCACTCGCTTTCTTATCGGCAAGTCCAACCGACTTGAAAAGTTGAACTAATTCTTCCTCAGATGTCATGTTGTTGATGATTGTACTTGAAGAAATCCTATAACAAAATTTTTTCTTTCTTGCTTTAATCATAAATTTTTTTTTTTTTTTTTTTTTTTTTTTTTTTTCTCATTGCCAAATTTGAAGGAGGTAAATTGAGCGGCGCACGCCCACCACCACACACCAAAATTGTTTTTGTTTTGCAACATTTAATGTGAGCGGGTTATACGTATTATTATAACTTCTTCTTTCCCCAACTTTAACCATGACGGTCAAGTATAACCCACGGCGTCTCCTAAGGAGCATTGACAGGTCGTTGTCGAAGTTGGTCAATTGCCTTGAAAATCCTCAGCAACACATTCTTGCCACCAGATTGTGTTATTCCATGGATAATTTCTTACCTAACTTATTTCAACTTAGTATAAATGATTGGAATCAACATTGGAATAAACCGAATTTGAAACTTGAACCCTTCTTCACCACAATGGATCACATCATGGAATCACCTTCTTCTTCGGAAATCAAAGACTTGTTGATGTTGAAAAAATTAACGTTTCTTGCCTTGAGTCTTTATATCAATCCAATTATAAACAAACTATATCCCACAATTGTGAATATGTGGCCACACTTGATAGTATGCATTACTCCAGATTGTCTCTAATGAAAAAAACCCATACTAACTTTCCCAGCCTCATCTCGTATACTTGAAGCTGACCCCTCCACCTTATATCACCAACTGCTTATTTAAAAATATTCTTAAACTTTCTGGTAATTTATGGATACAATCATATATTTTAAATCAAATTACTCCCGAGAAATTTAAAATCCCCTATTTACATCAATTGGCAATTCAAATGAGTAAACTAATCATTAAAAATAATGATTTCTCAACCATAAATTTGTTATTTGAAATCTTGGGTAAACATGATAATCTCCTGGATTTTAAACATAATATATTAACTAAACTAAATTCAAAAATTGATTTCCCAATCAATTTGACTGCTGGCAATAATCAAATTTGGAATTTCGTTGATGCTTGCAGTTCCAAATTTGAAAATTTATTCAAGCTTGATCAGGTAAAAATTTCCAATATTGAAATGAATTCATGCTGGGTGCAAACTTGTCCACAAACTGATGCTCTTATATTATGGCGATTACATTCGGGTAGTACCAAACTCAAAGATTCAATGATAATCATTAACCTAAAGAATTTGATTCTGTACTCATGTATCGATAACGATCTCAAACTCGAATTGAATCATGCAACTAATTTCTCTGTGCTATATAAATTACTGAAGAAATTTAATAATGTTTCGGTATTGTTGAAATTCACTAGTCCACAAGTCATTTCTCAATTTGTTGCTGAGTTAAGTCTGAAAATGATCAAGGACTCAAGTATTATTGAAGGCAAATCTTCGGACTCAAATCAGGAGGGTGAACTTCATAGAATTGAAGCTACAGAAGAAAGAAGTATCCAATCAATTACTGAAACAAACCTGACCATTCAAGTTCCTTGCTCTGATGACTTATCATTACCTAAAAACACGTCTGAAATAGTGCAATCCCCTACCGAACCACTATTCGTACCCATAAATACTTCTTCAACACCACCTCCAGTTCCTTTACAACTCTTGTCTCCGCTACCAAACCAGTTAAATGGAATACCATCATTTTCTCTTGATTCTTCTCCAAAGCACCGTCCATCGTATATACCATTACCTACCAAGATTAAAGGACCATCTAAAATAACGAAATTGTCACCTAACAAGATCTTATCAAAATTAAGACCAAGGATTGATTATAGGAAAAGAAGTTTGAAAAGATTTTCTCACTATAGAGAACAAGATCTTTGGTCAATTACATCAACGCCCAGATCTCAGGAAAATTCCTCAATTTACCAAAAGAACAAAAGTCAAAAAGTATCAGATAAAACATATTTGAATCAGTCTGATGATATTGAAAGTAGTGAAGCTCTTGGTTGCATAAGAGATCAATCAATCGAATTTTCTGATCCAATTGAACTGAGTAACAAACATGTTTCTCAAGCAAACATTAACTTGACTAGCACACAAAAAAAGTACTTGCTCGAATTTATTGCAAACAGCAGCGAAGTTACTTATCAGGAATTGCTAACAAGGATTCAAAATCATTTCAGCTCATCTGAATTTTCGTTGGAAATGTTGAAAGAATTTATTAATGAAAACTTTACATTTACAACTCGTGATATGGGAACAATAACGACTGGTGAAGGAATTGAAGATCTGATTATAAGAGCCCCTCTTAGAATTAGAACAAGAAAAAGATTGATTACTTCGGATATTGATGAAAGTGATAGTTTGAGTCAGTCGACGAAAGGTGATATTCAAAATAGTGATAAAGATCCTTTACCACCAAACCAATATTCTCCACAAGGCATTAGTTCAAGTCCCATTGGCAACGATAACACTCATACCAATGAAGCAGCCACTGATTTTGCTCACACAAGATTAGACCTTGTGCTTCGAAGATCTTCAACTACATCGTCAGCAGGTATACCTTCAGTAAGAGAGTCGTCAGTAAGAGAATTGTCAGTAAGAGCTGTACAGCCTTCAGTAAGAGAGTCTGTAGTAAGAAATGTACCAGGTGAAGTAACTCAATCACCCTTATCACCAATTTCACAAGATCGCCTTTCCAAATTGACTGTGACTCATCTGATTCACGATGTTTTAACTGGTTTTAATGAAAGTTTAATATTTAGAGTAAAACAAAGGGAGAGTTTAATTGAAGAAGCGTTTTCCAAATATGAAAGGGATCACAAGCAACATATGAAAGAAACCAATGAAAAATTTAAGCACTTTTACAAAATCACAATTGAAAGTAGTCGATTAGAATTGGAAAAAATGACTGAAGATTTCAGGAGAAAAATTGTTAAAATTAATAGTGAGTTTAATGATGGTGTGAATCAAATTTAATTTTTAATGAATTGTATGTATTGTTTTCTAATAAATATGAAAAGAGTAAAGGTTACAAATGTTGCTTGAAAGTCCAAATAATATGTACACTGAAAGGAAGAAGAATTGAAAGCAGCGCCAAAGCTGCAAAATTAACAAAAAAAAGAAAAAAAGAAAAAAAAAAAAAAAAAAAAAAAAAAAAAAAAACGAATGATTAATTACTTCTTGAATCCAAGGAACTTAAATATAGTTTTGGCAAAATCAGGTGGATTATCAAGGTATAAATGATGACCTGCATTACTGATATAAGCAAATTGAGCCAAAGGAGATTTAATCCCAACTTCACTATTTGATTGCTTACCAGCCATATGATTAATTTCTTCCACAATTTCTTTACCGGCATCATCATTCATCCAATCTTTATCACCATAAAGCCAAAGAGTTGGTAAATTCATTTGAGCAAGTTTAGCTGGTACACGATCCATCAAGGGTAATCTTGCTAATGCTCCCACATCTAATACACGAGTAATGGCAAATTCACCACTACCAGCTCCATTAAAAATTCGATACATATAATTATGAATATTTTGAAAATGTTGAGGATTTTGATAATAAACATGAGCAAATCTATGAGTTGTCCATTGTGAAATCATTTTCAGTTTGATTGGTCCCAAACTACGTACAATACTAAAAGGTGAATAATGTCTTCTCCATAAAGAATAGAAAAACTTACGCCTTCTAGTTAGTTGTTCTTCATCAGTTGAATCTGAATCAGGTTGTTGTTGTGATGATGTGACTTGTTGAGCAGTGGTAGCATCAGTTACAGTCGATGAATTCGTGGTGATTTCATTGTTTGATTGACCATGAACAATATCTTCTTGATCTGCAGTAACTTCTTGAGAAACAGCGATAAAAGGAGTTGATTCATTTTCAGTTTTACGTTCTTGTTGACTAACTTGTTTTGGATCTTGATTAATATTTTTAAGTAATGAATATTTACTTCTTTCAACCCCAACGGGACTAACAAGAATCAATTTATCAATTAAATTATGACCTTTATTAGATTTATCGGCAGCATCAATCAATTTACGATTATACTTCATGGCATAAGCACAACTTAAATAACCACCAAATGAATGACCAATAAGTATAAAACGATTAATATTACGTTTAATTCTCCATTCTTCAATAGCATCAATGAACCAATCTTCAATTTTATAAATATCTTGTTTGGTATTATTGGGAAAATTGGGGAATTTAGGTCTTGAACTAAAACCAAAACCCATAAGATCAATGGCATGAATTTTAATCCCGGGGACTTTAGATAATGAGTCGAAATTATCAATGAATAAACCAAGTGAGGCGGCGTAACCATGAACCAAAACAACGTCGGTTACCTCCGGTACTTTAGGAGGTTGAGGATGTGATTGAGTTATTCCTAATTTAGACAAGATACCATCATTATCGGTTGTAGTTTGGGTAGTGGATGAAGAAGTATCAGATATTGATGATTGATGAGACAACTTATTTTTGGGTTCCACGTTTTCAATATAAAATTCATGAATAAAATTACCATTATCCAATTTAGTATTGATAATTTTGGCTTCTCTTGTATCATCTGATTGAGGATAAAATGGTAAATAGGATAAGAGTTTTGATTCCACCTGTTCATCAGTGAAATTTGACAGAAGGCCCTGTTTGAACCAGTCCTTGATTGAGCCAGACCATGGGTAGACGGGGCGTTGACGATCGTCGTCAAACTCCGTCTTCTTCTTTGGCTTCTGATTGGGTGACGACAACGAGGAAGAAGAAGAAGAGGAAGAAGAAGAGGCGGCAGAGGGTATACGAGTGGGAGTACTTTCTTGATGAGCACTATTTGCCCCCAGTTGCTGATGGTGTTCTGGTCGACTGGACTCAGTTACGGCTGTGGTAGACATGATGATCGCTACTCTAGAAAATGGTGTTGGTTGAGCGGTAGTGTTGGTATATAAATAGCACGAAGAATCAAGAAGGCAAAAAAAAATTCCGAAACACGCTTTATTTTTATCATTATTTTTATTCTGATTTGAAAATTAAACCCGCTTATCGGTTGGTATTGTTTTTTTTTTTTTTTTTTTTTCCTTTCTTTTTTTTGTTTTGTTTTTCCCTTGTTCTTTTATGTTTCTTTTTGTTCTCGTTTCTTTTGTTTGTTTGCCCCGTTTCTTGGTTTGGGTTCGTTCTTTCCTTTTCCTTTTCCTTTTCCTTTTTCTTTTTCATTTTCTTTTTCATTCTTTTTGAAGGGGCTGCTGCGGCGGGCAATGATCACAACATTGATACAACATTGATTACTGCTTCCAATGATTATCAGATAATTTGCAGTATGTTGTGGTCTTCGGATAGTATTCACCGTCTAAACTTCCGCGTTTCCTTTTATCTCCGTGTCGACTTACACCCATACACCCATACACCATTTTTTTTTGGCTGTGAAAATTAAGCAAACACCAAAAAAAAAAGAAAGAAAAGTGTGATGTACGGATCTACATATAAACTGCAAAAAAAAAACCCACATTGATTGTAACCTGTAAATGGTCACATGACCATAATTGTTCCGGGCACTACTTTATTTTTCCTGCCTTTTTTTTAGGTCGAGTGTCGTGTGCTGCACGATTTTCCTTTTTCTTTTCTTTTTTTCTTATTCTTTTTCTTTTGTCCTGCAGTTTTGGATTTTTTTTTTTTTTTTTTGGTGGTACGCTTCTGGCGCTCAGTGTACGCTGAGACCTGAAAATTTTTTTTTTTTTTTTTTTTTTTTTTTTTTTTTTTTTTTGATACTTTTTTATTAGAAAAAAACTCCAACTTGAAAATCTTTCTTTCTTCATTTTACCCTTCCATCATCACATCAATATAATCATACAAAATGGTATGTTTGACCTAGACTAATAGTTGGCTCGACACTCTCAAAGATACTTCATGTTTTGAATATTGGATTAATAGTTTGATCAAAAAAAAAAGAGAAAAAAAAAAAAAGACACCGCCATCAGCGATGTCACGGTATACCATTTCAACTGCACGCCATAAGCAGGAGATAATGAGTGTCAGCATGAGATCATGAGTGTCAGCATGAGATCATGAGTGTCAGCAGGAGATCATGAGTGTCAGCAGGAGACCATGAGGAACAGGAAATCATGGATTACTGAGCAGGCGATTACTGATTCATAATTTTGGGAAATTATCTGCGACAGAGCTATAATATATCGAGGATATAAATACTAACTCTTTATCTAGGACACTAAAACTCCAGTCACTTTAGCTAAAGTCATCAAAGTCTTGGGTAGAACCGGTTCCAGAGGTGGTGTCACCCAAGTCAGAGTTGAATTCTTGGAAGACGCTTCCAGAACCATTGTCAGAAACGTCAAGGGTCCAGTTAGAGAAAACGACATCTTGTGCTTGATGGAATCTGAACGTGAAGCTAGAAGATTACGTTAAGATATTTATTTCATTTTCATCCGGTTGTTTTCAATCCTGAAAACTTATATTTATCCAACCATCAATTTAATTGTTAAGATCTGAATTCCTCATCAATTTTATAAACAAAAAATCACAAAATTACATTGCAATATGATTCACTAATGTGTTGTCTTCACATTATTATCATTTGCATCTCCTCACTCCCGCCTTTCCCCCCTCCTCCCAACTTTCCCTTCTCCTATTCACTGGTTTATCATGTATAAATGAATTAATACTCCATTATTCGTACTTTTTAATAAACGGTTATGCTTAATTTTATTTCTTTGTTTCAGCCAATGTATTCAAAAAGAGTCTATCTATGAAGTTGAAGATTGTGAAAGTCATCGTGAGTTGTGTCTTTTTTTTTTTTTTTGTATCTTTTTGCTTATACTATTATTATCGGTTTCATTCCTTTTCAATTACCTTGTTGGATTTATCAAAGTTTCAAGTCATGTTACTCCGGGTCAATAAAATTGAAATTGTACTTTATACCGTCAAATCTGTTAGTTTTTTTTACATCATCTTTCTTCTTTAATACACTCTTCTTGTTAAAAAAAATTCTTACAATGATCTTGATCCTTATCCAATACTATTAGGACATCATTGATTTCTCCAGAGTCTCTTTTCACAATCTATCTATACTATCATCTCAAAAAGTGTTAGTATATATGGGTTGCACAAGAACAGGGATGTACGGGTGTAGACTTAATTTTTAGAGCGTTTTAGCACCCTATTTTTGTGTGCGCGCGTTGAGCCAGCGGGTAATTTTTTCTTCTTTTGAAAAAGAAAAAAAAAAAAAAAAAACAGGTCACAGCAGCACGTGACAGAAAACCAGCGAAGCCCCGATGAGCCCTAAACTTCAACTGGTTTGTCACTTCCTTTTTTTTTTTTTTCTTTTTTTTTTTTCTTTTTTTTTTTTTTTTTTTTTTTTTTTTTTTTTTTTTTTTTTTTCAGGTAATTACTTCTTCTTTCCTTTAAGCTGAAAAATTGTACATCAGATACTCTTTCCTGATATACACTCAACATAACAACATCAATATACAATGGCTCAACGTGTTACCTTTAGAAGAAGAAACCCATACAACACCAAATCTAATAAGATTAGAGTTGTTAAGACTCCAGGTGGTAAATTAGTGGCCCAACACTTGAAGAAACAAGCCACCAGACCAAAATGTGGTGATTGTGGTGATGCTTTAGCCGGTATTTCTACTTTAAGACCAAGACAATATGCCAGTGTTTCTAAGACTCACAAAACTGTTCAAAGAGCCTACGGTGGTTCCAGATGTGCCAATTGTGTTAAAGAACGTATTGTTAGAGCCTTTTTGATTGAAGAACAAAAAATTGTCAAGAGAGTTTTGAAGGAACAACAAGAAAAGGAAAAGAGAGCTGCTTCTAAAAAAAATTAAGTTAGTTACTCTTTCTCGATAAATATCACTTTAATGACTTTATGACCCTTCCTTCTACATTTGTCTCATTATCCATTTGTGAGATACCATCACGTTGAAGTATTTTCAACCTAATACAGTTAAAAGGTTCAGGATACTGCTTTTGCATATATGGAAAGAGACAAGTGTAATCCCCTTTCAATCCCCTGCCTCGGCTTTTTGTATCTTATTCCTATATATCTTTATATGTGTATTAAAACAATTGCATTTAGAAACCACTGTTCTTTGTAGATTTCAATTGGCAAGTAAGACAGATTTGGACCCTTTGTAAGTTTTATGTTTGGTACGCAGGCGCGACATTTTTTCTTTTTTCTTTTTTTTTTTTTTTTTTTTGGTTGTTCAATAGTGCATTCGCGACATTTGTCTTTTTTTCCTATTTCAAACAGTGATGGAAATTCAACGGGAAAAAGGAAAAAAAAAAAAAAAAAGCCAGAACATTAGAATATAATCAACGATAAGATTTAAAAGGCTTTGATACAACATCAAGCTTTGATACAACATCAATCATAATACTTATCAAAATGTCTGATTTAGATGATGATTTATTAGCACTTGCCGGAGCTGGTTCCGAAGAGGAAGAACAAGTACAACTCGGTGAACAAGAAGATGATTATGAACTGGATGTTCCATTAAAGAAGAGAACCAAACCAACCACATCATCATCACTGAAAAGAAGGAAAGTTAGTGATGAAGAAGAAGAAGAGGAAGACGAAGATGAAGATGAAGAAGAAGAATTGATTAATCCTTATCCATTAGAAGGTAAATATAAAGATGATGAAGATCGAGAAAATTTACTAGACATGGATGAAGTTGATCGAGAACAAGTACTTTTTGAAAGATCTCAGGAGATGGAAAAATATAATGAACGTAAATATTTACTTCAAAGAGTTAAACAACAACAATCAACTGGTCAATATCAAGAAAAGAAGGCTACTAGATCGAGTAATCGTAGTAAAACTGCTACTGGTCTGAAGAGTTCTAAATTAGATAAATTAAGTGAATTAAGAAAGCAAAGAGAACAAAAAACCACCAAACGTGGTAGAAGAGGTGATGATGATTTTGATGATTTTGAAGATGATGAAGATGAAGATGATGAAGAAGTTGCAGATGAAGAAGATGAAGAAGAAGATGAAGAAGAAGATGATTATGGATATGGTGATGAAGATAATAATACAGTAGTATGGGGATCAGGAGTTCAATCTAAATATAAATCCAGAAGTAATGAACGAGTTAATCTTGATGATATAAATAAATCTCGAGTTGGAAGAACCATATTACACAAGTATTGTTTTTATAAAGATTTTAATGAAACCATAATTGAAACATTTGCTAAAGTTAATTTAGGAATTGATAAAAGAAATCGTAAACCAATTTATCGAATGGTTCAAATTATTGATATTAAAAATTATCCTGATAAATCATATTCATTACCAAATTTTAAATGTGATTTATATTTACAAGTATCACAAAATAAAGAACAAATTAAAGAATTCCCCATTAATATTTTTAGTGATGCCCCAATTACTCAAGAAGAATTTGATCGATTTATTCATGAATTAGGTAAAACAGGTGAATCATTACCATATAAAGATGATGTATTAGAAAAATCTCGATTATTACATCATTTAACAAATCGAGCACTTAATGATCATGATATTAATGAAATGATTGAACGTAAACAAAAATTACAAAGTAATATTCAAGGATTTGATGCTGTTTTCCAAAAGGCTAAATTAATGGATCAATTAAAAATTGCAAGACAACAAAATAATCCAAATGAAGTTGAAAAAATTATTTCCAAATTGAAAAAATTAGATGGTTTATTAATAAATCAACTGAAGACTAATAATAAATCTCAATCATTAAATACCATGTCAAAAGTTAATGAAAGAAATCGTAAATTAAATCAAGAAAATATTAGAAAGGCTGAATTAAAATCATCTCATTTAAAAAAATTAATTGATTCAAGTGAAGCAGGTGGTGATCCATTTTCAAGATTGAAAACTCAAACTAAAGTTTTTTATCAAGATTTATTAAAACAAGAAAATGAAAAGGCAATAAATGAAGCTAAATTAAATTATGATACTTTAATTGCTGAAAAACTGAAATTAGAACTGAAAATTGCTACATCTACTTATAGAACTTTGGGACAAATGGATAAAATGATTAATGATATTGAACTTGACATCTCCATTGATGTTTAACTACATTTAATTATTATTATGATATTTTTTTTTAATTTTTTTTTTTTTTTTTTTTTTTTAATTTTTTTTGTACTAATATTAAATAATTTATTAACAGATTAAAAAGTTTATATACAAATAAGTTTAAACATTCATTTCCTGCATGAATTGTAAACGTAATTCTCTTCTTTCACGTTCTTTATCAAAATCAATTTGTAAACGTTCTTGAGTCATTCCATCATAATCACTCTCCAATTCATCTTCATAGGTTAATGTGGAGCTTGTTAAAGAACGATAGTCATCATGAATATCATAAGGACTAATGTTAGAATAGTATGAGCGAATAGAATCATCTTCAGACATAATTGAACTGGTATCATCAACATCTTGATAGGTGAAATTGGGCAGTCCACTTTTAAGATTAAAAGCGGGCTGAAGTATCAAATCATCATCAAGACCACTTATTAGTGAGTCATTATCATTGGCAATGGGAGAATCGGTAGTAGAAGAATTCGAAGAACGCGACAGTTTCAAAGAAAATGCCGTTGTTATTCTAGAAAGTACCTGTCTTGGTTTTGAAGGATTTTGCAACTTATTGTCATTGGCGCTAGACTGTCTTGTTAATGGACAACCTTTATGTTTGCGAGATAAGTAGTTAAGAAAACTTGATTGTTCAGCTGGGTGAGCACTACTCTTAACCTCACAGGGTGAATCAAACGATATGGTATTATCGGTGGTGTTTATATAGTAGTATTGCTTGAAAGTATCATCGTACTTAAATTTCCATACGGATTGGCCAACATGGCCCTGAAGTTGAGTTTGTTTAGTCATGGTTGTTGATAGATACCAAACCTTTCTTTCAACATGGTGGCAATCGCCATGGCTATATATATATATATATAAACATCTGCATCTAGCCATTTGTAAGTATTTTAAGCCCGTTGGGTTCGGACGCCAGATTCCAAATGGGGCAAGCCCGCATTTGTCATGCACGCCCGGCCGGAAGTAAAACGCAGCTGCGCAGCTGCGGAATCCGAAAATTCGCAACTATTTCTGGGTTTTTCTGTTGTTGTTGTTGTTCGGGTTCCGGCGGAGTTAACTTACAAAAGTTCCGGCCGGGCTTTTGTTTTTTCGTCCTTCCCCGTTAAGACCGTAACCTGCAAATCGGGAAATTTGAGAAGAGAAAAAAACCTGCAAAAACCTGTTTGGGATGACAAATAAAGTCGAATTACTCAGCCGTACATAATCAGCCTAAAAAGGACATTGAAAAGAAAAAAGAAATCTAGCACTGTTGCTTCTGCTTATAATTCCTATGTACGGCTTATTCAATGATTGTTCACACTGTCAGCACCGTGGGATTCTTGATTAGGGAATTTTTGATTTTAATGACAAAAGATCCGTGCACCACCACATACACACAACAAAACCCTTTTCTTTTTGTTTGCTCAACAAAAAAATGATGGCGCCACCAAAACACCCTCGCCAAAAGAAAACACCCGTGCACCCATACTGAAACAAATACAAAATAAACCCAGGGCGGCAGCGGATCAAAATTGTGGGACGCCAACACTTCAAAAGCGTCTTTCTACTTCTTCTTGACTTGGTTACTCTTGTGTTCAGCACTACAATCAAAAAATGGCCTCTCAAGAATTCCAAGACAAAGTATGTATCCGTCCCACTGCTTGCTCAATTGGCTCAATTGATTCAATTGTCTCAATTGACGAATACTAACACTAGCAGGCTAACACCGTTCAAAACTTATCCAAACGTCCATCCGACGATGAATTGTTGAAATTGTACGGTTTGTACAAACAAACTACTGTCGGTGATAACGATACCGCCAAACCAGGTGTATTTGACTTGAAGGGTAAATACAAATGGCAAGCTTGGGAAGATTTAAAGGGTACTTCCCAATCTGATGCTGAAGCTAAATATATTGCTTTGGCTGATGAATTGATTGCTAAATACAATTAATCAATTCATACCAGACAAAAATTGTTACAGATAAAATTATATACATGAATATACGAAAAATTTTTGTTAGTTTGTATGTAATTTCTTTCTATGTACAGTTTTTTACGTTGGTTTTATTTTAGACTGACTAGATAAAACTCTCATCATTCTGATTCCATTATCAATCATCATTACCAATGGAATCAATAAATATGGTAGATATATCATCACTAACTTACCGGCCTGAAACTTATCTAATCCATAATTTTCAAATTCAACTACAACAAACACCAAACAAACTAAGGTGGTGAAAAATGCATTGAATCCATAAATCATCATCACGGGCCAAATTCGACAATCTTGTTTACGTAAATACCAACTACCAATTATAAAAATAGGTAATTGTATCACTAATTCAAATAATCCAAATACTTTAAACCATAATGGTGATGCCAATAATAAGAAATCATTATTGGTTTCAATATGATGATTTACAATCAAGTTTTGAATCCATAATTGATACGAGGGCGGAATAACAATGGTCGAATCAATAAGTATGGTGATGGGAATATGTATGAGAAAATACCAGTAATAAAACTTATCCAACTTGGTTGTAATTGAACTCATCCTTATGCTTTATTGGTGGTTAAAGGTGAAAGTTTTCTGTAGTCGTTATTTTCTTTTCTATTTTTTTTTTTTTTTTTTTTTTTTTTTTTTTGTCTCTTTCTCTCCCTTCAATATTTTTCACAATAAATGCAATCAATATTTCTAACTTAATTAACAACCGGTAATGATAAAATTCAGGATACCTTCCTCAAGTTTACGTCGTTACTCAACCAAAAAATTCTCCTCTGACTTTCTTCGTCAAATTCTTGCTGAAAAACCACCCATCATGTATAATACAATACCTAGAACACCCCAATTTTATGAAGATTATTATAATAAAAAACAAAAACTTCTACAAAATCCTCAAACGGCTCAAAATGCCGCTCCAATAAATACTTGGAAACCATTGGTTTGGATCGATTGTGAAATGACGGGTCTTGATATAAAAAATGATAATATCATTGAAATTTGTTGTATTATAACTGATGGTAATTTAAATATCGTTGATTCAGTTGGATTTGAAAGTACCATTTATGTTCCTAAAGAAAAATTGGATTCTATGAATACTTGGTGTGTTGAACATCATGGTAAACTGGGTCTTACATCAAAAGTTTTGGCTAATTCTCATCGAACTTTGGAAGTGGTTCAACAAGAATTACTTCATTATATACATTATTACGTCGCTAAACCTCGTCAAGGAATGTTGGCAGGTAATTCAGTACATATGGATAAATTTTTTATGATGAAAGAATTTCCTCAAGTTATTGATTTCTTACATTATCGTGTGGTGGATGTTTCTTCATTTATTGAAGTGGGTTGGAGACATAATCCAGATTTAATGAAAAAAAGTCCAAGAAAAAAAGAATGTCATACTGCAAGAGCTGATATTGAAGAAAGTATTCAACAATTAAAATGGTTTCGTCAACATTACTTAAAAGATAGTAATGAAACTAGCAATGTTGAGAATAAAAGTAATCAAAATTATTCATAGTCTCCAAAAAACACTTAAATTTTTTTTACAAATTAAAATAATCATCTCATGCCAATCAATTAACCTACATAATCAAAATGATGGTAATATCAGACCCAAGCCACAAGAAATGGCACTTGACGGTCTTGTCAAACAATACCAAGATTTTTTAACATATTCTAAAGTATTCGGAGTCTTCACGGGAATAAATCTCAATAAATAGAATTAAAATTAGATTGTATATACATATCTGAAAACCAGATAAATCTAAATAAACACAAGGATTAAAGAGTAAAAAAAAAAGAAAGGAAAAAAAAAAAAAAAAAAAATGACTGAATGAAGCAACGATCAATCTTCAAAATTGCATCTCGGCTTTATCAAACTCAACTGCTTCGTCATTCTTACTATTGGAACTGCTCCCAGCTGACATGTCAACGCTAGTATGTACACCTTGTTTGATGTCACTTTGACCTCCAGGTTGTGATAACGAACCCGAATCATCACGTGTGAGCCTGGTTTCAACCTGTTGGTATTTATTCAAGCACAGCTTTAGTTGATTCAAGTCAATTGGTTTTTCTAAAACATCATCAAATTCACCCAGTTGAATCGCGTCTTTGGCAAATCCTGTGATTGCAATCAATGGTGTCTCACAATTAATACTATTAGTATATTTAATTAACTTTACTGCATCAATTGAATCAACTTTAGATATCTTCAAAGCAGTAAATATCAAATCAAATTTAACCTTACTAGTAGCTCTTCTAATCAATTCATCTCCATCAGATACAGCAACCACAATACAACCCAATTTTTCTAGTAATCTCTTAATGGTATGACGTACAATAGGAATAGGTTCACAGTACAATACATCCATCTCATTAGGAAATACACTGTTAGAATGCGAATTAGTTCCTGATACGGGTGTACCACTTGATGACACAGAAGATCCTGGCGTGTGATTCATTGCTACGCTAGTCGAGGCGGGTAAGTTGATGATTGATCCCGTAACGGGGTTGTTTGATCTTCTAGAACTTTCCCTTCTCTTACGTACCCTTAACAATGCTGAGGACTTTGAATCTTCTGTGTCCGAACTGGACGGCGAATTTGAATCGTTAACTGATTTATTGAAAACCTGCTTCGATAATGAGTGGAATGACGTCCGATGAGTGACTTTTGGTGTTGGGGGTTGATTGTTGATGACAGTACTTATAAAGGATTCATTTACTGGTGATGACTTGCTGAGTTCAAAAGGATATTCATCGCCACTTGAGTAGGTGCTCACAGCAGATCCAATCCTCTCATGACCAAAGAAAGAGGAGGGTGAATTCAGCAGTTGTTGATGAAGTGACAAACTCATTGGTGCTGGACCAGAACTGCCGGAATTTCCGGAATGGCTGAAACTATCTCGATCATTTTCACCCTTCACTGGAGATGTAGACCGAACTATATTGGCAACTGGAGACACTGGTCTTTTGAAGGGGCTACCAGGATTAGTTCCAGTTGACCCATTAAAAGAGTAACCCCTTGTTCTTGATAATGTCGTTGATTCCGAAGACGATGAAGAATAGCTATTTCTATGTTCTAGATGCTCATTTTTCAACCTATTTATAACATCTTTGTTAGCCTTTTCCAACACATTCAAATTTCGGAAATGGAATGAACCAAATTCACCAGGATCTGCCAACTTACTTCCTCTTCTTTCACGTTTCGTTCCACCTGGTGTTCCAGCTGGTGTCCCACCAGGAGTTCCACCAGGGGTTTCACTAGGTGTACTTAGACTGTCTGAATTATAGCCCACTGAAGTGAGGAATCCAGTTTGACTAGCGGGGTGTGACAAAGATGAATTTTGAATCGAAGGAGAGCCAGAATCGGTGGACCTAACCAAATTGCCTCCTGTACCACCGTCTTTGTTTTCTTCGTCAGAATCATCCTTAGGAAAATGTGAAATATCCGCCCCTCTAGGGTCAAAGTAATCGGTTGACTCAGGGTCGTCCAAGCTAGGAATAAAAGATGGTTCTTCATCGTACAAGTTATCCCAATCAATCTCTTTGAAGTACGGATGTTGCATAATCTCATCAGAGCCGTTATTACCCAAACGCTTCTGAGGATCCAAAGTAAGAAGCCCTTTAATTAGATCTTTGGCGCTGGGAGGACAGATCTCCTGTTCTTCCTCTGGAGATAAAGGTGGCCAGTCAATTTGACCTGCTAATATATTCTTGAAAACTTTATCGGGAGTGTCAGAGTGGAAAGGAGGATAACCAAACAAAAACTCAAATAAAATACAACCCACAGACCACCAATCAGAAAACTCACCTTGACTAGTCCCTTCGATTGTTTCGGGGGATAAGTAATCTGGGGTTCCAACGAATTTCTTTACGTCGGCATTATTTTCGTCATGAGTTGGGTCAAACAATGCAAAGGAAGTAATGCTATGAGGGTGTTGTGATGGACTGACTTGAAAGTCATCATCAACTATAGCAAACGACGTTTCTGATGACGTTCTAGGTAACAGTGGTTTCAACATGGGTGAATCCAAACTGTTAGACCCGGATCCTGTTCTCCCCGCCGAACCGCTACCACTATGCTTTAAGAAAGAATTTGACCTGTTTGAAGCCTGCGCCAACCCAGGTAGTTGAGTGCCACTCCCAGTTGCACGGGTCGATGATGAGTTGCTTTGTGGGGGTGGGGTAGGTACCTTTTGTTGCCCCAAACCCAGATGCATAGGATAACTGAAAATGTCACTAAAACCAGTAGGGGGAGACGTCAACATTCCAGAACCTGATATTGACCCTTGATGAGAATTATGACCAGAGCCAGGATTTGAAAATGACAGCTGATGATTTAAAGAATGAGCTAGAGGTTGTTGCATGTGCGAAGAGGCCAATTTTGAATACTCAAGAGTAGGAGATAATGAAAAGGGAGTAACGGAATTATTTCTTTTGTGATTATGACTCTGGCCTGAATACAGCTCTGGAAGGGAAAAATCACCTCCACCACTATGACTATTTCCTGCCCCTGACACATTAGCTAGAGGGCTCTGATTATTGAGGCCTTGATTCAAGTTTCTTCTGAATATCTCTATGCCTTGCTCTGACGTAGAACTCTTGCGATGCTGTCTATTTTGTCGACCCAAGACCCCAATTCTGGATAGACCAAAATCAGTCAACTTCAAATGGCCTTTACTATCGATCAATAGGTTGTCTGGTTTTAAGTCACGGTGTATAATTCCTCTTTTGTGAAGGTCAGTGATTCCAACTACTACTTCGGCAATATATCGTTTTGCCCATTCGTTACCCAAGGTTCCCAAGATTTTTAGTAAGGTCGAACAATCACCTCCATTCAAGTATTCCATCACCAAGTAAAGGTAATCTCTAGTTTGGAAACTGGAGTATAATTGAGCAACGTAAGGAGAGTCACTTTGTTTCATCATAACAGCACGTTCTGACTTTACATTCAAGATCTGATTTTTAGCAATCATGTCTCTCTTCTTCAAACATTTGATGGCAACGTAATCACCTGTGAGCTTTCTTTTAGCCAAAAATACAGACCCAAAAGCACCTTTACTGATAGCTTTCAATACTTCATAGTCTTTTATGCTACCCGTGGAAGGTTTGGACGTTGGAGTCAGGGACACAAGTAAGGGGGATAAAGGTGGCTTACTACCAGCTGCTTTGAGGGTAGGATTAGTACTGATGGATAAATGATTGGAATGGCTGTTACCAGAATTAACACTTCCTCCTGAATTAGTTCTCCTTTCCAGGAAGGTGTGATGAATTGTAGGTGGCACAGGTATGGGTCCCGTCGCCAACAGATCACCTGGAATATCAAGATGTTGAAGAGAGGGAGATGCCATGGGCGATGATGCATCAAATCTTGAATTTGTGTTTCTTTGGAAGGAGGAAAGGTTTTGCTTCTCGACGTAAGGAGCAGGTGATAAATGCCTTCTTGGAGAAGAAAATGAAGAGCTATTGGACAATACCTCGGATGATTTCTTAGATAATTCCAAATCATGGAAGGAATCAATAAGATTAACGTCACGAGAACTGTGCCTTGTATTATGACCAGATAGAGAGGATGCCTTTGAAGATATTGATATGTTAGATCCGGAACGAGGGATATCAACAGGAGTGGTTCTACCACGAAGTAAAATATCCTTTGGGGTTATCGACTGAAGTGGTCGAGATTCGGGATCTTTGAGATAGGGCTCCTGGAACAACCTCGATGATGGACTACGCGTTCTTGATGGTTGAGGTGAGTGGATTACACCTGTATTGACATTTGACGTCGTTCTCGATAAGTTTATTGGATCTGACAAAGTTTGATCATTTGTATGGCTATCACCAGTTCCGGCATCGCTATCTGGTAGGCTCACAGCGCTACCTAAGACTGCATTCTCACCAATAGTGACATCATCATAACTAGAGTCATTGCGCTGAGGAAGTCTGTTACCATCATTGAAATAAAAGCTTGATTTTTTCAGCATGTTTGAAGAGGTACGACTATTATGGCGTTGTTGTTGTTCTTGTTGCTCTTGTTGTTCTTTAATTTTGAAAACAGTGGTCTTTACCGTTTTCAAGACCAATTCATCAACCTCAGCCTTGATTTTATCACTGTATTGTAAGATTGAAATGAGACGAGACAAAGTATCAATTTTATCATTAACGAGTCCCTGAGTGTCCTCCACAATAGAACGGATTGCCAAATCTGAGATTTCAAAAACTCGCCACTGTACAACTGAAGTAATTGCTTTCTCAGTATTGGGAGAAAATTGTAATATACCGGTGTCTTCAGACCTCTCAGCCGGGTTTATTTGTAAAGCCTCATCACAAAGTTCAACTAGTCTTTGAAGTATACCAAAGGGGAATTTTTTGGACTGTAATATGGATGGAACGGATGATCCACTCTTGGTAATTACATGACTGGTTAAACGTGGGGATGAACTCGACGAAAGTGTGGGACCACTCAGCTCATGTAGCCCCATGGAGGGTAATGGTATACCCTTGTAATCATAAATTAGACCCGAGGAAGACGCAGATGAGTTTGACACCGACAGTATGGATGTACTAGATGAGTTAGGACTCGTATAACCACCCGAAGAACTATTTCCACCGGAGCCATAGGCACTAGCAAGGCTATTTACCCCGAGACCCAATACTGAGTTGTTGTTGCCAGCAACAATTGGTGATGAAGTTAACGATGCTGATGGTGAGTTTGAATCATGCTGTTGATACCATAGACTCTCTGATATCTTTAATATAAGCTGACGTTGATCAGCAATACCATCATGGAAATTTTGCAACTCCTCATTGATACGATGTTCCACAATGCAAAGATCGCTATGTTTTTCGATAAACCAAGCGGGGATATAAGTTTCACAAATCCGACATAAGATGGTCTTGGGTTGTGGCACACAATCTTCATCGGTAATCCCCATTTCCTGTAAGTTAATCAAGTAACCTTCAAAGATCTCGGACCCGAATCCGAGTAAGTTAATCAAATTCTCGGGTATTGATAAATCCAACTCAATATAAGTAAACGGTCTTATGGTCCAGATAGAGTGAGTGGGCAACTTTGTTGAAGGATCATGAAGAAGAATACCTTGGGCTTCCAATTCTATAACTTCACCATTATTGGATACCTTAGAGCTAAGAGAGCTAGACTGATCTGGGCTTGAATTAATGGGGCTGAATTGGGTAATAGAAAAGTTAGGATTGGAAGGAGATCTATTAGGAGTATTGTTGTGATTATCAATATTCTCGTGTTCTTGTTGACTGTCATTGTCTTCAATACGCTTAGCTGCCGTGGTAACTTCATGATGATCGGTATCAGCCAATTCATACTGGGTTGCGGATTTCAAATGATTAATATCTTCACTAGATGTTATACTCATTTTATCTTGATGGCTATCTTGGTTATGGACATCCTCATCATAAGCAAACGTATAACCTTCATTAAGGGAATTGCTGGGGGTTAATTTACCACTTGAATGAGTATCAATAGTGTACTGTCGACGATCATTGGTGGGAGTTACAAACTTAACTTTATAAGAAACATCATCTCTTACCATTTGTTCCAAAGCATTATTAAATACCTGACAATCATCTTCAGTATTCCCTATGAGAAAGTTAGATATGGGATTCCCAACCAATTTTTTAATATTTGTCCCTACAATCAGTTCCCAATTACGACTCAAGTAACGAATTGAACCATCAAGATTCAATTCCATTACCACGGTAGGATTATTGGAAGATGCTAATCTCAAATCTATTTGTTCTTGAATAATTTCAATGAAATTGGGTACATCCATATTAGGCTTGGTAGCACCTCTAATATTAGGGTTGGTTGTGTTTTGGAGGTCTTGATGTTGATTTTTCTCATCATTATCTTCCTGTCGTTGCTCAGCCTTATCTAGTAGTGATTCACCGGGGGCGGTATGAAATTCATGCTCAATGTTACGGGCTAGGTGGAAAATATCATCTACGGGGTTGCATTTAGTTGATTGATGAAGGGGTGGTTGTTGTTGATCTACATTTGGGATGAGGAGATTAGTATCAGTCGACTCAGTTGGTTTAAATGACGAGGTTTTGGGTATTTCGAATGGTGACACTGATCTTTCATAGCGGTGTGGTTGTGACAAATTAAATTCGGGCCGATGAAATAGGCCACCATCACCATCATCATTGCTATTTCCGCTTGTATTTACACCAGGGCCAGTATCGGAGGGTTTAAGTTGAGATGAGTTATGTGTGAGGACCATGGGTGATTGGAGTGACTCCTTCTTATCATCATCATCTGCTTGTTGTTGGGTTGATGAGTCTGTATTTGATGATTGTGAGGCAAAAGAAGTCATATCAGTAACAATTGCTGGCGGCACTGGTCTTCTAAGCGCCGAGCCATCATCTGTTCGTGGCAATTGTTGTTGTTGAGGCGACTGTATTGGTAATGATGAAGGTGGAGGCGGTAGAATCGACAAGGTATCTGAAGACAGTAATGATTTTGAGGATTTTAATGGAGACGACGATACTGATGACGAAGAACTGCTTTGACCCGTAGAAATTGTTGGATTTGTATGAGGATTCAAATTGGAAGATCGACTAGGTAGGGAATTTTTATGCTGATGAGAGTATGTTTGAGTTTGTGGGGCCAGTGATGAATTAGATCGGGAAGGTGATGATGGAGGCAGCCGACTGGATCCCTGTTGTTGCAGATGAGAGTTTGTTGGCGTTGAGCCTGAAGATTCGTCACTCATCATGAATTGAATGCTTACAAACCCCAAACACGTAAAAAGAATACAAAGAAATTAAGGGTTCTTTTTTTTTTTTTCTATTTTGTTTTCTTTTGGTTGTTGTGGGCAAGCTGAGTCTTATAAGTACCGGGGGTATACTGCAAAGAAAGAAACCAGGAAGTTGTTGACGAAATACTTCGCTATTCAATTGGATCTATGCTTATGGTGACAGTCTAGTATTGAAAGCAAAAAACATCAAGTAAGCTCAAACGAGGGGAGTAATTTTGTAGATTAGCGCTTAAACGGGAGGCAGAAAAATTCAAAGAGAGAGAAAAAAAAAAAAAAATATCTATAATCAAAAAGAAAAAAGAAAAAGATACAATAATAATAAAAGAAAACATACAATACAAAAAAAAAAAGACGCTCAAAATCACTAAATAATAAAAACGAGAAAAAGAAAGAAATTAGTCAAACACAAGGCACAATTATGGTGACAACAGTAGAATTAGTTATTGAATTGAATGTATACTCAAGCACTGGCATGTGAAAACCTTTGGGAAATATTAGCTGCGTTTGAAAAGGAAATGATGAGATGAATGAAGGGGGCCAACTACAATTGACTTAGTTACCCACTAACAACCGAGAAACTATTAAAATTTGTCTCTGATCTGTTATTTTGTGCTTGATTATCGTCATGGGAACCATTCAACAAGGCTACAATAGACAGAAGCAAGCAAATTAAATTCAACAACAGGACAAAAAAATAACGATTTCAAAATAAAATGAAAAGGATACAAAAGCAGATTTCACTGTTGCTATGTTTTTCTGTACCTTAAAACCGTATTCCCCGATCTGACGAAATTTGTTGTTGTTGTTATTGTTATTCTTTGTTTCTTTTTCTTTATACCGAACAAAATGAGTCGATAATTCGATGAATTAATTGCTTCTTTTTATTGAAAGCTTCCAAATTCGTCACTTAGAGACCCTGTAGACTTGTTGTTGATGTAAAATTGCTTTCAGGTGGTGCACATCCGTACATCTCTCGTTCTTGTATTTCTTTGCAGCTTTGACATCTGTCAGCTCTACCATTATATATCTATTTCCACCAACTTGACATTTATCTAGTATTACAGTAGAACCTGGTCTTATTTTATTTCAATATCAACTTTGTAATGTCTTTTAATGAATTGACAAACACCTGGTCAAGACTGTTCAATCACAAGCATTCGTAAAAACCATGATTTCACGTTGTTGCAAACAAGTATTTTTGCCTCCATTTTTAAGCGACTCAATAATGTGATAGAATTAAAAGTACAGTATTTTTATATTTATGTATAAGCTAGTTTAAGTATTTGTTTAAAATCAGAGTATCATCATTTGTTGGAAATGAGTACTTGTTGAAATAGAGAAAAAAAAAAAAACCAATATCAAAAAGATTTCAAGTGTTTTTGGAAATATTTATCGTGTTGAAGAAGTGAAAAGGCGTTAAGAGAGAGAAAGAAAGAAAAAGCAATTATTAAAGAGTTTTGAAATGTCCTATGGTACATCATTATATCATGAGTGTGTAAAAGAGTTGGATCTAATACACTCGTAAAGCGTCAGGTGAGAGGGGGTAAAGTCGTTGAAAAGAGTTATTTTGTGAGGTTAATCGATTGAAAGTTGGATTTCAATCGAGATATATGAGTGTTCTTTTGTAAGAGGAAAGAGAGAGAAAATATCAACTATATGGTATATTGGAAATCATTCTTATAATCTAATCTTGATTTTTCTTTAATACTTTGTAATAAATCAAAATCTTTATTTTCATTTTTTTGTAAAATAAGATTTTTAAGACATTTATTTTCCATTTCCAAAGTTTTCAATTTTTTTTCTAATCCACCAATACGATCTTGTAATTCACGAGTACGTTGTTCCATTTGTTGTTCCTTTAATTTCTTCTTGATTCTAAAACGAGCACTGGCAGCAGTATTTCTCTTTCTTTTATCAACATCGGTGGAACCAGGAGTATTTTCAACCATGGGTGATGAAACAGAACTATATGAAGCAGCAGGAGAAGCAACAATCTGTTCTTGTTTGATTGGTTCATCTTGTTGTGGACCTTCAGGAATATTCAAAAATTGAATCATATCATCTTCAAATGATTCGGGCTTGACAACAGATTGTTCAGTCAACTGTGGTTGATTATGTTGACGTTGATATCTAGTCTTTTGTTGTTGAAGATGTTGTTGTTGTTGTTTGGATGGAGCAATTGCATCTTGAGAAAACACATCCAAGTCAAGAAACTCAACACCACTGAATAATGACAAATCATTATTGGCAGCATCGGTGATGGTGGGACTCACATCTTGATCAAAATCAAGATTTAAGTTGTTCAAATAATCCGTTGGTTGATAGTTCATGATGGTACTGAATAACTAGTAATAAAGACTTTAAAACTTGAATGATTTAAGTTGGTTTATATCTTAAATTTCATTTGAGAAAAAAAAAAAAAAAAAAGAAAAAAAAAAAAAAAAAAAAAAAGTCCTGAAAAGAAAAACATAAAAATTTTTTTTTTTCTTTTTCTTCGCACAAAAGAAAGAAGAGTCATATTACTAATTTGCTTGCTTATGTAATCGCCGCTAACATTTCAAACCCCATCCCTTACTTACTCTTCTTCCATTATCACTCTTAAGCCATTACAAATTACTACATACTACTCACTGTAAGTAGTTACTTTCAAGATTGTAATTATATACTTTCAAGACTGTAAGTACAGCTTGTTGGTACTTAACTTTGGAAAAAAGGGGCGGGCTCGGTCCTCCCCGAAATCATATCACGAGCTTAAAGTTTGGATCCCCCGCCTCCTTAACCGGCGGATTGCGTTAATTTCCGTTTTTCGTTCCGTTCTTTTTTTTTTTTTTTTCTTTTTTTTTTCTAGTCTTTCGGGAACTTCAATAAACACGTTGACAACACTACTCCAAATACTTATTGATGATACTGAATGTCTTTGTAAGCAAACAAAGAAAGTAGACTCAATGAAGGAACTCTTCTCCCAAAACGTATAAGAGATCCTCCCCCGTAGACAAAGGAAAAATTATCCCCTTTAGGTTAAGGTTTTTCATATTGAACAATTACAAACTTGCAACCTTCTTACCTAACAAAACAACTGCTTATTTTTTTAAAAAATATCATTCTAAATATATACTGTAGAGTGGGCTCCCCTCAGAGGAAGACGAGCACAAAAAAACAAAAAAAAAAGTCAGAAAACATTTATAAACAAAAATAAAACCCTTAGTCAAACCATAAAATTTAAGATTGCAAAAAACCAAACCGTAAAGAAACCTTAATCCTTGAGACCCCCAGTTAGAAGAAAAGTAAAAGGAAAAACAAAAAAGAAAAAAGAAAAAAAGTAAATGTGTAAGACAACTCTAATAATTGATGGAATCCACCAATGATTGCAACATGAATGATTCACCACCATTCCCATTTTGATCATCATCGACACAGCCACCACTCACCTCAGTTTTTTCAGACCCAACATGACCAGTATCTGAATTGGTTGTAGTTGAGGTATTAACAATATCCTGATCCAGTGGTAATTTACGGGGTATTTGATGCATAATTGAAACTTGATCAAAACTCGAAGCACCATCAATTGATAATGAACCTTGATAAGGTGGTTGAGATTGAAATGGAGGTTGGAAAACCCCCGCATTTGGCATGACTAATGATGGATTAAAACCCGTAGGAGTAAACTGTAAAGATTGACTGTTTGATTTAAAGGGATTATTCAACTGTACTTGTTGTGATGGTTGAACATTTGAAAATTGTTGTAAATGTGATGATTGTGTTGATGGTGGTGGTGGTGGTGGTTGAGAAAACAAGTATGATTGTGATAATCGATTACCATTTGAAATTGGAGGTGGTGAAACTTGATTTAATGATCCCACCAGATTATGTCTTGAACCTTGTGATTGTTGAATTGAATTATGATTTGGAATATATGGTATACCATCAACTGCACACATCCAAATTCTTGTTTTATAAATACGAAATAATTCACGAACCAAATCTCTGAAATCAATACGACGATTAGTAGAATAATAAAAGATCAATTTTTTACGATCAAATTGATATTCAGCATCAATCAACTTCATTTGCATTAAATCACCAACATTGGTACCATTATTATTGTTATTGTTATTTCCTAACAAGTTGGCAGTATTGGCAATTTTGGCAAGACATAAACGACATGCCTTTTCTTCATCCTGTTTTTTATTCAAAATTTGTACAACTTCATGTTGTTGAGCCAATCCCAAAATTGATTTAGGGAAATGTAATGCAGGAGGAGCATTATTATTGGCATGATGATGAATTTTGGTATTATTACCATTTATATTATTATGAGGAGTAGCTTTTGTAGCTGATAAATCATTCATACCACCACCACTAAATTCATGTAATGCAGCTTGTTGTTCTTGAAATTGTAATAATTTCATTAAGCGAGCTTCATCAATTGAAATATTAATACGGAAAATCTTACCCAAATCACGACCACGATCAGCCTCCACAATTACTAAATCACCAATTTTTAATTTAGATAATTCGGGGTTGTTTGTGGGTAAATAAAATACATCAATACGACCCGCTTTAAATCCAACGATAACCAATTGATAATTCCGTAACAGATTTTCTACTGGGAATCGAGGTAATTGAAATGCATCTCCCAAAAATTTTTCTTCATCAAAAAATCGCAGTTGTAAGAAATCAGCAGTTACTTTAACACGTTCATGAGGGTCAGTACCAAAATAACTTTCAATTGATTCCAAGGTGGTTGTATTATTGGTGATTTGTCCGTTTACCAATTTATTACTTGGTGGTAAAAATGATGGTTGAGGTGGATGTTGAGAAGGAGTTTGACGATAATTATAGACATCACCAAAAGAGTTTCTTCTTAAATCCACTTCAAACTGGGTAGCGTTGGGCATATCAAATGGATTTAATTCACTAAACTGGGGTGATACTTTGGGGCTATAATTTGCAACTCCTGCCAATGATTTTCGATTTGTAATAACATGGGGGAGGGGGAAATTGGGAGCAGTAAAAGGAGGATTACTTTTCTGATGATGTTGGGGAAAAAAATGTGGTAACTCATTGGGTGATTCAGTAGACCATATAGACTCGGAATGAGAGCGAGAATTTGGGTTAGAGGATGGGTTAGAAATCAGTCCTGAACGAGACTGGGATGAATTATTGGAGGCACCCCAAATGTTGATCGAGTCTAACGTCAGAGGTCTTCTAAATGGAGGTGGTATTTGCTGCTGCTGTTGCTGCTGTTGTTGTTGTTGTTGTTGCTGGGATGATGGCTGCTGCTGTTGGGATGGTGGTAATTGTGAGGGATATTGTGGATATGGTGGTACCCCACCATTGGCAGTATAGCTTGCCAGAGGAGCCGGATACTGAGATGGAGACATTAACGATACTGGCATATTAACCTGTTGATTATGATGGTTGAAAGCAGTATTGATATTCAGATTACTTGTAGGAGAAGGAGAATTATTTGGCATTGAGTTATGCGTTGCAAAGGCATTCATAGTTGGCAGCAATGATTATAATTTGAAAAATCCAAAAGGGAAGGAGGCAAAAAAGAAAAATAATTAGGAGGAGGCACAGATATTAATCTTTTGTGCTCGCAAAAAAAAAAAAAAAATAACAAACACAAACACAAACAGAAAAGAAAAAAAAAAAGTGGTCCGAGATTCTAGATATATTTGATAAAGTCGGACTTGGAAAAGTCAAGAGCAATGGCAATGGCAATGGCAATGGAAATGGTAGTAATGGCAAGGAGAGGTGATCGCAATGAGCAGAATAAATCTGAATCAATCGTGTGTATGAGATAAGTCTAACGCTCGTCTAGTAATATGTAGATAAAGATAAAACTGGAAATGGAAAAGCTGAAAATAATGGGACTTTCAATAAATCAAGTGTGGGAACGACAGGTGTATGAACAAAAAAACAAGTGGTGGTGTTACAAGTAGCGAGATATCCGATTTATATATGTCAAAGACTCTAAACCTGACTGTTGAATACTTATTGATTAACTAATGGCAACTCTAGTGGATGTTTTATACTTTCTGAGTTTATCAAACTTTTTACAAACTAGCCGCCGCCCAGATGATCATTTTAGATGATCACTAACAAAAGTGAAAATAAAATCGTCCCCTCCATACAAAAGTAAAAATAAATTGAATAAAAAAAAAAAGAGGGGGAAACATCCAAGACAAGAAAGGAAAAAAGAAAGAAAAAAAAAAAAAAAAAAAAAAAAAAAGAAAAGAAAAGAAAAAAGGATCACCCATAAATCATTTAATTTTATGTCTCTCCATCTTTTTTTGGTTTAACGTTTTACATTAACCAACATTATTCTGCCTGACCACACCATCCCCACAAATTTATATCTTGTCAGTATTATGGTTTAACAAGAAATAAAAGAGGGCAGATCATAAAAATAATTATCAAAAATAAATAAATTATAATAAAGAAAAAAAAAAAAAATAAAAAAAATAAAGGGTTCAGTTGTAAAAACAGACGGCGTGCGCTTACCAATACACAGAACAATCGCTTATGTAATAACGCACTCAATTATAATCACAATTCTAGCAACACACATCTTCGAGAATACACAATTGGGTTATTTATTATACAAAGGTAACCTCAATAAGCAGTTTAATGTTCGAAATAGTTCATGTACAATTGCTTTCCCCTTATGCTCTTATAGTTTCCTGTTTTTTCTTTTTTTTTTTTTTTTTTTGCGTCTTTCGTCTTTCCTGGTTTCTTTTTATTGTTGTTTTTTTTTTTTGCCCCTCTTATGCCTCCCCCGCAATTTAAAACACCTATGTAAGCCAGAAAAGTGGGCCAGGTGTGGGTGTACGGAACTAAGTAATGAATCAGTAAAAATATAATACTAAATAATAAAAAAATCGTAGTAATAATAGTAATATTGGCATCGTAATACCAAACCAAGAATTAAAGAACAAATAATAGAAAGGTAGTTGAAAAGAAAGAAATGGATGAAAAAAAAAAAAATGAAAATAAAAATAAAAAAAAAAATAAAAATAAAAATAAAAATAAAAATAGAAAGAGATAAAACAGAGATTAGTACACAGAATAACGATAGAGAAACCAAACAACAGCAAAAAAAGAAAAAAAGTTAGTATAAAATTATACTATCTTTATTGATATGGTTGCTGATTAGGAATATTACCATTCTGTAAATTAGAAAAATATTGTTGATATAAATTAGGATCACTATAAGCCTGTGCTGGAATACCACCCGGTCCACCAGGGGCACCAGGATATGGTATACCATGAGGTGGTAAATGAGCTCCTGGTGGTAATTGACCTTGTTGTTGTTGAGCAGCGGCAGCAGCGGCAGCAGCTTGTTGCTGTTGTTGTTGTTGTTGTTGTGCATGTACTTGTTGTGCATGTACATGAGCAGCTTGTTGAGCTTGTTGTTGTTGTTGTTGAGCAACCGCAGTACCGGCAGTGGTGGAGGCAGCACCGGTACTAGGAGCAGAAGATCCAGTAGGTACTGGCAGTTGATCAGGCAGTTCTTGTGAATTACCATCTGATTGATCTCCTTGATCATCTCCCAATCCTTCTTCTGGTGCATTAAGACATGCTTGAATTAAATTTTTCCCTTCCGATTTAGTAACCAATGGTTGTAATTTAGGTGTAGTAAAAGTATAAACAAGACCAGTTTCACTAACAACAAGTAATAAAACTTGAGTACCAGTTAAAACTGATAATTCATAAGCTTTTTTCATAATCCCTGCTTTACGTTTGGAAAATGTAATATGTCTTCTTGATTTATCCTGAATAAATTTAATTTCAATTTTACGACGTTCCTTTTGTTGTCTACCACCTGATCCACGTTCATCATCATCATCATCATCAACTCCTCCCGGTGGTCCTGATGAAGTAGTACTAGTACTAAATTGAGTAGTACCCGGGTTTTGTAAATCGTCTTGATTTTCTAATTTGGATTCAGTGGCGTCTGTCATCTATTTAAATTTAAATCGTTAGTAATGTTTGCTCTTAATCTACTGTGTGTTATGACCAATCTACTTGTGACCAGTTCATTGACCCCTTGATTGATAGATTGATTCTTCATCGTGTTGGTCAACAATGTGTTTTTGGTTTTCTGTTTTCGTTTTTTGTTTTTTGTTTTTTGTTTTTTGTTTTTTGTTTTTTTCTTCCGCCATCATCAATCCTTTCATCACCAATCACCAATCATCCCATCCATCAATCATCATTATCATCACTCTTCCATTCTTCTTTGGTCCACCCTCCAACCCAATACACAACCACCCCCTGATATGGAGGTGTGCAACCCTGTTTCACCCATAATAGGAAATCCCCAATTAGGTAACCCAACCTCACTTTTTTTTTTTTTTTTTGGTTGTTATTTTTTTTTTTTTCCGGTGGGTTTTGACCCTCTCTTATTTTTGTTTTTGTTTTCTCGAGGGTGTTGTTTGTTTTCCTCTAGTCAACAACAGTGGTCTCTAACACAATCATTGGAGTAGTTGAAACATACCGTGCTATCCTATTATCTTGTTCTTGTTGTAAGATATAATTATACGTCTGAAACAAAAAAAATTTACAAGAGAGAAAGAGAAAAAAAAAAAAAAAAAAAAATAGAAAAAAAAAAGTACTAATCGAGAAGGGTGAACAAAAAGGAGAAAAACAAAAACAAATGAAAAGTTGAGAATAAAAAAAAAAAAAAAAAAAAAAAAGAAGGCAAAAAAAAAAGATTCACTTAAACATACAAAAACAAAATAAAAATGGCGTAACCTGCAATTACTTCAGCGGCAACCTGTAGTGTTGAGGTGCAACCTGTAAAAACGGCTCTCCAGGGTACCCGTTGTGCCCGGTCCAACTGATGATTCATCCGAGTTCAACCTGTAATTGTGTAACCTGCAAAATAGCAATATCGGGTAGTTTTGCTGATAACCATAAACCATATGACTCGATGGCTAACCTGTGAATTGCTAACCTGTAAACTACTCTGATTATTTGAAAAAACGAACGTATATATATTTACTGTCTATATCAAACCTCAATGGCACTGTTGGCAGTATATCCACTACCATTAGAAGTTGGAGGTTGAGGAGTGGCACTTGCCGTTGTTTCCTTCCCGGCTTCATCAAGTTGTTCTTGAGTAATACTAGCCACTTCCAAATTAACCAGTTGTTGTAAAATTGTTGCCAATTGTTGTCTTATTTCATCATGAGGAAATTTGGTAAATGGTTTATGTAGTGTAAGAATCATTACTTTATAAAGATAACTCTTGGTAAACAAAATTTGTGGTAAATTTTTAATCATGATTTGTAATTTATCCAATTGTTTTATTATTATATCAGTCTTGATGTTTTCATCATCAAGTAATAATTGAACTAGTTGATCATTTACTTTACCAAACTCAACCTGTTGTTTGGTAAAATTGGTGGCAATGGTAGATGCACTCGGGAAAGCATTCAAAAATTTCTTTTGTTGTTTGTCATCATCAAATACAAAATTACCCTCAGATTTATACTTGGGATCATTCACATCTTCATCTAACCCCCAGTCCAGATCATAAGGGTCTGTTTCAGGTTCTTGCTTTGGTTTGGCCTTTGGTTTTGGCTTTGGCTTGGCCTTTGTACTGGCAGCTGGTGCTGCCGTCAGTTTGGTGGGAGTGGCAGCCTTCTTACGAGTACTGGCAGCCTTGGCCTTTGGTGTTGCCTTGGGAGTAGCTTTTGTTCTTGAATTTCTTTGCTTTTTTGCCGGTGGCTCTTCTTTAGCCTCTTCTTCTTCTTCTTCTTCTTCTTCTTCCTTTTCTTCCTCCTCTTCTTCTGGAACTTCTTCAGGTTCACCCTTAGACCCCCACTTTACGAACTCGGCCATATCAGGAGGACTTTGAGCTAATTCATATGCTTCTTTCAAACTCAATAATTTTTTTGATCGACTGCTTCTGGTAACATCAGCGCTAACTTTAGTCAAACTGGATTCAATATCGCTAGTCGATAACTTTTTGATATCAATGGGGCGAATCCATATATATGTATCATCACTGAAAAATCTTACTGCAAGTGAAGTGGCAGTTGCAGCATTGGTAGCGGCATTATTCTTATTTTTGGGGGGTTTGGGTCGACTACGAATCACATTGGCAGGTAAAAGAGATTCATCAAGTACCATGGCAGGCCATGCAGGATATCCTTTTACCTTGGCAAGTACTATTGTGCTGGGTGGGAAATCACCTACCGTCAATGTAGGCTGACGTTTGGATCTTGATGATGTTGGAGTTGACAGTGGTGCTTTGCTATCAGGGGTCGCGACTGCATTATCAGTACTATCAACAGGAGTTGATGGACTCGTGGCTTCAACCTTGAATTCTGGTGTGCTTGACATGGTCTAGGATTATAAGTAAGTTGGAATCAATTGGTAATTTAAATTGATTATTAGAGACGCGACTGTTTTACTTTAAATCGATTCGTTGACGTTTTTCATCTTGTCTCTTCTTTTTCAATTGATGCGGTTTTTTTTTTTTCTCTCTGGTTGCACCTAAAATAGACAAAATTGTTGCTATTATGGGTGCACGGGTGTGTTATTTTCTCTTTCATCACCCGCTATACCCTTCTGAACCTTCTCTACTACAGTAGAAAGATTGATAACTTGAAAAGACGGTTAAAGGTGAGGTAAAACAAAGACTGGAATGATCATTTGTTCTTTTATGAAAATCAGTAAGCTTTTAATTAAATTGTTGTAAAAATCTCAAATTTGGTAAAAAATTTACAAAAATTTTGCAACTTAATAACGAACTCAGCAACCCATCGGTAAAAATCACTTAAAAATTTAAAATATAGTTTTCGTACATTCGTAATCTATAAATCAGAAACAGTTCTCCCAAGTATGAATGGCCCCATCACCTGAACTACAAATCAACCGATTACGTAATGTATCAAATAAAACTACGTTGATCAATTGGTTGAATTGTTGACCAATTTGCAACTGTTGCAGCTGAGTTTCTTGCAGTTTTGAATAATATAACCAGGTAAAAACCGCACCAGATTCAGATCCACTAATAACTCGATACATATCGTCACGATGATAATGTGGCCATATTTGGCAATTAAGCTTAAAGGATAAACTTTTAGGTTTAGAGTTATCAATAGGGTTCAAATCGAATCCCGAAGTCTCAGCATCTAGACAATTTTGTAGCAAGAGAGATCTATCTTCGAAAAAAACCAAGTCCTTTTTCAAGTTAGAAGAATAGTAATTGTCAATTATACCCCCACGTTTAGTTTGCTTGTGTCCAAATTTATAGGATATCTCCTGTTGTTGTCTTAAGTCAACGAAATAAAGGTTACCATCAGAACTACCGGTGCGAAGAACGTCATTATCATAGTCATAATCCAACGAATTTAAATTATCTCGTCCTAATTTTATCGAATGAATCGGTTTTAGATGTCGACTACCAGTTCGAGCATCATAGAATTTAACCTGTTGTTGAGATCCACAACTTATGAATAAATCAGGAGTCAATTGTTTACAATCAGCAATTAACTCCTGACCTCCTAATCCACCTGAATTCCCCGTAGTGGTGCTACCACTGTAATATTTGTTGAGAGGTCGTTGCTTGACAAGATCCCAAAGAACTATTACACCATCAGCACCTCCCGATATGAAGTGATGCTGACCTATAGATTGACTGGTATCAATACAAGTAACGGCTCGATTGTGCTCTTTGGGAAGTGTGGTTGTATTTGGAATCAATGATTGGTTAGTATCATCGTCAATTCCATGAAGTTTGATTAATGAATCATCGGCACCACCACTAAGGTAAAATGAGGTGGATGGAATTAGTGAAAGTGCATTTATGGAAGAACGTTGATGAGCTTGGAAAGTGTTATAACTTAAATTTTCATTTGTTATCGATACACTGGACATCAATGACTAATCTATAAAGTCAAACGAGGGATTGTTCCAAAACTCATTGGCGCTAAATGTATAGTTTTTTTTTTTTTCCATTTTTTTTTTTCTTCTCTTTTTTTTTGCGCCATGTTAAATTTGATTGACAAAAGTCAGTACATAAATTTCATTGTAAATGAGATTCAGGCAGACCAAATAGTGATTCACAGAATTTACATTTCAACTATGGATTCCTTTTTAATCATTGTGTTGAATGAATCACATGTAATTACAAAAGCATAAAATAGAAAGCGTGAAATCAACGTATTGACTAATGACATAAGATCTCTGACTTTTCATGACCTTTAACAGAAGTACCGGAACGTCTACACCAAAAAAACTCGGGTATTCATGAGTAAGGGGAATAAATAGGCGAGACGTAGTCTGGCGATAAGTAGGTATCTTCAAGTGATTGAATATACACTAAATATAATTAGTTAAACTCACTAATTATATTCTCGCTTGCTGAGGAGAGTAACAAACTTCGACAATGAATTTTTTATTTCCAACCCAAATCCTTGGTCGATACAGCAAATATTTGAGTGAGACTTGGTGACGTAGAATACACATGATATCATCACCGATTGAAATAAATTTTGAACTAAATGAAAAAAACCTGGAGAAAAAACACAAACAAACAAACAAAACGAAAAAAAAAGAAACGACGAATTGTAAACAGAAAACCCTTGGCCAACCAGGGCTATACACCTCCAAACGTCTATCGAGCATACCGAGACTTTACAAACGGTAAGCTTCAGCACGATAAGTCAGAATGACACAAGAAGCCCGAAGTCACTGTAAGTTTCGAGGATAATCGAATGACTTTAGGTGTATGACGCAGTCTAATATTTAGGTTTAAGTTGTTATCAATAATCTTCATTTAACGATTTCAAGCTCTGAGTGGCTTAAGTTTGACATCTTAGCCAAGATTCTCTATTTAAAAGCTTGATTTTTCCTTTTTTTTATTCAAATGAGAAGCTGAGAATGTTATGGACTCAGAGCACACCGCGTTTTCCAATCTAAATATAACTCAATGCTTCGAACTTAAATTATGGTTTGATATTCTCTCATGGTTTCGATTAGAGATGCTCAGCTATAGGGACAAAACTTAAGGCATTCTCGACAGTAAGGCAGTGTTCAATTCATCGAGAATTTTTCTATTTCCGTTTACCTCTCTTATTCAGTAAAACAATACCGACTCCACTACAAATGAAAAACCATAGTCAGATAAATAATCTTATGTTGAGCGAGATGGATTAGTACTCATACTGCAAGTACTACTCCGTTTCTAAAATCATATTTTATTGGTATCCAATCATCACATGTAGTGTCATGTCAGGAAACAAATCCGCCTGCCATTTGTCGGTGTTCAATTAGTGCGGTTCTCTTGAATAGGTAAAAAAATTGGCTTTTTGGCCCGATTGAGCCCGCTTATTGTAAAGTCCGCTCTCATACTTGTGTAAGGGTAGAAGCACGCCTCACCGGTAATTCGTCAAACAACAGAATTCGTGTTGTATAGTTTGTTTATGTTGCTACTATTGGGTTGTAGCGTGAAAGTTTGAAACAAGCAAAACGCTCGCAATCCTTTCTTTCTATTCTTTCTTTCTTTTTTTTTTTTTTCATAGCAAAAAAGTTGGAGATGTCTCAATAAGGAAAGTGGAAAATGCTGATTTGGTGCATTTGTGCAACCTTTTTTTTTTTTTTTTTTTTTTTTTGCACCAAAGTAATACAATAGATGAAAACACGTACAAATTACAATAATAGACAATTCACACGAACAATTAGCAACCTCAACTACACAAAAAAGGATTACCTCAACTAGTCAAAAAGCTTCTTTTTATCTTCACCTCTCCTCAAAATTGACCATAGTATAGCGTTGTCGCTTCCGATTTCTAGTGACTGGGTTAGATAATCAGGAACAATCATATGTCATTTGATTAAAGCCCCAACTCGAAAAACTCATAGCAAAAAGGAGAGGAATATTTTTAGTCGAATCACAAAAAGCAAGACGTAGGCAAGCAAAAAAAAAAAATATTTTCGCTTAGGCCTGTTTGGTGGCTTTTGTACTTTTGCCATGAGACCAGGGGAACGTTTGATGTATGTTTGCATTCATTTTTGAAAGCCGTCGTGTATGAGAAAGGAGATCTAATTGTTGTGTGTTAATGATGTCAAAATTGGTAGCGTACGCGAAAATTGTCATTTTTCATTCACTCGTGGTCTTTGAAATTTGACTGCAAGGGGGAGTGGGAGGGGGTATTTCTAAATGAGGTTGACTACCTTTGGAAAAATTGGAGAAAAATGAAGGTCGTCATAGTACTAAAGCATTGTTTGCTATGGAAATGATGATGAGAAACAAAGAAGAAGGGCAGAAAAAAACAAAAAAAAAAAAAAAAACACAAGTAGAGGCTACAAACCAATTGAAAGATCCCCAAGTACAGTAAACACTATGAACAAGTGCCCCTTTCTTCCTCGTTTGTTTGCATTTATATTATACATTTGTTTATTTACTTCTAATACTATCAGACGTGTGCCCGAATTTTAAAAAATTTTGTTTTGGGCCACTTTAGATCAACAAACTTTCCTGGAATGGAAGATATAAACATATAGGTACTGTTTTCAACGGGGAGGGCTCATGTACAACGAAATTCCAAGAAAAAACAAAGAAGGAAAACAGGTGTAGGATAATGAAAATAGAAGCTTATTCAACAAGAGATTACAGGTTTGCACTACAAATCATGTGTTGACGAAGAGTTTGTTTTTAGTTTGTAAATTAGAAGGAAAAGGGGCGGTGATCTTAAATTATATTTAACGATTGAATAATCCACTTCAAATGGTATATATTTTTACTCCTCTCTTCTCTTACATTTCTTTTGTGTGTGTGTTAACTTTTTGTCATTTATTCACTTAAGCGTATCAACCCACCTTTATTCATTCGTTCTTGATAAGTAACATAAAGAGATATCATGTTATCCCAATTCTTTTTAACTGCACTTGTGGCAATCTCCTCCGTTCAGGGTTTTATCTCTAACATTCCTGATGTGAACAAATTACAATCAGGTAGCTCCGGCTCCAAATTGGCTGGTGGCTCTATCAAATCCCCAAGTGATTTGTTATACAGTGGTAGTCAAGTATGTGACAAGTTCTCCTCTACAATTCAATCACAAAATGGTACCACTGATTTCCCAATCAGTTTCAACTTGTACGTTGCCAATGATGCAGATGCTCCTAGTGATAACTACACTGTTGACTTATACTTCAAAAACCCAAACCATCAATCTTTGAACGATTTTGCCATTTTGAATGCTAGTGATTCTGAACTGGTGTTATCTCGTTATAATCCAGTTTTGATTTCTAAACAACCAGGTTATGGGGTTGAATTCAAATTCAAATTTGCCAAGGGATTATTATGTCAATTCTTATATCAATTCACCGTTATGTATCAGTTAGAAAGACAAGAAGATCACTCCAAGACCTCCGATAAAATTTTCTTGGTTGGTTCATGTCAAGAAAATCAACAATATCACCCAGATGCTTACTACGACTTAATTAATCAAGGTTACAGATGTGTTGAATATAACTCAGGTTACAAATATGATGGTGGTAAAGACTGGTGTACCACATTTTATCCATCTGACCAATGTTGTAACACTTATCAAAGAGATGAATTAGTTAGCAGAGATTCATGCCCTGCTTCTGCTAGCTCATCTGCATTTACTTCTAGTGAAGCTCCATCTACTTCATTCGGTAAACCAACCAGTTTCATTGCCAGTACTTTATCTACTGTTGCTGTTTCTGCATCTGAAACTTCATCAGCTCCCTCTTTCACCCCAACTATTGCCGCAGCTGGTCCTAACCCTCTTGCTGCTTTGTTTTAAAGGTGATAAGTCGAGAAGCTTATCTACATGACAAGGATATGGCGTAACACATTGTTTGTTACTGTTCTTTGTCATTTATTTCTCTTCCCTTTTTTCCTTTCTACCGTTATCATTTTCAATTATTCATTCTTGGTAAGATATGAAGAATAGTGATTATTAGTATACCCGTTTTATAATTACTTCTCATGTTCACCTTGATTTAAAAATATATACCCATAGTTTTATATATACACTTTTTTTTTTTTTTATTTCAAATAAGCTGTACAACGATTAGATAGTCATTACAGGCCTGAGCCCACAGCTAGAAAACAATCTCGTGGATTTCAGATAAATATTTATCTGTTTGCGAAAATCTATTGATTCTAATGTTATGCCATTAAGTTAGAAGGTGAACGACTGTTTAGATATCAGAAAAAGTACAACATTTTGTCCAACGAGGATAAAAGTTTCACGACCTCAACAACAAAAACTTGACTTCAAAGATTGTTTTTCGTGTTTGTGATCAATGGCACAATGAACATTTTGTGAAGACAACTGATTTTGGTTTTTTTTGTGTTTAATGTCTCTCTCAGTAATTTTGCAACCAGGTGAGCCCGTGCAGGAAGTGAGCCAATTCACATAAATGAAACTAATGCTGTCTACATGCTCATAAACGGCTAACTATATTTTCTGTATAATTGAATATGATTTTTAATCCAAGTTTTCGGGGCAGACCTTATTTGTGGGGTCACTTTATTTTTTTCTTCACTCTTTTTTTTCACTTTTTTTTTTTTCAGTTGCTCAGTTGAGGTTTTAAAAAAAAGAACACTGTCAATGATAAGAGTATCATAAGATGACATTTCTACATTTCAAAGATTTTTTTTGTTATGGCATCAACCAGGAAATAAGTTCACTATGCCTCAGTTTACTCACGCTGACAGTGTGCTCTAAGGCACTTACAAGTATTTGCATGGTGCAGCGAAGAGAATAAAAGGATACACCATGAAGTACGCAATTTGCAGCAAGAAGTGGAATCAGCTGACGACGATAACAAAGATAGGCGGTGATAGTCCTAGAGATAAGACGTCGGTTGGTATGTTGCGAAGAATAAATGTTTGAGGCGGATGGCTTTTAACGTATGATCATGATTCTAGAAAACAAATCGCATGTTGGCAGAAAAAATAAAACCACCAGGCACTAAAAATTTCTCGATTCCTCGTGCTATCTTTTTTTCTTTTTCTCTTACTTCTTTTTGTTGAGATTTTCCTGTTGCCTCCCCATTTAGGGTTTTTCCTCTGACCACTCCACAATTTTCATGTACACCCCCACGACGATGATATTTTTGGAGCAGTACTTTTTATTTTATAAGCACCAACGGTAAAAAATAACAAAACCTTATTCAATCGGTGCATGGTTGTGCATATAGAGATGTGCATATGTATGTATGTGGTATTTTTTCCACACCCCCTCTTCCTCTTCCTCCTCCTTCCCTTGATTCTCTGTAAGGTTCTCTATCCTTAAACCCAACTCAATTCGAATCCCACGCCCCCCTCTTTAATTACGTAATAAATAGTTCATCTTAAAAAATAGTTAGGCCCAATAATAAGGATAAAGCAATCTACCACACAAGAAAAAAAGTGAGGATGTGTTTCGCAACTTCACCCCTAATCAGATGATTAGAGTTTCTTCAGTGGAGCGAGCGGATGATTTTACCCATAGGTAGCCAATAGCCAGTCAATATCAATTGAGTCCGGACTAACTCGTGGTAAACCCGGCTATAACTCATCTTGCCGTATTTACCGATGGCGGCGGCGATGTTTCATTTTTAGCTTCTACAATGTGTAGAATTATAAGAAGGAAAAAAAAAAAAAAAAGGAAAAGAAAGCACCATTTTGGGCTTTGGTAGCAAAAATAACCCTTCATGCATATAACTTTCCCAACTAATTTTAAATCTACTCCTTAATATTAGCAGTAATTGAGCGATACTAGAAACAAAAACAAAAAAATAATAATATACCATCCGTAGTACACTTATCGCAAATATAAATATCGTCTAAAATCTTTCCCCTTTTTTGTAATATTGTCAATTGTATCCTTAAGTCCTCCTCCTTTTTCCTTTGTTTTACTTTAAAAATGGGCGACTACCTTACCCCTTCGGAACTTCCTCAACCAAAGTTGAAAAGAACCAATACCGGTTTCACCCCTAATCAAATCATTGCTCTTGATGCCTCCATTCCTGAATCGGCCAAAAAATTATGGCACAAGTATTCTCACTTGCAACCTTTAGATTCATCAATTGTCAAATCAGACTTGAATCAAAAGGATACTGTGATTACCAACCTGGATAAATTTCAACAAGTTTTTGTCAATCATGTTGAATCCACCTTTGCCAGAAATATGTATAATTGTGATGATTTGGCAGCTTATCAGGCCAGTGCCACCACCATTCGTGATGGTCTCATCATTGACTGGGCCAATACTCAACAAAAGCAAACGGTTCATGATGGTAAGCGTGTTTATTATTTGTCGTTGGAATTCTTGATGGGTAAAGCAATGGACAATGCCTTGATTAATTTGAAGACTCGTGATCGTACTCATGATTCATTACAATTGTTGGGGTTTAACTTGGAAGATGTCTTGGCCCAAGAACCCGATGCCGCCTTGGGTAATGGTGGGTTGGGTAGACTTGCTGCTTGTTTTGTAGATTCTTTATCTTCTAAAAATTATAGTGGTTGGGGTTATGGTCTTAATTATCAATATGGGATTTTCCGTCAAAAAATTGTTGATGGTTATCAGGTTGAAACTCCTGATTATTGGTTAAAGTATTCAAATCCTTGGGAAATTGATCGTCATGAAATTCAACTTCCAATTGATTTTTATGGTTATGTTCTGGAACATTGGGATGAAAAAAATCAACGTAAACAACGTGATTGGCATGGTGGTGAACGTGTTTTGGCAGTAGCGGCTGATTTCCCCATTCCTGGTTATAATACCACTAATACCAATAATTTACGTTTATGGAATGCTAAACCAACTCATGAATTTGATTTTAACAAATTTAATGCCGGTGATTATTCCCTGTCCGTAGCTGAACAACAACACGCTGAATCAATTACTGCTGTTTTATATCCAAATGATAATTTTTACAGTGGTAAAGAATTACGTTTAAAACAACAATACTTTTGGGTAGCTGCATCCCTTTATGATATTGTTCGTCGTTTTAAGAAAACCCATAAAAATAATTGGGAAAAATTCCCTGAAAAAATTGCCATTCAATTAAATGATACTCATCCTACATTGGCTGTGGTTGAATTACAAAGAATTTTGGTTGATTTGGAAGGTTTAACTTGGGATCATGCCTGGAGTATTGTGACTCGTGTTTTTGCTTATACCAATCATACCGTGATGCAAGAAGCTTTGGAAAAATGGCCCGTTGAATTGGTTGGTCGTTTATTACCTCGTCATTTGGAAATTATTTATGACATTAACTTCATCTTTTTAAAAGAGGTGGAACATCGTTATCCACAAGATCGTGACTTGTTAACGCGTGTTTCAATTATTGAAGAAGGTGATCCTAAATCAGTTCGTATGGCTTATTTGGCCATTGTTGGTTCTCATAAGGTTAATGGGGTTGCTGAATTACATTCTGAATTACTTCGTACTACTTTATTTAAGGATTTTGTTCACATTTATGGTGAAGATAAATTTATCAATGTTACAAATGGTGTAACTCCAAGAAGATGGTTAAGACAAGCTAACCCAGAATTAGCCAAATTAATCAGTGTCAAGTTGCAAGATCCAAATTATGAATATTTGACCAACTTGGGTAATTTGAAGAAATTGGAACAGTTTGTAAACGATGATAAATTTTTGACTGAATGGGATAACATCAAATTTAATAATAAGGTACGTTTAGCAAATTTGATTAAAGAGGAAACGGGAATTGAAGTAGATCCAACTGTTTTGTTTGATATTCAAGTTAAAAGAATTCATGAATATAAACGTCAACAATTGAATATTTTCGCCGTGATTCATCGTTATTTACATATCAAACAATTATTGAGTGAAGGAGTTTCAATTGATGAAATCAAATTAAAACATTACATATCAAAGTTATCGGTCATTGGCGGTAAAGCTGCACCCGGTTACTACATGGCAAAGACCATTATTCATTTGGTTAATGAAGTGGCTCGTGTAGTCAACAATGATGATTCAATTGGTAATTTGTTAAAGGTTGTTTTTATTCCTGATTACAATGTTTCCAAGGCTGAAATTCTTTGTCCAGCTTCAGATTTATCTAATCATATTTCTACCGCGGGTACCGAAGGTTCTGGTACTTCCAACATGAAGTTTGCCTTGAATGGTGGGTTAATTATTGGAACTGTTGATGGTGCCAATGTTGAAATTACCCGTGAAATTGGTGAAGAAAACTTTTTCCTCTTTGGTAATTTGGCTGAATCAGTGGAGGAAATTAGACACAAGCATTACTATGAAGGGGTTGATATTCCTCAGTCATTGGCTAGCGTGTTCCAAGCTATCGAACTGGGCCAATTTGGTAATGCTGATGAATACAAACCATTGATTGAAAGTATCCGTGATCATGGTGATTACTATTTGGTGAGTGATGACTTTGACTTGTTCTTGGAGGCACACAAGAAATTGGAGGTTGTTTACGGTCATCATGGCGGTGATGCTTCTGATAAGGATCACTTACATAAATGGGTCAAAAAGGCCGTATTGTCGGTTGCTAACATGGGATTTTTCAGTTCTGATCGTTGTATTGACGAATATGCCGAAAATATATGGGAAGTAGAACCTCTCAGTCAGTAATCTTTTTCGCTTATTATTTTACTAGATTAATTAGAGTTTTGTCTCGTTTATCTTTTTCTTTCCTTTTAAATTTATGCTTTTATAGTTACCACTGTTTCTTACTTTTGTTTTTGTCTCATGCTTAATGTTTTCTTGGTTTCATTATTTCGTAATTCTTGAATTCATTAATCATTACTTCTACTTTCATGCCAATCATAGCCGCTATTGGCTTTATACTAGAATATTGTTGATATGGGATTGAATATTGGCGATAAGACCATACAAAGTTCCTTTCCTCGTCCCATGTCGAATGACTGCTAAAAATAGAAAAAAAAAAAAAAAGCGACACCATGTTCGTAGTCCACGATTAGAACGTAATAGCCTTCATGGATCAAGCAACATGGAGCGAATCATCATTTAAGACTTTTCTTCAACTCCAGACTCAACCCTTAGGTCTCTGTTAATGATCAAAGAGAGTTTGACTGTAACCTAAACAAAAAAATAGAGAAGAAAAAAAAAAAAGGCCGTAAAAAGGCAAAAATGTACAGGAAAAAAAAAGACAGCTTACAGCCGAATGGGCGTGCCTCGTAATCCCCTCAAAAAATTCTAAAAAGAAATCAAAAGAACTTAAAGAACTTGAGGAACAAAAAGGATTGGGTTAATATACTGATTTCGTCACCGTGTTCCTTCCAGTAAATTGCAACTTCAACTGCAACTTCATACTTCAGCTACACTATCACTTCTGATAGGTGAATACTATTGCTTGCGCTCACTGAACTTACTTTTCACTCGTTTCCTTCTTTTCCTTCGACAAAGGGACAGCATACTAAAGTTATCCCAGGTTTTGAGACTTGGTCAAATACATCGCAAAAGCTTCGAAGAATCCTTTCTCCCAATCACATTCGAACGATTACTTTTCTTCCCAGCTAAATGAACAGGAGAAGTTGATCGGGACTAGAATTAACCATTCCACACAGGAATTCACACATACCAATACTCACATATAAACGTACAGTCATATTCAATTTCGAGTCTACAATGATAGCCCTCAGGTTTTTTCTTTTCATTTCCATGCACTTATTGCATGTCTTGGCCAACCCATTGAAGCGTGAATCTGCAAATGTGGGACTGGCGAAAGATTATTTAATTACCGATTTACCCGGGTTACACGCAAACATCCCTCAAGAAGATGTACCCCTTATGTTTGCCGGTCAATTAGAACTTCATCCCGAAAACAATACTCATTACTTTTATTGGAAGTTCAGTGATCGTAATAAAATCCCTGAATCTAAAAATAGAACCATCTTTTGGCTTAATGGTGGACCCGGGTGTTCATCAATGGATGGAGCGTTGATGGAAGCTGGCCCCTTTAGAATCAATCATGATGGTCAAGTGACCCTAAATGATGGCTCGTGGCATAAATCGGGTGATATGGTATTCGTTGATCAACCAGCCGGTACTGGTTTTAGTTTTGCGGATGTTTATTTATCTGATCTTGATCAAGTTGCATTCGATTTTCTCAAATTTTTACAAAAATACTTTGAGTTATTTCCAGAAGACGCCAATAATGAGATATTCTTTGCTGGAGAAAGTTATGCTGGCCAATATATCCCTTATATTGCCGATGCTATCTTGAAGCATAACAAACAACAGAAACAACAACAAGATCAACAAGGTCAACAACAACAAAGCAAAAAGGATCAACAAGATATTCATAAGTATAACTTGAAAGGGTTGCTCATTGGTAATGGTTGGATCTCGCCAAATGAACAGAGCTTGTCATATTTACCGTTTTCAGTACAAGCTGGTATCATTTCATCCAGTAACCCTATGTGGAGTGCACTTCTTGTCCAACATCAAAAATGTCAAAAGATTGTGGATAACATTGACTCTTTCACTGATGACAAAGTTCATCAGGAAGAGGTTGACAGTAGTGTATGTGAAGATATTCTCAATATGATTTTGCAAGCTACTCGTGATAAGGAACATCGCTCTCAAGAGTGTTACAATATGTATGACTACACTCTTAAAGACACTTTTCCTTCGTGTGGTATGTCATGGCCTCCAGATTTAGCCCATGTTACACCTTTCTTAAATCAAGATGCAGTAAAGGCTGATTTAAACTTAATCAAACCCAAAACTTGGCATGAATGCTCAAGTCGAGTTGGCCGTCACTTCCTGGCTCGTCACTCCGTCCCTGCCGTTCATCTCTTACCTCTGATTTTGGCCGAGACCAAAGTGATGTTGTTCAACGGTAATCGTGATATCATCTGTAATTATATGGGGACTGAAGCCATGATCAAAAAATTAACTTGGAATGGTGCTACTGGATTTGGTGGTGATGAAGCATCTCAGGCAATTGATTGGATTCATAACAAGACCACCCGAGGTTATTTGAAAACTGATCGAAACTTGACATTTGTTAACGTGTTTGATTCATCTCATATGGTTCCATTTGACTTGCCTGAAGTTTCAAGAGCTCTTATGGACTTAATCACGGATAATTTCGATGTGATTGAAGAGGAAAAACATGAAGATCAAACGAAGCGAGCATTTTTAACTTACCCATTGGGTGAAAGACAATCAAAACAAATTAAACCAATTGATTTGTCTTCTTCGGCATCCCCATCCCCATCATCAAGTCCATCTGGACTAAGCACGTCTATTTCTTCAGCTGCATTTGCTTCAGCTAGTGCCACATTAGAACATGGCAATAGCACAGACACGAACAGACACCCCGAGGATTCTCATACTACTAGCCGTATCACACGCTTGATACAACTACTCGTTATTGTCATTATAATTTGGGGAATCTGCGTCATGTATAACTCGTACCGTTCGCGACCCTCATCAATCATTAAAACAAGACCTACATCAGGAGGTCGTAAAAAGAATGTACAATGGGCTGATCAACTTCGACAATTTCAAGAGGAGGATGATTTCCCATTCCCAGATAAGAAATCTCAAAATAACCAACCATCTAACCAAGGTTTCTTGAGTAAGGCATTACTGAAGTTGAAATCGGGTAAGAATGATGGTCGTGGTGCATATGCTCCCGCTGGTACATCGGATGATATTGAATTGGGAGAGGGTATCTCAATGACGAGCCTTGAAGATAGTGATAGAAATAAGGGGAAAGATGACAATAATGCCAATGAGCTTGATGAGTTTATTATTGAAAGTGATGACGAAGAGAGTTCCCGAGATGGCCGCACTGAGCAGAATTCACGTTTAGCCGAAGATGAGAGTGAGGAAGATAACTCACTTCGAACGAGTACATAGCTGTTAGATCCCATGAATGCATCTAAATTATATCACCTTATCCATATAAAATACAAAAGTTGTCATATTCGACCAACTATTATGTTTCTGATCTTGTAGTCACCACGTCTGATACTCTTTGTTGTTTTACTTCTTGACATTAACTTTTTGCAATCAATGTGAGCGCATTTGTTGATGTTAAATCAGAAAGGGCGTGCTTCGCACAAAACTAATTTTTGAAACATTTTGAAGAAAAAAAAAAAGTAAGATGGAGTGAAGGAGCGACCGAATGATAAGGTCAAAGGAAGCGTCTTCAACTTGATCCAAGGAAAGCTATTAGAGGTGTTTCTATTTGATTTTATTGGCCAATTTATCGTTAGTTTCAGGAATAATTTTGTTTTGTTTTTTCTGTTTTGTCTAACCAAGAATATTACATAGCACAAATGAGACAATCAATTCGTCAATTAGCTACCCGTGCCAACGGGTTTAACATAGCACAACCTCCCAAATACACATTAGGATCATTGCGTACATTTCCATCGCTAGAACCACATTCAGCGGTTCCATTACCCGTTAAATTTTTGGATCAACCCTTGAGAAGAGATTTTTTGTGGAGTGCAGTTGTATACGAAGCCGATCGTGCTAGAGTTGGGTCAGGTTACGTGATAACTAAAGGTGATAAATTATTTTCCAATAGAAAGTTGCATCCACAGAAGGGTACAGGTAGAGCCAGAGCTGGTGACGCCAACTCTCCAATAAGAGACAATGCTATTAAGGCTCATGGTATCAAGGCTCCTCATGATTGGTCTACCAAATTACCTAATAAGATCTACAGTAAGGCATTCCAAACCGCATTTTCAGAACAATATCGTCAAGGTAAATTATACATAATAGGTGAAAATGGAGAAGCCAGTAATATTGAAGGAAATAAGAGTGATAGTAACTTGCTCGACTTCAAATACGATCATGAATATGCCACCGAACAATTTGTCAAGAATCATAATTTAGAGAACTTGCATTTATTATTCATCACCGATAGTCAAAGATCTAACTTAATTAGATCCACCGAATACATTAGCAACAAAGCCGATGTATTGATCAAAGAAGCTGTCGAAATCAGAGATCTTTTAAAGGCCAATCGTGTCTTCATTGAAGCATCCGCATTGCAATGGTTCATTCGTAAACACGAGACTGAATAAGGAACAGGTTTACGTTTTCTTTAACAGCCAAATCCATTGAAATCTCAATGTCCACACCGTAATGATTATTTGAATAAAAAAGAATATGTATATATATACCGCCCTGTGTTATAGTAGTACCCTCCAAGTTAAATAGATTTATGCAATAATGTACATATGCATGTCTACCACACACCAATCACCTTTCTCTTTTCGTTTTCTTTCTTTGTTCCAATATGTTTTTTTTTTTTCTACTATTCATCTTTTACTTCTAAGCATGTACATAGATTCACTAAGTATACTTATTTTAATTTCAAACGTCTGGAAACTAAGAATCATACTGCAAAACAATGTCTCCACTTTTAGTGTATTTATCCTTTTGGGTAAAGTTGAGATTTATTGAAAAGAGTGTCACGTGCACATATCGAGGGCTGTGACCCTCGCAAGCAGATATTGTTTTTGCGCATCGAGAATTGTATAGAGATTATGTAATCAGCATGTCTTCCCTTATTATTAATTTTTTGTTTTTCTTTTGTTTTTTTTTTTTGTTTTGTATGGCGATAGTGAGAAAACCAGGAAGCGAAAAAATCTACCAGGGAAAAAAGAAAAAAAAAAAGTGAAAAAATCGATAGTGAGGAAATATTGAGGGACGAGAACGAAAAAAAAAAAACGACTTCATTAAAAAAATTGGTATATACTTGTTTTAGAGGTTCTTACTACATACCATAGCACCATAGAGAATCAGCCAATATGTCTTTAGTTGTCCAAGAACAAGGTTCCTTCCAACACATCTTACGGTATGTTCCATAAATGCCACAACAGGTGTACATGTGAACGAATAGCGGATGAAGATAAAAATGAAGATGAAATGTACAAGTGATCAACAAACCCTACAAAAGAAGTCGTTTTCGTCATCAAAGTAAAAACCATGGAATATAGAATCATAAGCATACAATCTCTTCTTTGATGAAAAAGACAAGACTCGATCATCTTGAAGATGCACCCATAAATCATGCTTATTCCATACATATCCATCATTTGCAGCAGTATAACCCATGAGCACTTAAAGAAAAGTCGAATCAATACATCTATCATCAGATATCTGCCAAATCACCATTTTGCAAGTTTCAAATTCAAAGAATGATTGTATTTCACCCTTAATTCAACATACAACTAAGACTCAACTCATCAATAATCATATTCACTTGTCGAATTCCTATATCCTAGAACACCTTGCCTGTGTAGATGCAAGGCATCTACTTTTATCCCTTCATATGATTCGACTTGCACTAAATCCCTTTTTTTACATCCAGTCACTTCATTGAGTGACATCACCTCCCAACACTTCATCTTGTATCACCTCATTTCTGCTCGTTCATCACCTTCGTATTCTCATGATTGAAATTTATACTAACAATTTTTTTTTTAGTTTGTTGAATACCAACATCGATGGTAGAATCAAAATTATGTACGCTTTGACCAAGATTAGAGGTGTCGGTCGTCGTTACTCTAACTTGGTTTGTAAAAAGGCTGATGTCGATTTACAAAAAAGAGCCGGTGAATTAACCCAAGAAGAATTGGAAAGAATTGTCACCATCATGCAAAACCCAACCAACTATAAAATCCCAGCTTGGTTCTTGAACAGACAAAACGATCAAGTCGACGGTAAGGACTACCACGTCTTAGCTAACAACTTGGAATCTAAATTGAGAGATGACTTGGAAAGATTGAAGAAAATCAGAGCTCACCGTGGTATCAGACACTTCTGGGGTCTTAAGGTCAGAGGTCAACACACCAAGACTACCTCCCGTGGTCGTTAAACATTTTGAATATTTTTTTTTGTTTTATAGTATATATTTAAAAAAATTTCATGTGTCTTCTTTGTTAAACCCTCCTTTTGCCATCTACCCTTTCTCTTTTCACAACACCCCCTCCCTTATGTTTTAATTAGTTTATAACAACATTTGCTTGATAATAAAACCTTACAATTTCAGTTTCTGACTGTGTGATGTTGTACATGTAGTTGATTCCGATTGTTGATAAGTGGTGGTAGAATTTGGTAACTCTGAGTCGAGTTTCGAAGCCACAAAGCCAACCAGCCCATATAAAGTCTACAACAGGTATTTGGAATTCGGAGAAGAAAAAATTGTAGTCAACTTTTATTTTATATAAAAACAATCTTTACTTACTTGAAATGCTCAAAGTTTAATATTGAATAATTCATTTTCACTATCCAAACCCAAACTTTGGTAATCAGGTTTGATAGAATCAACTTTTGCAACAAATTGCGGCATATCAGTTTCAATACTTTTAAAAACAGCATCAATGCATAATAATGCCGACATGCCTTCATCAGCTGTACACGATGGCTCAGCAATACCCCGAATGATTTCAACAAAATGATCAAGTTGTAAATCGAAGGGTAGCTGCGAATATAGAGTGTGGTCTCTATTCTTTACCAAGTTTTCACGTACAATAGGTTGAGTCCAGCTTCTTGTTTCATGATCGTGACAAGTTGGCTGGTGGAATAATGATAGGTCGGGCATCGATAACGTACCGTGAGATCCAAATACTCTATAAGTACCTTGTAAATCATCATGGAAAGGAATAGTGGGATTTTCACCGGTACCCAGTTCAAAATTAAAGGGTGATACAACATTATCAGAACAAATGAAAGTACCAGTCATCCCATTAACAAATTTAATGGTAAGACATGCACCTTCATCAACGTTAGGATAATCGGTACGTTGTTTCATAAGTAATTCAGCATATATTTTGGCAATTGGGCCAAATAAGTGTTGAAGTAAATCAATATCATGAACCAAGTTAATCAAGAGTGGTCCACCACCCGTTTTGTAGTCAGTTCTCCAAGGAGACATTTCAAAGTATGATGGTGGTTTACGAAGAGCCCAAGTTCCCTGAACGGCGATTGGTTTCCCCACTTTATGTAAATTTTTTTTCGTTTCAACAATAAAAGGATTGAAACGACGATGATGACCCACTAAAAGTTTGACCTGTTGTTCTTCAGCGTAAAGTTTGAGAGCTTGAGATTCGGCAACATTGGTACTTAGTGGCTTTTCAACCAACAAATGAATTTTATGAGATGCTAATTCAGCGGCAACCTTGACGTGAATGTGATTAGGAGTACAAACAATAGCACCATCAGGGTATGGTAAATTGTGTTTTTGGGCGTAGCTTATCATGGCTGCAATTGATAAGAAATGACGAGTGTTAAATTGCTGTGCAACTTTTTTGCCACTAGGCAGAGGGTCCACTATGGCGTGAAGCTCAGTTTGTGGATTCAGCTGAACATGCTTAGCATGACGGGGGCCTATAAGTCCAGCACCTATCACGACTATCTGTAGTTTGTCCGGTAATATGTCTATTGTCATGGCTCTATACTAAGTTTCTTTTTTGTTCGTTTTTGTAATATATTCTTATGCGTGGCGTGTTACTTGCGATATTATTATCATGGACAATTGCTCAAAGTTGTGAATTCCAATAAATATCTTCTTATGTAGTCTAAGTGAATGATAGTCAAACACGAAGCAAGTCCATATATAAATGAAAAATTTTTTTTTTTTTTATGCTTCCTGAATCTCCGCTAAAAATTTCTTTTTTTTTTTTTTCTTCATTTAAATGTTAAAATTGGCTCGTGATGACTCAGATGGCAGCGAGCAGCACACAGTGCCATCTTTTCGTCTGAACGACAACATCATATAGTATGCTATATACTTGGTATGGGATGAGTAAAGGCTTCAAGTACCAACATCTTGTTGAGGAACTAGATGATGGGGATAACAAGGAGTGCCCAAAATGATTTGCTTCGAGAGACGGTGCCCTCCTTGACTACTCCACACCTTCTAAGTTTATTCGAAAGTTGCACATTCACTCACTTATAGTCATTTGGAGCGTGTTCCTACGTGAGAATTTACATTATTGGTCATGTTGTTGTCCTTTGATCGTTATAGGTGCTTGTCGAATCCTTTTTTTTTGCGGGGATATCCGGTTTTTCTTTAAAGAAGAAAAAAAAAAAAAAATAGTTGCAGCTAAAGAAAAAAAGAAAAGGGAATAAAAACGACTGCGAATTTGTGGTAGGTGCTGCCATTCACTAAACCCTGGTAGTCAAGTACAGGATAAATCGACTCATATAATGACATCGAATGGCCTATAGCTTCGGCCAACGAAGATTTGTCATCTTTTGCAGCTACGTTCAAATTGAATTTAGAAATCGATCACCAATGCTTAGAAGGCGATATAATAAAGAAATACCACAAGATGCAGTTACCAATGAAAAAGGAAATTCGTCTGGGCGACAGATACTATACAAGCCTTGGATAAAAGCCTAACCGCTTATACCAGGTTAGGCTTGCTCTATGGAGTTGTGTTCTACTGTACAACATTGATGCGTGTTTAGTGTGCCTCCTACAAAAAAAAAAAAAAGAAAAAAGCGAGCAAAAAAAAAAAAAAAAAATCAGCCGAAAACCAAAATAGCAGCGAACCTTGGATCTAGTTTCCAATCAAAACATGGGGTCAAAATACCTTACCAACATCAGTATAAACCGTTAGAATATTTATAAGAACTTTTCACCATGTCATTTGACATCAATTGGGAGAATTTAGTGTCGGACTCAGCCATAAGTGATTCCATTAAAGACTTTCTTGACTCTCAATTTCAATCCTTGTCTCTACCATCGTATATAGCTAACTTATCAGTCACTAGCTTCAGCCTCGGTGATATTGCTCCTGAAATTACTATACGACATATCAGTGATCCATTTGATGAATTTTATAAGGACGAACAAGATGATGAATCCCAAGATGACACCGATACAATTGGCGACACGCATAAATCATCACCGCATAGTATCAACGATCCTGCCACTCCATTGACTCCACTGAAACGTATAAGCCGACAGTTCAATAATTTGAGCGAGAAAGATACCGATGACTCCAGTGACGAATTTGACGTTTCATCAGATGAAGATGAAGCCAACAGCTCAAATCTCTCCAATATTACCGGAGACGGTGCTATACCACCTCCAATCCCCATGCATCCTGATCTCTCTCGCTCCAGAATGGCTCTGGACTCAATATTCCAACTTCATGGTAACATAAGTCATGTGCACAACTACAATATGAATAATGTTGGATTGGGTAATCTAAACTCCACCTCTTCTCACACCGGCACTGACACCCCAACCACCATCTTTAATAAAAATCCCTACACTACTTTTCGAACCACTAGTGCTCTGTCCATTCCACCCAGGCCCACTAATAACTCCAACACCAATAAACTGGGTAAAACTATCAATGGCAGTAAGAAATCACCCGTAAAGCATGAAAATGATATTCAATTCATTGTGGAAATAAACTACCATGGCGACTTACATATGGAGGTTACCGTAAATCTTCTAGTCAATTACCCAAGCACCAATTTCATTTCATTACCCATCAAGCTACACATAAGTGACCTTATCATTCACTCCGTAGCATCCATTGCATATTTAAAACAATCGGTTTTTTTCTCATTTCTTTGTGACATTAACGAAACTAACTCTGATTACTTCTCATCGTCACATCGTAATTATTCAACAACATCAAATGCTTCCAATCAACCCCAAGCTTCCGACTTGAATACATCGAATGGGGGTAATTTTGTTGATTACGTCTCGGGTCCCACTAATCGTGAGAGGATCGACATTATCAAAAAAATACATATCGAATCGGAAATCGGTGAAGTTGAAAATAACGTTCTCAGAAATGTGGGTAAAGTTGAAAGGTTCTTGGTTGAACAATTAAGAAATATTATCAGAGATGAGATTGCCTGGCCGGGATGGGTCTGTTTTGATTTGAATGATGATGATGATGATGATGATGATGATGATGATGGTGATGACGATGATGATGAGACAGACGAGGACAAGGAGGAAGTGGGGGAGGAAAAGGAAGAAGCCCCCGGTGCTTGATAACAAAATAAAAAAAAAAGAACGACAAGCAGACGGTAAAAATAGCAATTAAACCCTTTATAGAAAAAAAGTATTCCACAAATAATGCAATCATGAACATACCTTTTATCCTTGTGTTTTATATATGACCCTGATCCCTATTACTTTATTTCTTCTTCTTGACACTTTGACTAAGTGTCAAGAAGAAGGATTCGCAAAACCTTTTCAAAATACAAGCATAATGCAACGCTACTGAAAGTAGAAAAATGTTTTAGGAATTAAGAAAGATTTAATCAAAACCAAACAGTGTACTTGCCATATCGCCTTGTATAAATGATTGCAGTCAAGCTTTATAATTGAATAATTTGTACTCTAAAGTAATTTTTCTTTCACTTACTTTCTTGTCTTTTCAAATAGTCGAAATCGCTTGACTTGATTATTAGATTACACAATCGAGCAAGCTCAAGTTCGAATTCACCGCTTTTTCCTCGTTATCAGTATACGAAGGAGAAGTGAACAATGTACCATCAGCTAAATGATTGACTGAGAGAGAGAAAGGCAAGTATAAAGCTCGTGCATGGGCCATTTTGCGGAACTTTTTTTTTTTTTTTTTTTCTTTCGAAAAAGGAAACTTTTTATTTTCTCAATAATAATACATAAATCTATATCAAATATAAAGCTACTACTACATCTCGGAACCAAAAAGCTTCCTGGAGTTCATGAGTTCTTCATGGGTTATTGGCGTTCTTCTATGGAGTTCATATATGTGTTCCTATTGACTTAGTTAGTGTTTCTATTGACGTAGTTGGTGTTTCTATTGACTTAGTTGGTGTTGCTAACCTTTTCTTTAGTCACAATAAGCTGACTAGAGGATTAAAAGAGCTCCAATTATGTGGTAGCGGACAAGCATTTATTGATCAAAAAGATTTTATTGTCAGAGTTGTTTTTCGAAGATAGCGTCATAAGTAAAACAAAGCTTCACCTAGCACTAATTTATTATAGTTGTATATTGTATATTCTCGATGTATGTTCGAGATCATATTTGGTGGCGTTTATTACCAGACAATATATATATAAATTACACTTCAAAGGAATATCAGATAATGAGACCATGCAAGTTCGTGAACTAATTAGCATTAAAAAACAGAAGCACCAAAATAAATCATTTAAACCTTGATGGAAGAGGTAATCCAGAGTAGACTTACAACATCAGCTTTGCCCGGAACCTTGCGTGTGTTTTCTTTTTTTTGATTTTTTTTTTTTTTGAGGTTTCAGGAGAAACTTTCAAAGTCGGGAAAATACTTACCGTCTTAATCAGGCCTTGTGGATTTTTTTTTACATTAATGGAGTTATAATCAAGAAAATTAAATCTTTGTCATGCAAATAAGCCGAGTCAAATGTGCTGTTTGTTATTGCAGTGGAGATACTCATGTATTATGAATATGGTGGAGATGGGAGTGGATTGGAGGTAACATGAAAGAGTCGGTTCTATTTATGTCATTGATTTGAATCAAAAAGTACCCCTTTCTTCCTGGTAAAACTCTCAGCCGATACCTAAGTGGAATAGTAGAATGTGGTTCGTGTGCATATGCGTGAGTGAAAAAAAAAAAAAAAAAAACAATTAAAATTTTGAGGTATTGAGTATTTTTGTGTTGATCAAGGCTTCGCAATTGATTAAAATAATTATTTTGAATAACAAAGCTCGTATGGCGCAGTGGTAGCGCAGCAGATTGCAAATCTGTTGGTCCTTAGTTCGAACCTGAGTGCGAGCTTTATTTTTCGCAACCTTTTGGCCTGGGGTTGTTGCTTTTCTTTTTTGTATATTTAAGGCAACCCTGAGGCTTCAGTAAATCAAAAAACAAATGCATTTTTCGTATATTAATTACTTTTTACATAAGAGTTGTTCTTCCACCAATGTCGTTACTGGCAGTACCATCCGGCATGTTCCCATCCCTTCCAGATACGAACTGGCGATAAATTTTATCAAGCTTTTGTTTTTCTGTAACCGAAATCGACGGTTTTGTCTCTTCAAGAGACGCATCGAAGTCAGCTTGCGAAATGCTAACTTTCAGCGAATTGTCAGATATTTCCTCCAGCGTTTTGGAGGTTGAATCCGTTTTCGAATTCAACTGGTCCTCCTCCTCAAATGCTTGTTCAATCTGTTGTATTAACTTGATCCTATCGGCTGACTTCAATTTGTTGTTCTTGGAATTGTTGGTCATGACTTGAAAAAACTCATACGCTTTCTTGTTACTTCCGATCAGCTTCTCCTTGCCTTGTAATGCATTTGCCTCATCCTTTGCAAGTTTTACATGAACGGCCTTCAAATAAGCATTATAGCCCAAACCTTGCATATCCGCCCCACTGAATCCCTTCGTTTGTTCTGCGATTCTATTCAAATTAACATCGCTTTCCAAATCCATCTTGTTGGTGATACTTTTGAGAATATCTAATCTATCGTCATAGTTCGGCATATCACAAATAACACTTTTGTCCAATCTACCAGGTCTCAAAAGTGCAGAATCAATCAAGTCCGGTCTACTTGTAGCAGCTAAGACGTAGACACCATCCAAACCCTCAGCCCCATCCATTTGAGTTAACATTTGGTTAACAACCCTGTCAGTAACACCCGTAGAATCGTGACCTCTCTTAGGAGCAATAGAATCGAACTCGTCAAAGAATAAAATACATGGTTTAGCAGATTGTGCTCTTTCAAATAATTCTCTAACTGACTGCTCGGAGGCACCAATATATTTGTTCAATATCTCTGGACCTTTGATCGAAATGAAATTGAGACCACATTGTCCAGCGACGGCACTTGCAAGTAACGTTTTACCACATCCCGGATAACCGTAAAGTAAAATACCCGATCTTAGTCTCAATGGACAACTGGCAAAAATAGGAGCATATTTGGTGGGCCACTCCAAGGTCTCCAACATAATATTTTTCGCTTCTGTAAGACCACCAATATCGGTCCAGCTAATGGAAGACTTTTGTAACTTTACACCACGCAAATTAGCAGGAGTATAACCTTCAAACGCTTTTTCAAAAATCTCTTTTGAAACCGGGCGGGGGGATTCGGACTTATTGGATATCACCAGCAGTGAAAAGAAGCTTTCATGATACATTCTATCACATAAAGTTTTTAAATCATTGGGCAAGAATCCTTCAGTTTCGGATGCCATGTCCATAACATCAAAATCGAGAAAGCAGCCCAAAGTATTTTCTATGTAATCCTGTATAATCTTAGACCTGGTGACTTTATCGGGTACACTCAAATGATGAAAACTTTCAATGACATGTGACTGGAATAGAAATCCATTGAAGGCTTCTTTCGAGACACCTGAGGCAATTATTGACAAGCTACTGTTAGCTTGATTATGTATTCTCAGCAACTGGGAAATGAAAAATTCTGTGAGCTGCTTTGAATTTGTGGAGTCTACGTGCTCCACCTCTGCAGATAACAACTTATCAAGGTTGTCAAGGATGAGTAATGATGGCTTGTGCCAGGTGCATTCTTGAAACCATTTTGTAAAATGATTAGCAGACAACAGGTTGAAATTTTCATTCATTATAGATTCACATGACACGAATTTGGTATGGAATCCATATTTAGAGTTCAACTCTTTTTCTATGGTACGTAAGAGTAAAGTTTTTCCACTTCCTGAATTCCCATGAATCAAAGTACCGGAGTTTGGGAAGGTACTTATTGTTTGAACTATCTCGGAGATGGTATCTTCGAGGCCAACAGGGATTTCGGTGATGGTTTTTGATGATTCTGATTCTTCAATGAAAGATACATTACGCAAAAGTTCCTCACCCAATTGGAATTTAGGCGGCTTTCTATTCTCGATATCGTACGGCTTGACCCAAGCGTTTAAATCGTCGTTTCTCTTAAACCTCAAAAGCCCTCCGTGAGGTAAAATATAAGGTATCTTGGGAAGTTTCAAAAAATTTGATACTGGTGAAGCTGACAAGGGTGAATGCTCATTATACAAATAGCTAGTCAATTGTGTGGTAAAACGTGTCTCTTCATTTTTTCTGGCCGTCGAATTTAAATTGAGTTGGTTACTCTTCTTTGTTTGAATAACATATGGATGTACAATGAAGGTGGAGGGTTTTTTTGGTAGATGTTTGACTGCTGGCTTGAGCACAATGGATTCTCCGACTTTTTTTTCAATATTCAAAGCCACTGCTAGCTTATAAGATAATCCGACTGTGTTGGAAGGGCAAGCATGGTAGCTTACAAGTTTTGCAATTATCCTTCTATTTTCTTTAAGAGGCACCGTAAGTTTATCTTTGGGGGCTCCCGATCCATTTTTCTCGCCTTCTTGTTGAGACTGCTGTGATTGTTGTTGTTGGGAATCTGCAATAGTATTCACCTTGTGCCCAGGGCCAGGGATTACTGACACCGCCACAAACTTGGTCTGTCCCAAAGTATTGATGACGTCATTGTAGTTCACATAAACCTCATAACCGTCGGAATTGGTATGATCTAATGGTAATTGAGCGAAAATGTCATGAGGAAGTGATATAGCCCTTTTCATAACCATGGGGAGACCCGCTTGGCTATCAGCATTGGGTTTACTGCTTCTAGATGACTGCATAGACTTACCCGATACTGAGTTCGCTTTCTTTTCTCTGACCTTGGTAACTATTACCACCTCAGCTTGAGGATCAAGTTTGGCGAAGTCACTCTCTTTAGTGCCAATATCTGTAGCGACTAAAGTGACGGCATTCGTCTTGGACGGAAAGATAACTATGGGTTGACCCAATGCGACACATCTGGCTTGATTAATCAAAGTATCTTCAATTTTTCGCGAATATAAATCTACCAACTCGTAGTCATCTGCAGTTTTGGGCTCTAAGGTCACTTCGGTAGTGGTAGTAAATTTATATTTGATAGAGAAGGTAACAAATTCATTTTCAGACAAGCCAAAGGCTCGAGCAACTCGATGATCAATTTCGATACTCCTTGGGGATGAAGTACTCGAGCCACTCCAGCCCAAATAGTATTTTTTGTTGGTTTTCGTGACTATTTCGACAATAATATTCTGGGGGAGTGAATTCAGTGACTCTAGTATTTGACAAGTATCGGTGGGGAGTTTAACAAGGTTATCGCCCAATTGAGAAGGTAAGACCTTCACTTTTTGATTCTCCATAGTGTATATCGAGAACAATTATGATATTGGGATATAAGTAGTAGTTTTGAAATTACAAGCGGGAATCATACTTTTAATTATTTCTCGAGATTTCTCCAGGTTTTCTATTTTTTCTACATGTTTTTTTTTTCGTGAATCAAAAATGCTTCCCGTTCACAAAATTGACTTTTCTTTTTTTTTGTTTTTTCCCCTAGCATTGGGGCCGAGGTTGCGCTCGATGGGTCCGCCGCCCCGCTTTAGTCGGTCAAAGCTCGACGTAAAATGAAGTGCAGCATTTTATTATAGACATAAGGAAAAAAAAAAAAAAAAATAATAATTATATACAATTTATACACGGTGATCAAACATTACGATCTTATATAGACCTGACACGGCGTGGGTCATTCCTGAACCGGTTCGAAAACCTATTTTTTTTCAAAGTCCTGGACTTCTTTCCATTTGTTCAACTGTTCATCACCACTTTCGCTTTGGTCCCATTTTTTCATGTTCTTTTCTTGATTGGCTTGTCTAGCCTTCTCCATGGTTTCGAATGATTTTCTCCTTATCGATCTACACTGTTCGAATCCTACAACGTTCCCAAGGAAGAATCCACCGACCGCCCAATTCATTGACCGAGTAGGATTCTTATGTATCAAGAATGTCACTGACCCCAATACACCCATAGCTTGAAAGCCGGTGATCATTGCCTCTCTAAAGCACGGCATACCAACGTATGTTGATGGAGTGAAGTCTGCTAGCTTTATTTTCGAAAGAGCAGCTGCATATTTAGATTCAGCTGAACTTCTGTCCACTGGTTCTTGATCTTCAAATTTAGGTGGTAAGTCTTCCAAATATTGTTCGGGCTCTTGATTTACAGCAGTAACGGTAGAAACTTTCGAAGGTGAGCCACCTCCAAACCAGCCCATAGTTAATGAAATGAATAAATGAGTTGAGGTGGTTAAGATGGAGAGCTGTAACAATCAACTTCTAGTTCTTGGGTTCTTTTTTCTTTCGGATTTTCAGTACCACAAAGGATGAAGCGAAAGAAAAAAAAAAAAAAAAAAAAAAAAAAGCGGCTCCCATGCCTTTTGGATTGAAAATCTGGGAAAAAAAATCTAGCGCCGCCTGGTTTCGATCCAGGGACATCAGGGTTATGAGCCCTGCGCGCTTCCACTGCGCCACGGCGCTATACCGATAAGGTTTTTAGGGTCTGGCAGATAATGTTCAAGCTATCAAAAGAAAAAAAGTTTATACAATAATTTTTTAAATCGATACCATTTTATTCTAGGGCAGATTAATCTGTACCGACGATCTCAGTGGCAGGATGAAAATTCGCTGCCTGCATTGAGCGCGCAAGCTGCAAAAAACTTGGTATCATTTTATCTCTCTCGCAACAACATCTAACAGACTAGTTAGATAGAACACACTCTTCACTTCAACTCTCATTTCATCTTCACAGGCGGTTTTTGGTGAGACCTTGACCTCACCATTCCGACTATGCGCAAATAAAGTATGTAATTGCTTAATATATAGGATTTTCTTAGGATATCGTAAAAAAGAAAAAAAAAATTATTTCTCTTTCAACTGGATGTTTTTGGCGAGGGTGTTATCTCATATTTCCGCCTACGCTTGAATAGAGTCTAAATTTTGTGATTCCATACTTGCTATATATATTTATTTAACATGTCGAGCAAAAAAGTTTTGATCACACTTCAAGACAGAACTGAGCAAGATGTGAATCATATATCTCGGAATGTGATAAGAGAAGAAGTACTTTGACAGATCCATCAGGATAACTGAAAGAAAAATTGAATAAATTTCAACGTGTATGCACTTTGCAATGGTTGCCCATAAAATTCACAAATATGAACTCCAAAGAAGTACACCAATAGCACATGTAGAACCAATGAACTCCAGAGAGCTTTTCAGTTTCGAAGTTGAGTGGTAGATTTATAATTGATATAAATTATTCTATTATTATTTAAAAATTAAAAAGTTTCCTTTTTTCGAAAAAAAAAAAAAGAGAATATACAGGAAGCATGTTAACTCAGCAAATCAAAATGATAAGAACTAAGAAAAAAAATTGGATGGTGGTTCCCAAGGGTATTGTTTGGATGCTGTCTGAGTAGTAAATAAACTCAAAAGAAGGACTCCAAATTATTGCCAACGGCTAAATGATTTTGCCTGCTCACGCCTGATTCCTTTCCATTTTTTTCACTTTTCTTGCTTTTTTCTATCCTTTGAGGTATTTGAAGCACGTAATAAAAGACTCTCGCCGTCACTTATCATTTGGCATTTGTTTAATTTTCAAAGTTTTTATGCATTGTCTATACGTTTTGAGTTTTTATTATTGATTTCCCTAAAGAAATAGGTTTCAGGAAATTTTCGACGCTTCAAAATTACTCAAATTTGTTTGTTTTGCTTGGTTGTGAAGGATCCCCAGCTTTTGTCTGGCTTTTTTTTTTGCATTTTACACAGAAATTACAAAATTAGCGTCAAAAATCAAAAGAGATAAATATCAGTTCCTTGAAGGCAACAGTTGACTGGAAGCTTAGGAAAGTTTAAATTTAACAAAAAGGCTTCTGATAAGAGTCCTCTTCATTCACGAATCAAAACCCTCAGGCCAAGGCAGGAGACAAACACTTGACTGACTCAAAAAAAAAAAAAAAAAAAAACAAAAAAAAAAACTAGGCATACCAAGTTCTGTACTAGTAATTGATTACTAAATTTGAGTCTGACTTCTTTTTTATTCTGTATTGTATACTTGCTCATTACTTATACGACTAAGAGATCCTTAGATGTCACTTTTTTTGATATTATTCCTATGATCGAGAATAAAATTTATACCACTTTAGCCATTCAACTAAGAAATTTAACATTAATTTTCCCAGCTTTAACAAGATTCAAATATACTCTTTTTGAAGAAGCTAGTGAAATACAAGTAAAGCGGTCGTTACTTCTCTTAGGTCACCAAAAGACTGCAAAAAGCCAAACAAGAGACCCGTACCCTTTACTTTTTCAATCACGCGTGGGTGAGAAAATTGGTGGAGAAAGCGAAGAACAAAAAAAAAAGTTATTCAAGCAACAGAAACTAACGAAGAAAACTGGTGAATCGATTGCAGGTATCGTCAATCAAGGCAAAACATTAACAACTATCATATACAATGGCAGCTCCAGACCTTATACTAGACCCGCAATTGAAATACTGGGTGCTCTTGCCCATCTCATTCGCCATGGTATTGGTGGGTTTGTTGAGATCAAATATCACTTCTCTTCTCGCACCAAAACCAAAGTTAGAAGGTTACAAACAATCAAGAGAAAAGTATGTTAAATCTACTATAGTTAATTGATGAATTGAAAACTAACAAAAATCAAAAATAACAGGCAGTTTTTGAAAAGAGCAGCATGTTTTAGAAACAATAACGGATTGCTCACAGAAGAAGAATTTGAGGCAAGACAACAGTACTACATGACCAAGTTAAATTCAACTGAATTTTTTGCTAAAATCGAAGACCCAGAGGCAAAACCCCAAAATCCATTTAGTGACTCTTCTACGAATGATGCATTGATGAATATGGCTAAAGGTAATTTGATGAACTACATTCCACAAACTGTTATCATGGGTTGGGTCAATTATTTTTTCGCTGGCTTCGTCATAATGAAGTTACCGTTCCCACTTACCGATGGGTTCAAGAGTATGCTTCAAAACGGGGTGGCCACACCTGACTTGAATGTTCGCTACGTCTCTTCCATTTCATGGTATTTTGTAAATTTATTCGGATTGAGACCTATCTATGCGTTACTCATGGGAGATTCAGCAGCTGCTGATGAGTTGATTTCGCAACAACAGCAACAGCAGTCCTTACCCAATATTGGAGGTCCTGGCGGTCCCAAAGTTGATAAAGTTTTCAAAGCTGAGGCTGAAAGCATTCAAATTTCGTCACACGAATCATTATATAATGGTATTGTAGATCGGGTTTTACAGCAAAACTCTTAGTTTTTTTTTTTTTGTCGTATTTCCGCTCAGAATATCACACCCGTACATTTTATTATTTTCCTTTTTTTATGCATTTCTAATCCATCGCAATGACATTAAAAAAATGAAGATCTATGGAATTTAGTGTAAAGATAAAAGAGACTTATAATTCATTCCTACCAATAATACTCCTCATATAACTTTACTAACATATAATCAAAAATGGCTCCATCTACCATTATATGTATAGGGATGGCCGGGTCTGGTAAGACTACGTTCATGCAAAGATTGAATTCTCATTTACACTCCAAGAAGACTCCTCCTTACGTCATTAACTTGGATCCCGCCGTATTGAAGGTCCCATTTGGTGCCAATATTGATATAAGGGATTCGGTGAAATACAAAAAAGTTATGGAAGAATATAATTTGGGTCCAAACGGTGCCATTGTTACGTCATTAAATCTATTCTCCACTAAAATTGACCAAGTTATCAAATTGGTGGAGAAACGAGCCGACAAGGTTGAAAATGTCATCATTGATACTCCTGGTCAAATTGAATGTTTTATTTGGTCAGCCTCTGGTGCCATCATAACCGAAGCTTTTGCTTCTACTTTCCCCACTGTTATTGCATATGTTGTGGATACTCCAAGAAATTCATCACCAACCACTTTTATGTCTAATATGTTGTATGCCTGCTCAATCTTATATAAAACCAAGTTACCCATGATCATTGTATTTAATAAAACTGATGTCAAGAAGGCCGATTTTGCCAAAGAATGGATGCTGGACTTTGAAAACTTTCAAACCGCTTTAAGAGAAGATCAAGAATTAAATGGAGAAGATGGAACATCTTCAGGTTATATGAGTTCCTTAGTAAACTCAATGTCGTTAATGTTGGAAGAATTTTATTCGAATCTTGACGTTGTGGGTTGTAGTGCTTACACCGGTGATGGGTTTGATGAATTTTTAGATGCCGTCGATAATAAAGTTGAAGAATACAATGATTACTACAAGGCTGAACGAGAAAGAATATTGAAACAAAAGGAAGAAGATGAGAAGAAAAGACAGGCCAATTCATTGAATAACTTGATGAAAGACTTGGATGTCAAGGATGAGAACAGAAAGAAGGACTCCGATGTCTTGTCTGACTACGAGGATGAACAAGATGAAGAATATCAAGGTGAACTACTAAGGGATGAAGATGAACCCGAACGTGAATACACGTTTCCAGAAGATAGAAGTTCTGAAGTTAATGAGCGTAATGATGCTGATTTGCAAGCTCGGTATCAAGCAGCTTTTGAAGCCACTGCTAAGCCAGTATCTTCCAAAACTGCAGAAAATATTGCAGAATATATAAAACGTTAGTGACAACAATGGTTGTCCATGTACATTAAATAAAAATCTTTCCTTTTTTTAAAAAAAAAAAAAAAAAAAAGTAGAGTGTAGTAGTTTTTTCATTTCGCCGAACGGGGATGCAAATGTATGATTGTTCGAAACTATACGATTGAGTCTATTTATTGATCCATGTTCGATAAAACTGAATCCAAATTGTAGCTCGTTGAGCTATACTCCTCTTTGAAAATTAATTGTGGCTTATGTTCAGCCAAATGCAATATCGTTTTACCAAATTCCGAGTTACACCATGCAAACCAAGATCTGGTAAAATCAAATCCATTTCTGGCGTTAACATTGACACTCTCATGCATTAATCCCAAACCCGCAGTATTATCCATGACATATTTCAAACTTTCTAAAATTTCATTATCATCATCAGTAGTTCTAATTTTCACCAATAATGACATGGGCCAGGCATTTTGAATTCCAATATGAGGACCTCCAATACCTTCAAACTTAGACCCCAGTAAATAGTAAGGGTTTCCCTCTTTTGATAAGATCATTTTTCTGGTGTTTTGATACACTTCATCATTCTTGTCAAGGTATCCCATATCGGGTAAAGATAACAATGATGGTAAGTTGGCATCATCCATAAAAATTGTTCCTCCATATCCATCAACTTCATATGCATAAACTTTGCCGTAGACAGGGTGATTGACAATCCCGAATTTTTCAACACCTCTGGTTATATCCTCGATGAATTGATCCGTATGGGTCAACAACTGAGTTATATCGAGAGGATAGTCCAAATTTTCGTTTAAGTAATTTTTTTTGGCCGATTTCAACTCGGTTAACATATGTAAGTTGGCCGGTATAAAGAATTGAAGTATACAACTATCATCAGAGGGACGAAATGCTGATCTAACCAAACCAGTACCAAAGTTAACTGGGTTACCTACCCCAGATAATGGCAATGTCTCTGATCCTATATTGGTTTGCCTTTGGAATGAGTAAAAAAATGGAAGTGCCTGACCAGTATCTTGATCATAAGTTGGTTGTGACTCTCTCTTCATGACAATTAAGATTCTTTCATATGCTTTCAACCATTTATTGGTAATGAAAGAATTATCACCACCTGAATGAATGAAAAATTCGTTACTGAGTGTAAGGAAAGAAGCCAAAGAATCTAATTCATATTTACATTCAAACACGTGCCTCCAGTCGGGTCTAGGATACACTTGATCAATTGCCGATTCTCCCTTTTTAACACCAGAGTTAGGAGGTGGATGGAATGCATTACAATAAGGAGAATTTATGATGTAGTCTGCTTGGGTATTGATCGCACCTTTAATCAATTCACGTAAATCATCGTCATATTTAACAAATGGTTGATAAACCGACAATTGTCTTGCTGAATCACGAAGCCATTCAGCATGAATATCACCCGTAACCACGAATGAAGAAGGAACTTCAACTTTTTTATCGGTTAGACTTGATTGATGCCATAAAATAGTAGTATCCAATGTATTGGGTAAACAATTTTCAATTAATCTGGCAAGATCGGGCGTTTTAGCTTTACGTTTCAAGTCATTGATGACATGCTCAACTGCTTTGGATGTAAAAGTTCGACATTTAGGAGCTGGTCTCATGTATGGAAATTGATGTTTGCCATTAGACAATGGAGAATGCTTTTCTTGAGAATATGCAACATAATCGGGACATTTATGTGTTTTCTTATCTAATTTTTTCAAAAATTCAGCGGTAATACCATCATTATCATCATGATTTTGATTGATACTAGCATCATTCATGTCTTCAAGATCTACGGAATTTTCTTGATTTTGTTTCAGGAACTGAGTGAAATCATTTATATCGTCAACATTGTTAAGCGAATGTGGTAAATTGGAGTCATTAGAAGAGGAAAGATGTTTTATGACATAAGTAAATATGATCAACCCAATCACGATACATGCTACACGCACGAGTCGGATTCGTCTGCCATGAATAAATATTGCCATACCGGGGAATATTTATTGATTCTTTATTTTTGAGAGAACCAAGCAATTAAGTGACAATGTGGTTATGCAATTGAGGGAGTAACAAGTGATTATAGTGAGCAGAGATGAATAACTTTAATACGGTTTCCTTTTTGCTATTTATATTTAATCTCGTAATTTCGTTTGTTCTGGAGTTTAAGCATTCGCAAACAAAAAAAAAAAAAATAACTAAGCCAAAAAAAAAAAAAAGAAAAAGTGCAACTTTGCATCGAGTTGCAACTCCCCACTTGACAGCACGGCTACATGAAATAACTTTACCACCTAAGTATAAGCCAAAGACAAAAAAAGAAAAAAAAGAAAAGAAAGAGCTAAAAAGAAGGTAAGAAATTTATTTATTTGAAGTCATTAGTGTCATTATATGCAAGTAGCCAGATGGACAATGTTATATAGAATCAATGGGTTGTGAAGGGAAAAGATATATACAATTTTGATGACATCCTTCTTCGACCCGAGCCAATCCCATTTCACCTAATTGTTTGAGAAATGAACTAATGTGGCTTGATTTGTTGTAATCATCATTTAATACTTTATTATTATTATTTTTGGCACTTTCAAGTAATTGTTCATAAGTACCATTAGTATCAACATGTTGATTTTTGGAATTGGTTGTGGTGAAGAATTGACGAATTGATTCATTACGTAATGATAATCTAACCCCAACAATTTCAAAATCTTCAGCGTATTTTTGTAAAGTTGATAAGAGTACATCATGATTTTCATCAACCACCGGATTTTCAATGGTAATCATATAAAGTGAAGAATAGGTTAAATTATAAGGAAATGCGTATTCAAATTGAGTAAAATCATCCTTCAATATTTGTCCAATACGACCCACGGGATAATTTGATTTCAATTCATCAAGTGTAGGTGGATTTTTGGTGATGGGATTACCTGAATGATCAGTAAGTTGTACCGATTGTTGTTTAGTGAGTCGATTTACCAATTTATCATCAATTTGATTAATCTGAGACCAATTTAATTGATTTATGTTTTCCTGTGTAGTTAAGATATTTTGAGATTTAACTGCCAAATTAAAAATATCAACCAGGTTTAAATCAGTAACATGATAATTTCGTTTTAATACATCAGCACCCAGTTCAAAATTATGTGGAGTTGTGAATTGCAGGGATAATTGACGAATACTAGTAGTTAAATCATGATAAGGTTTATTGATTCGAGCCAAGGAAGATTCCGACATGAGACGATGATGTTGTTTAATGAAAATTACCATGGGAGTCTCTTTAAGTAGGTTATGATACCACTTGAATGAATTTATGAAATGATCAACTTTTGGTAGTTGAAGATATGGAGAATAATAAGATGCCAACATGGTTAATATACGAGCCTCATATTCCAGTCTTGGTTTGGCGGCCGTGTGAGAGTTGGAAATGAGTGGTGATCGATCATCAATAGAGTCAATATTATCTTCAAAAATATCATCAATTGACATATTTTCCAAAGGTCCCCAATCAATAATTCCTTTGGAAGTTGATTCAAAAATGGGTTTGATTAATTTTGCTTCTAATCCGGTAAAATCAGTTGGATTAAATTGATACCATGGAGCTTCCAGTCCAGAAGCATATTTAACTTTATCATTAGAAGTTACATCCATATTTAGGAGTCGATGTCGTCTAAAGGCATTATATTGAGGATCTGATTTTTGTAAAAAATTGCGAACGTAATCATTTTTATAAGGATTAACTCGAATGGTGGATGCTCGCCGGTATACTTTGAGTATATAACGGATATGATGCGGTAGTCTTTCCACCGTATGTTGTGACATATTCTATAATCAGGTGGTTGTAGTGATTATTTGATTGGAATATATGTCTGGTCTTTCCTTTTGTGTGGGTGTTGGGGGAAGTAGTGCGCCAACCACAAAGAAGCTCTCCGATGCTCTTCTCACCTTACAAGTGGTCAATACATTTGAATGATATTGATTAGATCAAAATGTTTCTACAGCCAGATGGTGAAGTTTCATCAGACGACTTTAACATACAACAAAGATCAACTTTATCAAACCCACCAAGTTTCTTAAAGTAGGTACTGTGGTAATTAGGTATTAAGATAGGAAGACTACAACATAATAGATTCAAATTGAGCCAGAACCAAAGACAAGAGTAGCTATCTTTGCTTATGTAGTTATATCAACAGTGATGTATAACAACCGCGATACAGACTGACAAAGAACAGATGGCAAAACAGACAACAAAACAGACAACAACAGACAACAAAACAGACAACAACAGACAACAAAACAGACAACAAAACAGACAACAAAACAGACAACAAAACAGACAACAAAACAGACAACCAAACAGCCTTGACAAAACAGCCTTGACAAAAACGGTTAGACTCAAGTATCAGCGAAGCTACTTTGTTTAAGTTTTATTCATTTTATGGGTTGGGTCCAGAAATTTTTTTGCAATCGAAGGAGTAAAAATAGTGCGTACAAATTCACAACCTCATCAATACATTTTTTTTTTTTTCAACAAGTATTTTTTTTTTTTTTCTTACATCTACTAATTAAAGAATTTGCAATTCAGTAAACATGTCAGATGATGAAATAAGTTTAGAAGGAAATTTTTTTGAAGAACCAGAAGATTTCCGTCCTCCGTTACCTCAACCACATTTTGCTAATTATAAACGACAAATTAACAATGTTGAACCTCAAGAAATTAAATTACGTCTTGTAGGTGCATCACCACTTTGGGGTCATTTATTATGGAATGCAGGGATTTTCACTGCCAATTATCTTGATTTACATAGTGATGAACTTGTTAAGGATAAAAAAATTCTAGAATTAGGAGCTGCTGCATCATTACCATCGGTGATATGTGCATTAAATAATGCCAAACAAGTTATATCAACTGATTATCCTGATCCTGAATTATTATCAAATATTGAATATAATTTTAAGAATTGTCAAGGAATTAATTATGAAGAAAATGTTAATGTTAAAGGATTTATTTGGGGTGGTGATGTTAGACTGATAATATATCCTAATGATAATAATGAACAAGTTAAAATTGATGAAATTCCTGAAGAAGATAAATTTGATTTAATTATACTTTCAGATTTAGTTTTTAATCATACTGAGCATAGAAAATTATTAAAAACATGTCGACAATCAATGAAAAAACTGGGTAAAGGATTAATTGTATTTAGTCCTCATCGAGCTCATTTATTAGATGATGATTTAAAATTTTTTGAAACTTGTCAAGATGATGAATTTCAATTTAAACCTGAAAAAATTGATATGCAAATTTGGAAACCCATGTTTGAAGAAGAACCAGAAGAAACTGCTGAAATTAGATCAAGAGTTTATTCATATTTTATAAATCCTCAATGGTAAAAAAAAAAAAAAAACAAACTTAATTTAAATATAGACTAAATTTACAATTGTTAGTGAAATAATTCAAGTGTAGACTACAATATACAAAAAGTTTAAAGTGTACTGTGTATTAACAAAATATTAAGAAGGAGAAAGGGAGCTTGCTTAAGCAGCGTTAGAGTTGAACTTTCTCTTACCGTTAACTAAAGCAACGTTAACGAATCTTCTGGTGTATAACAAACGTTTGTAAGCTCTACCTTTTGGTTGTTTTGGCTTTTCTTGTTTGTCAACTTTTGGAGTTTGAGACTTAACTTTACCAGCACGAGCTAAAGAACCGTGAACTTTACCCTAAAAGAAAGAATATTGTTAGTATTTATTGATCAAAGGTGGTCTCATGCATTGGTCTTTTACGCTTGTGTCATTGGATTGCCACTGGGGATACATCAGTGCTTGATTTATAATCAGCATTCCAAATATGGATTCTTGAGCGGTCTGATATCAAACAAATAAGTGATGGCAACTAGTAGGTAAACATTCTTTACTCTGAAAGACTGAATTCGATAATTTGAAAAGGTTTTTGGCCCATTTGAAAATGTTTTTGGTACATTTGAAAATGTTTTTGGTGCATTTGAAAATTTGGAAAATAATATTGCTTATAACTCATGGGAGGTTACATGACCATAGTAACGAAGGGTGGAAAGACGGGCTGCGATGAGGGAGACATGGGGTATAATCATCACATACCATTTTGAATTAATTTAAATTTAATGTGTATATATGAACAAAGTAGAAGTAAAAGAGTAGTATAAGCACTTTTTTCTTTTAATGAAAACTCCCAAAAAAAAAAAAAACCACCACCCACACGCTTACTCACATAGCGGGAAAGCGGCAAATACAGTGGGAAAATTTGGTTTGGTTGTTTCTTTTTTTTTTTTTTTTTCTTTTTTCTTTTTTTTTTGGTTTTCGCTTGCTGTTCTGGTGTTTGGGTGTTTTGCTGCCACCTGCATCGGAACACAGCAAGAAAAACGAGCACAAAGAAAGGTGCAGTGCGCACGTGCGGCGGAGCGGGTGAGGGCAGCAGCCCTAAAGAACTATTTTCTCCTTATTTATATTTATAGGAAAGTGGTTGGTGCGGCGCGCAAGTTGTTGCAAAAACATACGGTTTGATATTATAAGTTTATGAAAAATAATATAAGCATTAATACGTAAGAGGAATTGGTGTTGAATTTCGAGTTAACGACCTAGTAAAATGACGATAAAAGTTGATATAACCACCAATGCAACAATTATAATCAAACCTAAAACACTTAATCGAGTAGCCGGGAAATGATTATTAATCATCATTTGTTGAACATGGAAATATCTTAAGGTACCTGAAATTAAAGTTAGGATCCCCAAGATTATAAATATAAGACCCAAAGGTTTACCTAATTTATTAATTGAATTGGTTAATTTATCATTATCAAGTCGAAATAATTGAGTTACACCAATACCAATGGTTATAAATGATAATGATGTACGTAACCAAGCTAAAAAAGTTCTTTCATTAGCCATCTAGAAAAAAAGTTAGTAAGTGAAGAAAAAACAACTCAAGTAAACATATGGGGTAAACATACATGATCACGAGCCACCGAACCCTTATTTTCCAATGATATCAGTGACAATTGCGATAAATTCAATTTATCAAGAATGATGTCGAGTGATGATTTGATTTCTTCATTGTTGTCGGCTGAAGTGGTGGCGGAAGGCTGACTGGTGTTATCGTTGATGGATTGGTATGATACCATTATTATTGGTTTGGTTGATGTTTGATAATGATGATTCTTATGTAATGAGGTTTTGAATTGTGGAGTAAATCTGAGCAAACGATTAAAAGTGTACACACAACAACAAAAAAAATAAATAAAATGAGCGTGTATCACGTGATGAATAGAAAACGTAAAAGCACGCAGATGTACGGAGGTGCGGTTAGATTCGGATTTAAAGATGGAGAGATTATTTTACGGATCATTTTTTTGCATTTTCTATTTTTTTTTTTTTTTTTTTTTGACAGAAATTGAGCACATGCACACGACGGCGGACCATGTTACATATACGCGAAGAACACATATCGTGTAAAAGATAAGACAGACACGGCAAAGATTAATTCACCGACAAATTTAAAGCAACCACAATTATTTATTCAGACAGATTCATGAGCGTGTGATTTTATACGACGTTTGTTATCCGCTACTCGAAACATGCCAAAATAAGCACCAATGCTACAAATAGAAACAGAAAATAACCAGTGGAAAAAAGCAAAAAAAGAAAAAAAAGAAAAGAAAAGAAAAAGAAACGAACAAATACGATGAGAATTGAGACAAAGTGGACATAACCACCCACACAATAGAAAGTACGAGAATATTGACTAATTGTACATTTTGATGAAGTTATACAAAAAATGAAAGATGAAAAGTATGAAGGTACTGTAATGAAATAAGTAATGTAATAAGTTATGTAATGTAATGACGAGAGAAGTGAAGGCAGAAAAAAAAAAAAATAATAATAGTAATGACGAGATGCAGGGGTGGAAGGAAGGGGGGAAACGGGGGGTAAGTTTAAATAAATAAAGTATAAAGAAAACCCATAATGACTGAAGCAATGGCCAAAGTTGAAGTCAAACTAATACCATGATGATGAGTTTCTGACAGTCTATAGTATAATGAACCACCAGCATGATTAGCCAGAGAAATGGTGACTTTTTGATAAGTTCTTATTTTACCCACCTGACCCAGATTAGAACCAAGACCAATCGAACCTGATTCGACGGTTTCAGAAGCAGCAACACTGGTAAAGGTTGACATGAAGGACTGATAGTAAGGAGATTCGGTGGTACGAGTAATACCCAGTGAATCAGTACCGGTAACCCAAACTAATGTGGTTGTTGCTTGGGTGGAGGATGAAGATGAAGATGAATCATCGGCGGCGATGATATAGTTGATACAAAGAAACAATGATACGATGTAGGTGATTAATTTCATGGTGGTTACTGTTACTCTATCTCTGTCTCTGTCTCAAGAGGATAAGAGGATGAGGGGAGTGGTCCGTATATATATACGTTTGATTTGACTGAGTGAATTTTCTTTCTTTGTGGTATTTCATAATTTCTTTTTTTTTTTTTTCTTCTTTCTTTTCTGATTTCTGTTTATTATTATTACTTTTTTTTTTTTTTTTTTGTTTGGTTTGTTCTTTTGTGTCGATGGGTTAAATTCTACATTTGTCAAGAGTGACCCGAGACTTATTAATAGAAACGATGATACGCATGGCGATAAAGTACCAGCTCTTTTGCCCTCGCTCCTTCCTTCCCTCCTTCCCATTCTTTTACCCCCTTTGCTTGCACAATTGATTTCAGTGACTCCTTCCCGAGCAAATGCTTGGATTCCAGTCTTGGTAACCAGGTTCTTGGTTTCTTACAAAGATTAAGAAAAAAACAGTGAGATTAAGAAAAAGAAACAAAAAGACAGACCACAGACATAAAAAAGAAACTTTCCAGAACAATGCACACAAAACCCGCACAAAACAAAAAAAAACACACTGAAAAAACAGAACAAACAGCAAAAACAAAAAACAAAAAAAAAAAAAGAAAAAAAAAAACCATCTCGGATATTCCATCCGATAAAAAAAGGCGACACAACACCAATCCATCTACAAGGCTTATGTATTCAGACTTATTTCAAATTGGAAATACCATTACCATTTACATCGTCTCTTGCGGGTCAGACAACTCACCCAACCAATATCACTGGTATCTCACTGGTATCACTGGTATCACTGGCATCTCACTGGCATCTCACTAATGTGCTGATTAGTAACCAAGGGTTACTAACAATAAACAATGTAATAATATACGATGGCACTCCTTCACTCTATAAATAAACTATTGCTAACAACAATTGAAGGACAGGCCATAATAGCACCCCCTTCCCTTCTCATTAAACATTACATACATTTATTGCTTATATTTTTATTGCTGTCTCTTTTTCTAATGATAATGTATCAATTGGGCAATCTCCCCTGTGTTTGTTTCAGAATAAGCCTTGCAATAAAAATAACAAACACAGCAAAAACCAAAAAAAAAAAAAAAAAAAAAAAAGGCTAAAAAAAAAGGCTAAAGAAAAAGGCTAAAAAAAAAAAAAAATAAAAGAAAATAAAGGGAAAAATAAAAACAAATCGTGCAAATATACACATGCAAAAATAAACCTTGTTTTTTGAACACAACTTTCCCAAAACAATCATGACTGCAAAAACAGTAAGCCTTGTTATGCCAAGGTTGAAATCAACCTTCAACTGCTATTGCTTGCTAGAAAAAAGGGTAATCACCGAAACGCCCGTACCTCTCTCGCTATCCTTTCAACCGCAACTCTTGTTGGGTCTTTACCCTTCAAATGATATCATAATCACTAACATCATTATGATTGTAGTACTCATAATTGTAGAATTACTGATCATGTGGATTGATCTGTAATTGTAGAATATTGATTCATAATTGGTATTGATTATATAAAATAATCAATAACTGGTTTTTTCAGGGGTAATCCACCCATATCTTGAGGAGCGGCTTCAAATACTTTATAATCTCGTGTTAAATCATCATCAATGGTTAATACCGAGGCAATATTACCACATCGATAACAATAATTAGGAGCTGACCAAACAGTAACCAATCCACCATTAAACATTTCTTTATAACCCTCCATTACTAATTGATGAGCTCTAGCAATTAACAGAATATCATTCATCATTAAAAATTTATTCACTTCATGTTCACCAAATAAAAATCCCGCACCACGAGGTGATATTGCCCAACCAGGTACATTATCAGGATCTGACCATAATAAATCACACATACCACCTTCATGAGGTACTTCTTGTTTACGATCCAATAATCGTATTTTATCAATCGTGGCAATATCAGGACTTAGACCACCATGTATACAAAATACTCCTCCTTTACCCCCCACAATAGCTCCTAATGAAAGATAATCAAATACTTCACTACAATATCGCCAAACATTAACCGATCCATACTTTCGTACACATTCATCATAAAATCCATAAACGGTGGTTATTTGTCTTGATTCATGATTTCCTCGAATCAACGTGATTTTATCAGGATATCTAACTTTATAACAAAGTAATAATAATAAACTTTCAAATGAATAAAATCCTCGATCAACAAAATCTCCTAAAAATAAATATTGATTATATGGTAATTGTCCACCAGTTTCAAATAATGTTAATAAATCATGAAGTTGTCCATGAATATCTCCACATATCGTTACTGGTGTATCAACGTATTGAATGTTGGCTTCATTTACTAATAATTCAATTACTTTGGTACATATTTCTTGTACATCTTGTTCGGGTATATGTTTGCAACTTTTGATATTTTCAATCGTACTTTATTTGTTAGTATGAAAAGAACACAATAAAGAAAAACATAACAAGTAAGAAAAACAGAACAAGAAAGAAAAACAGAATAAAAACATACTCATCTAGATTCAACATTGGATTTGCTGGTTTGTTGATATCAGAGAAGATGTTTATCAAGATTGAACGGTTTTTATAATTTTTTTTTTTTTTTTTTCTTTTGTTTTTTGCTTTTGCTATTTTTCTTTTTTTTTTTTTCGCTTCACGCGTTTTGAATACGCGGGTGCACGGGTTACAAACTAATCAATATAAACACCAAAAATATATTAGAATAAAACACCAAAAAGAACCAAAAGAATAAAAATACATAAAGAGAGACAGAAAAAAAAAGTAATCATAAAAACATTACCTAACTCTATTAGGTAAGGTATACTTCATAAATGATTTTTGTAATTGTTTACGAACGGTGATTTTTTGAGTACCCACAAAACTATCAATACTAACCTTAATTGCTCGATTTAAATCATTTTGACTTACAAAATCACTAAGTCTCATCTTGGCAAAACTTTCAGCAATTCTTAAAATACTTTCTAAATGACGAACCGTAATGGGGAATGATCCAGTACTTATTGATTCTCTTCTTAAATCAGCATAAACTTTAGCAACTTTATCCATATCCATTTGATGTAATTTAGGTTGAATTTTGGTACGAGCATAATTAATATATTTTACCAATAAATCTTGAGAAATTGGTGATATTTCATTTTCACGTTGTTTATTAAATTGATGAATTTTTTGTCTTCGAGTTTGTTTTTGTTTGGAAGGTGTTGAATCATCATTCATAATTTGATCAATTTCTTCAAATTGTTCTTCATCATCTTCAATATCTTCAAGTTGAGATGGATGAGATCTCATATGTGAATCAATTACAAAACTTGCTAATCTTTCATCCAGTTCAGGATTAACTAAATCTCGAACAACACATAATATATCAAATCTTGATAAAATTGGTTCAGTTAAATTAACATTTTGAGAAAGTGGTAAAGTTGAATTATATCTACCACTAGTTGGATTAGCAGCAGCAATAATTGAACAACGAGCTTGTAAACTAGTAACAATCCCTGCTTTAGAAATTGAAATTGATTGTTGTTCCATGGCTTCATGAATTGAAGTACGATCTTGATCATTCATTTTATCAAATTCATCAATAAGACAAGTACCTTTATCAGCAAGTACTAATGCTCCACCTTCTAAAGTCCATTCTCTAGTTATTGGATCTTTTCTAACTGATGCTGTTAAACCAACAGCTGAAGCACCTTGACCAGTAGCAAAAACTGCACGATTAGCCGTTTTTTCAGCATATTTTAAAATTTGAGATTTAGCAGTACCAGGATCACCTAATAATAATACATTAATATCACCTCTAATTGAATGTTTACCATTAACATCTTTTGGTACACCACCAAATAATGAACATGCTAATGCAGTCTTAATATCTTTATGACCATAAATTGAAGGAGCCATTGAAGAAATAATTTTATCAATTATTCCTCGTTCTTGAGATATTTTACGAAATTCACGTTCATCTTCTTCAGTCCAAGCATTAATTGAACCTTCATTACTAACTTCTTTTCTTCTAATTGAATTAGCTTCAATTATGGTGGCAAATACGGGGAATCCATTCTTAATATTTAAATTACCATCATAATTATTTTTATAAATCCCCACTACTTCAATTTCTTCACCTGGTTTGGCAATATCAACCAAATCAGCTAATAAAATAACTTCTCGATGTCTAGGTAATCTACCAGCAGGAACAGTACCAGGGGATTCTTGTAATGTTAATCGTTGATAATTACGATATAAAGTTTTTTGAGAATTGATTCTGAATGGTCCCTTTGATTGACAATTAGTACAATATGAAATTGAAACTTCAGATTTATCATCTTGAATAAATGGACCTAATAAATGACCACATTTTAAACAATTAAATTTAACATAATTTAATTGAGGGAAAACTCCAGTTCTTCTGGTTACAACCCCACCAACTTTAACAAGTTGATTTAGATTATTTTCTCTTAAATCTCTTAAATTAAGATGATTGGGGAAATTGGTAATTCTAACATGAATTTCAGAATGAATTTGAGAATAATTGGGATAATGTAATTCAGTAGCATCCATGGCAACATTATCAAAAATAGTTAATAATTCTGCTGGTGAAGTTGCTAAAAATAATGCCAAAATTGCTTTTGAATCAGCTAAATGATCATAATTAACTTCTAAAGATTCAGCATTAACTTCACCAAGAGTACGAATTCTGGCACCATAAACTGATCCTCCCTTTTCATCAGTATATTCCAATAAAAATGATTTTAATTCACGACCAATTGATCTTGATACAGCTGGTTGTAAAATCCATTCAGTAATACTTGGAGCCTTAACATCAGTTAAACTTTCCAAAGATAATTCTTCATTGAAAGGTTCAATATCATCTTCATCATCAGCACCATCAATCATAAGATCATCATCATCTTGATAACGTCTTCTTCTTCTTCTTTGAATGGGTAAACCATATTCATTTAATTCATCATCTCTACCATCCTGATCTTCATCATCATCCAAAAATGCTTGACCAGCACCTCTATCACGTCCGAAAATAGCATCATTTCTATTTAAACGTTCATCAATCTTTCTTCTTTCCCCAATATCCATCTCTTCGTATTCACCATCATCAAGATTGGAAATATCATAACGATCTTCCTTGGCATTAGCACGATAATCATTTTCCATATCATCCATCAAATCAACCCCGTCTTCATCTTCATCCGATGGATTTAAATCGGCCACGTCATTGTGGATTTCTTCTTCTTCATCAGCATATGGAATGGCGGGGGATGAAGGTAAGGGAGGACTTGAAGGTATGGGTGATGAATTAGTTTGAGATATACGATCTTCATCATCTTCGTCTTCGGCGGATCTTTTCCGTCTGTTGGGTTGTATTGGACTTGACATTTGATAGGCTGTGTATGTGAAAGAAAGTATTGACTATAAGGAAGAAGAGGAATTGAATGTATGTTTCTATTTTTTTAACTTGATTTGAAAAAGGTGGATATATTTCCTCTTCATTTTTTTTTTTTTTTTTTTTTTTTCTTTTTTCGTTTTTCTTCCCTTCTGCTCTTTTTTGTACCTCGAAATAAAAAAAAAAAAGTAGGAAGACGCGTTTTTTTGTGTAAAAATGCGTGTCATTTATTCCCAATGAGGAAAGCTAATGGGATCTGCATTGGGTGTACACCCGTACATACACTTATCCTACCAAACTCAATTCATGAACAAAGTATAAAAATGCATAGTAGTAATGATATACGTATAATCATAGAAGAATAGGAATGGCTCATAAACTGTACTCATACATTATCGCTCATTATGACTTCGAAAGAAGCAGCCCCAAAAAGGTTACTTAACAAAAAGAAAAACCAAAAAAAAAATGGAAAATTGGTGTACGGATGTAGTTCATTTCTTATCGGGCTTCCTTTTTCCTTTCAAATCGGTTGCTACTTGTGAAAAACTACCCTGAAAGATTACCCAGGGGCCAAATAACCAGATAACCTTAACACCAAGATGTCTAGCTCTTCCAATGCTAGTGTCGCAGAAGGTGACTCCGTCACTGCCGTTGATTATCTCCAGAATCAAATGGACTTGGAAAGAGAAGCACGTGAGGCCATGCCGTTCGATACCGATGAGTGTACCTACATAAAGGGTGAATTAAGACAAAATATATATGCCTGCTTGACGTGTTCGGATCAAAACAATACTAGAGTTGGTGTATGTTATTCATGCTCCATACAATGTCATTCCACTCATGAATTGGTGGAATTGTTTTCCAAACGTAATGTTGTATGTGATTGTGGTACCACTAAAATGTCAAAGACTCCCAATGGTGGTTGTAAATTACGAATTCGAGCAACTTACAATGATAATAATAATGATACAAACTTCAGACCTCGCACCGGCTCTTCCTCATCTCTTAATGGCTTAAGACCTAATCGAACTCTTGAACTTGATGCTGAGGATATTCCTTCACTGTCAAATACATATAATCAAAATTACGATGGTAAATTTTGCTCGTGTCAAAAATTATATAATCCATTACAAGAAACTGCCACCATGCATCAATGCTTTTTCGGTGATGTTTGTGGTGAAGATTGGTATCATGAAGATTGTATACTTGGTCTTATTCCAGAATATATTGTAAATGAAAAACGTCGAAATTTGAAAGAAACTCCTCCTAATAATGATTCTATTGAACCCGGTGAAAATCTTTTAGATAAATTGACTCCACCTGAGACCGGAGCAGATGCTTTGTCGGAGTTACAGGAGAAGGTGGAATCTGAATCTGATGAAGTCAAGCAAGAATCAGAAAAAATAATTGATCGCGAGGAATATGATGATGATATGGATGATGATGATATTGAAAATGCCAAGATTATAGGTAATCATTTCCCCAGTACCAGTAAGTTTGATCAATTTATATGCTGGAAATGTGTTACAAAATTTAAAACAATTTTCAAACAATTTACGCAAGATTCACAAATTGTTTATAAATTCATGCCTCATTTCAATAATATTGAAAATTTGGAAAAATGGGAAAAATTGTATCAAGCTCAACAGTCAAAAAATTCGGACGAACCCAAGGTCAAACGGGTAAAACTCGAAAATGCTTCAGATGAAGTACCAGTATCATTATTCTTAGCTAACGGGTTTAGAGATAGACTTAAGGCACTTGAGAAATCTGTTGATAAATCATCTGATTTATATAAATTTCTCCAGAATAATCAATTTTTATATACTGATGATCCAATTTATGAACCTCCTCGTGATGATGATATTGCATCTTCATCCACGGGCTCACTTTTGGATTTGGGTACCGATGCATTACTGTCATTACCCAAGGAACAAGCTATTGAAGGATTACAGGCTTATGATAAAATAAGGTCAAAATTGAGAGAATTTTTCCGACCATTCGCTCAAGAGGGTAAAATGGTGACCGAGGAAGAAGTGAGAGACTTTTTTGGAAAAGTTCAAAATGAAAAAAATTGATTAGTTCAATTTGATGATTACGATTGATAATGATTACAAATTATATTATGTACAATATGTATCTATATATACACGTTAAAGTTTTTAAAAAGTATTAACTGTTGATTAGATCACTTAATCTTTCTTGCTCTTGTTCTTTTTCTTTTCATCCAATTTGGCAAACTCTTTTTTCCAAACGGTGTTGCATTGTTCAGGAGTAATGTTAGGGAAGATTTTATCAAAAACTTCTTGGTACCATTCAACAGGAACAAATTCAACGCCTTCCTTCACTTCTTTAGGAATTTCTTCCAATTCATTCTCAATATCCTTAGGGAAAATAATTGTGTTGCAACCATATCTCTTGGCACCCAAAATCTTCTCTCTTAATCCACCAACAGGTAAGACTCTACCAGTAACAGTAATTTCACCAGTCATGGCAATTGTTGGGGGTAAAGGTTCATTAAGAGCCAAGGATAACAAAGAGGAAGTGAAGGAAATACCAGCAGATGGACCATCCTTTGGAATGGCACCATCAGGGCAATGCACATGAATGTCAGCAGCTTCGAAAAACCTATTGTCGGGATACTTCTTGGTCATGAACAGTTTAACGAATGAATATGCAATCGAAGCACTTTCCTTCATAACATCTTTCAAGCTACCAGTAACATGGATTCCAGGATGTCCAGAACCAGAACCAATTGATTGTGTAAGGATAGATTCAATATAAAGCGCATCACCATTACCTGAAGTACTGTATGAAAGACCGGTGGCAACACCTGGAGGTGGGAAGTCATATATTCTATCTCTGGTGTAAATTTCAGGGCCAACGTAATCTTTCAAATTCTCAGTAGTGACACTCAATTTAACATCATCAGGAATAGTAAGTTTTTCAACTTCATCACTTGATTCTTCAGCTGACTTGTTGTCATCTTTCTTCTGTTCTTTGTTTACTTCCTCTTTGGTTTCTTCTTTTGGAGATGAAAATTCGGTAGCAGTGCCTTCCGAAACTTCTTGCAGAGAGTTCTTAGAGTTCTCATTGACGGCAGCTGCATTTTCGGGCTCAGTTGATTCTGTTTTAACTTTAGATGTTTCACTTGATTTGGTATCTCTAGAGGATGAATCAGATGCTTCTATAGCAGCTGGTTTTTTCAACTCTCTACTCTCTATTTCTTCAACAATCTTGAGTGATGATTTACTGAAAATTCTGGTAATCAATTTCTTGACGTTTCTCAACCCACTCTCACGACAGTACTTTTCAATCAACCTGATTATAGTATCATCAGATATGTCCACATGTCCAGCTTCTAATCCAGCCTTCTTGGCAGCTTCAGGAATCAAGTGTCTCTTGGCAATTTCAACTTTTTCATTGTTGGTATAACCAGAAACGTCGATAATCTCCATACGGTCTCTTAATGGACCAGGAATATTACCCAAGTAATTTGCAGTACAAACAAATAAGACTTTTGATAAATCAACTTTAACATCGATATAGTTATCAACAAATGCATTGTTTTGTTCTGGATCTAAAATTTCCAAAAACGCAGAGGCAGCACCACCACCACGACTCAAATCCAATTTATCAATTTCATCAATCAATAACAATGGATTAGAAGTTTTGGCTTGTTTCAAAGCAAAAATAATACGACCTGGAATAGAACCAATATAAGTTCTTCTGTGTCCTTTAACCTCATGCACATCTTGAATACCACCCATGGCAATTCTGACGTATTTACGATCTAATGCCTCAGCAATGGATTTAGCAATCGAGGTCTTACCAGTACCTGGAGGACCAGCCAAACATAAGATCTTACCATCTACTTTCCCGGATACTCTACCCAAGGAAATAAATTCTAAAATACGTTCCTTAACGTCTTTCAAGCCGTAATGATCACGCTCTAACACTTTACGGGCCTCTTTAATGTTGAAACGATCTTTACTATAAATACCCCAAGGAATAGATGTAAGCCAATCTAAGTAACGTTCGGTGACACCCAATTCACTTGAATGTTCATTTTGATTTTCCATCTTGGCACTTTCGGTTTTATAAGCCTCCATAGCTTCGTCGGTTAGTTTCAAGTGCTTCAAACGTTCTTCATATTTGGAAGTTTTCTTATCTTCTGATTCCGTAAGACCAGCACGTTTTTGTAATTCCTTGATAAATTCTTTGATGAAAAGACGGGTCTGATATTCATCGGCCTTAGAACTCAAATTGTGAATGGTATTCTCTTTGATCAAGCTAGCCTTCAATTCAACTTTCAATAAATCGAGAGCTTTGGATAATCTATTCTCAACGTTTAATTCTTCCAAAATCTCTTGAATTTTTTTAGGGTCACTATGGACAGCAGAAACAACAAAGTCAGCAAATTTAGGAGGATCATCTACGAGAGAAGTGACTTCAGCCAATTGCAATTTTTCAAGTGGATTTTTACCACCCATTTTACTCAACAATGCCTTTAATGATTCTACCAAAGATCTAACTTCGGCAGAATGTTTGTCATATGGGTAATCCTTAACTGGTTTGACAGTGGCGTAAGATACCTTGAGATTTTTCAAATAGGCAGTTGGGAACTCATCCAGCTCGGTAACTTCTTTTTCTTCGGAAGCAGTAACTTTATCTTCTGAAGCTTCAGATTCTGTAGGTTTGGGAGCATCACTTGTCACGGCTTTTCTGTCTTCTGGTGATGACAATTCTTCCAACACGCACCTCTCCAAAGGATAACCCAACACGTTGAAAACACCAGGTCTAGGAGTAGTGTGTCTGATGATTTGACAGTGAACACCAACGCTATGCACCGACTCTTTGTTACTAATGATGTCGGTATCTGGTTCATTAGAATCTTTGACGTGGAACAACACAAAGTATGGTTCTCTCTTATCAATAATAGTATATATCGACTTTATCACCTCGGGATCCGTTATATTGATAGCAAAGGGACGACCGGGTAATGGAGGACGATCTTTCATGGGAATGGCTAACAACGGAGGGTATAATCCGGTGTCAGGATCTACCAGGAGCAGTTTATTGGAGTTATCGTCATCGTCATTATTGTTGTTATTGTTGTTATTGTTGTTATTGTTGTTATTGTTGTTATTGTTGTTATTGTTGTTATTGTTGTTGTTGGAAGGTGGTGTAGAGCCACTGGAGGATGGACTATTCAGTTTGGATTCATTGGTAACATCGGAAGATGACTTGTCGATTTCTATTTCGCTTTTCTTATCATCATCTTTCTTTTCAATCTTTGATTCATCAATTTTAGGATCTTTATCATTAACCGTGTCATCATTTTCATTATTTTTGGAGGGAGATTTATCAGAGGTCGAAGTGTCGGGACTTTCATGGGAGACATCTTGATTGTCCGAACTTTTCATTGATAGTATGGGGTGAGACTCAGATCTCGCAAGAGTCGACGAGGCCCATGACGAAGAAAGCGGAGAAATACTATGTACAAATTCATGAACGTTGTCAAATGCAGGTGGGAAAGCGGTTTGAGGTAAACGGCGTTGAAGTACGTTGAAATCAAATTTATCAAATTGATTGGTTTCAGTGGAATCGGCGTTACCGCTAGTGGCAAATCTCAAGCTACTTAAACGGCCTGATTTTGCAGCACTTCTCTTGGAGAGCACACCACGGATATATCCCCTTGATCTGATCATATTCAAGATTTATAGAATTGGGATGATTGTGGTTAGACTGAGAGAAAAGATGTAATCCAAGTGTGTGGCTTTGATATAGATTTTCAGATTTTGATCAGAGGGAGGGGGGAGTAATCGTTGTCTGTCTTACTAAGTTTTTTTCGCTCTTTTTCGTTCTTCTTTTTTTTTTTTTTCTTTGAGTCGTTGAAAACTGGTCGAAGTTCGGCCTTCAAAGAATGCGTGCGGTTAACGGTTTATATACACTCCTACACATAGTTCTATTTAGCATCTTTTTGAGATTTATGTCATATGGCGATAAGGGGACAAGGTGGTTGGTACTTTATGAAATGGTGGGAACGCGGTCCAATATCTGTAGCATTTGTGTATAGATCAAGAATAAATTCTATGTAATTTTGAAGATGTTTTTCTTCTTTTTTTGTGATGGTTGCAAAGAAGTATTGTTGGCGGTAACGGTGGTGACATCCCCGGGCGCCGTGAGGGTGATATTCATCTTCTTGGGAGAGCTGAATGAGTCATCTTGAAAGTTATCATCATGATAGTAGTTGAGGGAATTGATGTTTTCATCCTCCAAGTGCATTCCTTTGCTAATCTGTCTTCCACTTACATCTCTACCAATCAGAGAACTAGCCACTTGAACCTTTGATGCTCGTGACTTGAGAATTTGAATTTTTCTTTTCTTCTTCTTTCGTTTATCATTTGCTTGATCATCCTTTGAGGGACTGCCAGAGTTTTCGCGTTTCACTGACGCTGCTCGCCCGGAGAGCGTCATTTGAGCACTGGTAAATGTGTCATTCTCGGATGCAGAGGTTTGTTCACTGTTATTTGAAAAAGAATGTAGCAAAGAAGTCGAGTTTGCATCGGGTGCATCCACTTCTCCATTGGGATCAATAAGTGCATCTGTATCTTTGGCCTTATCCTCATCTTGTTTCAGTTTTTCGGTCTCGTGACCCTTTTCTATGGTCTCCGAGTTGGCCCTCGAACTTTCCTTCTTCAATTTTGTACCAAAATCCACTCCTGGTGTTGCCAGGGGTGACTCAGATGAATCGTTGAAGTTTTTCACGAAAGCTGAACTTGGTCCAGTCGAGATTGACGGTGAACTCTTAGCCAAATCTTTGCTGGTATCTTTCTTCGGTGAAAGCCGGCTGTTTGTACCCAAAATGTCTGATAAGTCATTTACACCTCCAAGGCTAAATAGCTCACCTTTGGCTGGTTTGTTCTCGATGATGTTATCCTTGTCACCGTTACTAATACCCATACGCTTCGAGTGAAGTGGTGATAAAATGCTTGCTTCTTCATTACTCATGCGGCCTCTAGAACCGAGAGAGGGTAATGATGAGCCACGGAAAGCCAACAGTGAGGTAAACGAGTTTGGTTTCGTCAATGATCCTCGTAATCGAGGATTTGTGTATCCTCCTAATGATGGGAATGAAACTTCTGGTGGAGTTGGATTGCTCGATACCTGGCTCTTTAATTGCTCGACTTTTTCCTTCAATGCTTCGATTTTGGATTCTTGAAGCTTCTCTTTGGTGGAAAATTGTTGTTTCAACTTATTCAATAGTAATTCATACTCGTGATTTTTATCCGTTATATGCTTGGAAGTAAGCTCTTCTGCATGTGGAGTCACTGACCTACCATTGGTCTTCTCCTTTTTAAGGGTACCTGACAGTGCCTGCGTTGCGGTTGTTTCTGTATCTGACAATTGCTTAATAGCTATTAGCCTGTGTACAGCTATATGAATTAGCGACTTCCTCAAGGCATTTTCATTCTCGAGGTTTGCAAGTTTCCCCTTTGTTTCATAACGCTCTCTTAGTAGCGTGTTTATGCTAGACATTGTACTTGCTTGTGTCTTGTCTTCAATATGGAGCGTATCTCTCTGCTTTGTCCTCAATCCGGAGCGTATCTCTCTGCTTTGTCTTCAATCCGGAGCGTATCTCTGCTGTTTCTTTTTTTTTTTTTTTTTTGTTGTTTTTGTTTTGTTTTTGTTTTTGTAGCCTAAACAAATCATCACACAAATAGAAAAATAAAATAGAACAAGGAGCATCAAAAGAAGTATTTTTTTTCTTCCTTCCGTTCAAGTAGTGAATATCATACACCAAATTTGAAGCAGCATACTGTTCGAAAAGCATTTTATTTTGTTTACTCAAAGGCTTAGCATCAGATCAAAATCAACCGACTATGGAAGCCCTTTTACAGGATTTTAAAGTAGCCAATATCTACGAGGCATCTAATGATGGTTATACTAAAGCTAAAACGTATCGACGCAAAGAGATCGCAGAGTCTCCAAATCATGACTTCGAGTTTGTTAGAAGGACACCACTTCACTATGAAATAACACTTGATAAAGAGGCCGAGGATTATGAAAAAATGTATAATCACCCGTTGACTTTCATGGCTCCTGATGAAATTTTACAATTATCCAATGTTGGTAATATGAAAATTCCTTTGAAAACCCGCGAGGAGTTTCCTCCGGATACTCAATTACCCTCATCTGAATTGTTAAAGGTGTTGCATTATTACTTCAGTGACAAGTGCTCTCGAGAGCTCAGAAATAAGAGTTTGTTCCAGAAGTTTGATGAATCGGCTTTAATTACTTTGGGACTCATGGTAGAACTGTGGATTGATGAGGCAGTCGATGATAATGTCATGCAAATGTTCCTCGAAAAAGATGACGAAGGCCTTGGGTTGGAAGATTTGGAAGTTCTGGATTACTCTGATGGAGATCGTAATATGGAAGGAACTGGCACAATGAGTCCAACGCCCGAGGAGGGTCAAGCAAGCAATGAATCCTCTGAATCGAGTTCTAGTAGTGACCAACTGAGTGATGATGAATAACTTGCTGATACAGAAAAAGAAAATGACAAAGTTATCACAAAATCTAATTATTAGATAAAAAGAAAATTTTACGACTGAATGACTCAAAATCTATAGCTATTTGTATTAATAATATACACAATTTTATTTCGCAGGCAAAATCAGTTATGTAATGCAGAGGAAAGTTTTAAGAGAGACATCACTTGGATTCTTCTTCATTTTTAGCTTCACTTGTTTCAACTGAAGCTTCGGATTTAGTCGCGCTATCAGGTTCGATTGAAGCCGAAGCTGATCTGGTTGCTGCAAGTTGCTTTTGATACTTGGCTTCTTTTCCTTCTTCTTTAGCAGAAGTGGCGATATCAAAAACTCTGTATAAGAGTTCATGAGTGTCCTTCTTATTAACCATCAAGTTAAGATTAGACTTACCCTTCCATAAAGGTAAAAATAAATCTTCAAGACCCTCTCCTCTCTTAACAGTCAAAAACACACAACCATCGGCCATTCCTTCCAACTTTTCAGAAAATTCAGGGTCAATCTTATCTTCCTTGACTTGAGCAATCTTAGGGAAGGCATCGAGCATCAAGAGTTTTAATAAGTCCAAATTACCAGAGATAGCTCTCTTAGGACCGATAAACTTGTTAAGGGTATGTAATGATTCATTTTGTACTCTCCATGCGCAGTTACCGTTATCGTTTCTTTGAGAAGTGAAAAGTTTGATACCACCGTGAACAATCTTCAATTTTTGCTCATCCATGGTTAAGATAGCACGGAGTATTGGAGCAACGTAGTAAATTGATCTTAATGGTTCACCAGTGGCATTTCTGACTAAAGTACAATCACGAGGGAATTTGTCATTGAAATCATAAAATGGAAAACATTTAAGTAATTCTTGATGTTCTGGGTCCAAGAAAATGAAGGGTTCTTCATTGGCATCCCTTGGTAATCTTTCCTTCTTTTCTTCTGACTTGACACTATCGGTAGCGTTGGAAGCGGCAGCAGTGGTAGAGGTCTTAGAGTTTGCAACTTCAATTTTTTGCTTCTTTGTTGCTTTGTCTTGTTCTTCGGCAACTCTTTTGCTCGTTCCCTTTTCTTCAGCTTCAGTATCAATTTTTTCAATTACGGTGATGAAAAATCCACCAGTATTTTGTAAGTGAGGATAAACACGAACACAATTGGATAATTGGAATTTTTTAGATTCTTCTTCGGTTGGTGGGAACACGGATTCAGGAACATCTTCAGCCCCTCTTTCTCTCAATTCCAGGTCCTTACCATACACTTTCCAGTCACTGATACCTTGACGTCTGACCAAACCGGGTAATTCATTATCAACGTTAACAAGCTTAATTTGATTACCCCATTTACGTAATGCGGCTGCGATAACAGATTCATTTTCAACTGGATTCAAAGAACAAGTAGAGTATACCAATCTACCACCTTTTTTCAATAAATGAATACCTCTATTCAAAATGAGTAATTGTAAATTATGTAATCCCAAACCATTACCCACAGTAAAATCTTTCCATACGTTAACGTTTTTTCTCATGGTAGCATCCCCGGAACAAGGAACGTCACATAAAATTCTGTCGAATTTTAAGTAGTCAGTTGAACCATTCAATCTAATACGAGGGAAGAAAGATGCATCATGATTAACCACCATGAAGTTGGGTGAATTCAATCTTTTGACTTGATGGACCAACATATGAGATCTCTTATAATCACTGTCATTAGCCATAACGAAACCAGTGGCTAGTTCTTCATCGTCGTTAGCGTGTAAAGCTTCCACAAGTTGAGAAGTTTTAGAACCTGGGGCTGCACACATATCCAAAACGTGGTGATGAGGTTGAACATCCATTAACAAAGGTGGGATCATAGATACCGCTTCCTGTCTGGAAATATTACCAACTTCAGTTTCCATAACCAAGAATCTTTGAGTCTTGGCAAACTCAGCATTTTTACGCACCACAGATTTTGGTACGTCAAGTTGCCAACCTAATTCATTAGGGTAATAGGCAATATTTCTGGGGGCAATGTTATATCCATCAATTTCAATTTCATTCAATCTTGAAACGTGCTTAGCCTTGAAATTTTCCTTGATTTCATCAGCATGAGCCCTAGAACCGGTGATTCTGAAAGTCAATGGTAAATCTTTTTGACAATGAGTTTTAAAATCTTCCCATTCATTTTCTGGGATAATATTCAAGGATTTATAATAGGTTTCCCATTTTTCATTTTCTCTAATCAATTCGGACCAAGAATCAGTTCTTGAGCCTGCACCAGCATCGTTGGAGCGTTTACCAAAATTCTTTCCATTCTTTTGGTTTTTTCTGAAGTTTCTTTTACCCATTATGAATATAATTTAATAATGATAGAAAGTTTCTGGTATCAATGATCTGAACCTTGATTTTTCATCTATCGATTTTTTTTTTTTTCTTTTTTTTCCTTTCTTTTTTTTCGTTTGTATGTAAAGCTCTTCTCAAACGATTATCTCACTTTTTTTTTTTTTTCTTCTTCGTTTCTTTTTCTTTTTTTATATTTGTTTGTTTGTTTTTTGATTTCGTAAATTATGGACCCGTACATCATCACTATTTTAATTTGCAGTCATTTAGTAGCCTTCTAAAGTAGACGAATAAAGGTGAAATGTGTATCACGATTATGCTAGGAGCATGACGGATACGATTCAAAAAGAGAACAAATGACGACTATTCTGCATCCCAAGACATCGAGCCAATATTGGTTTCTGAAAATAAGCTTGAATTTGATGCAACATCAATTTGCAACAGAATCAAAAATTGTAATAGTTACTGATATAGGAATCCTTTCCAAGAAGTCCCAGTACCAGGCTTTCTACTTGGTAAATTTTCAAAGACTTTGATTGAATCTAGAAGCGTACTCCAGCTACGTTACCCCACGCTTCGAAAAAGAAACAAAAACAAAAAAAAAACACTCTCACGTGACTTGGGGTCCAAAGTCTCACGATAAGATGCTCTGTTTTAACCGAAAAACAGGGCGATTAGGAAAGAAAAGGAAGAGAACAAAAAAAAAAAATGAAAAGCAAAAAAGAAGAAAAAGAAAAAAAAACAAGAAGCTTATGAACCGAGCTGGAAGCAAATCTATAGACGGTATTGTCTTTCTCCTACTTCCACCTAACTAATATCCTATAAACCATATGTTTCGACACATTTGATAGCAGGTCTCATATCCTTGTTTGTGTCGTTTTGTTCTTTTTTTTTTTTTGTCCGTCGGAGCTTCAAGCAAATTTAACTTAAGATGGCTGCGACCCCGTACTCATGGCGGACCATGCGCTACAGTGCAGTATGTACTCATGTTTTAGGATGCCAATTTCGGTCTCTCGTTTTCTTTATAGACAAATCATACTAACTTATTTAGTTGGGAGCGTTTCTAGGCGTAACTGCTTATAGTAAACTCAAACTCAATGATTCTCATGCTTTATTCAAACTTTCACCCGCTTTGGTTTCGTCCTATTTCTATAACTACTACATGAGCCTTATAGATTCACTATTCTCAATCACCAGGTTGAATATGAAAATTGTCAACTCTTGTCTTTTAGCATTGTTCGTTGTTGTTAACTTCGTGAAATGGGTGGTATTTGGTAAGTTGTCTGGTAATGAAGTCAGAAACCTAAAGGACAAAGTAAGTTATACACTATGGGAGTTTTGCTTTGGATTTATCATCTTTTATAATAATAATACTCGTGTTGCTAATAGTGGTCAATTTTCAATTCAAGATGAATTCATCAAATTTGGAGGGTTATTCTTGGTTGTGTTATTATTGAAGTGCTTTCATTATCTCAGTGTCTATCGAGTATTTAGCA